>SJYW01004343.1:0-19971 GCA_006410735.1 Raphicerus campestris
AAAGTAATGATTTTAAAGTGAAAAGAATGGAAAAGAATCAAAAATATATAAATATATTACTGTTGTTCAGTCACGAAGTCGTATCTCACTGTTTGCAAACTCATGGACTGTAGCACGCCAGCCTTCCCTATCCTTCGCTATCTCCTGGAGTTTGCTCATATATACACGTATATGTAAAGCATATACCCATCAAGCACAACATTGCAAATCAGCTATATCGTAATAAATTGTTTTTTAAAAAAAGATAAAACCAAAACTTAGAGCAAAAGGGATACAGAAAGTGACCAACTTTGTGACTAGTGCCAATCCATCCTTCACCTTGATTTTCAAGGGTGACTGATTAGNATGGACTGTAGCACGCCAGCCTTCCCTATCCTTCGCTATCTCCTGGTGTTTGCTCAGATATACACATATATGTAAAGCATATACCCATCAAGCACAACATTGCAAATCAGCTATATTGTAATAAATTGTTTTTTAAAAAAAGATAAAACGAAAACTTAGAGCAAAAGGGATACAGAAAGCGACCCACTTTGTGACGAGTGCCAATCCATCCTTCACCTTGATTTTCAAGGGTGACTGATTAGACTTTCAAGAACTGTCTAAGGTACTTGAGAATTATTATTATCAGAATTTTATATTCTTCCAATTATGTGTTTTAAATGTTTAAAGAGAAAATATGCTAACTTTAAAAATTATTTTTAAATATCTAAGGGAATTCCATTAACTAAATTTCTAAAGGAGATCAAACTGTTAAGGGGCTTTACTCTGTTTAAGTAGGATAACAGACACAAAGAAAAAGTGGAAGAGAATGTAAAACAGATTATCAAGCTTTGGGAGTTAAACATAAACTTCCAAGGAAAGCCATTATAATTTTAATATAACTTTAAATAACTGTAAATAGTTCTCTCTACTGCAAAAGCTAACCACTGACACAGCAGAACTTGTTTTGATAATTAAATCATGAAGATGTGTTATATGTCAACCTCCCCTACAGACTGTAAGCCCCTTCGGAGACCAGAGTTTAAACCAGAAAATACCACATTGCCTGATACATTGACACCCAGTAAATATTCACAGAAGAGCTGTCCCCTGGTCCTGCCCCTGGTTTGCGCGGGCTCCACGCTGGCCACAGGGCCTGCTTCCGGAGTCTGCTGTTCTCTAGGGCCATCTTTCTTCCTGCTCCCGCTGCTACCTCCACCTTGCCGGTCATTTCTACTTCCTCCCCACCCCTCCACTGCACCTCTATGCATCCATCCTCCAATCCAGACTTAGCACCACCATACAGCCCTGTAAGGAACCAAAGCAGAAAGTACAGACACGTGTGCACACAAGTACAGTGTGTGTTAATACTCACGACATAAGTGGCAAAAGAAAAATATTCTTAGATTGTTCAAATTTTATTTCCAGAAGCGCAGTCTTGTTTGCTTTTACAAAAGAAAATATGATGAGATATGATTAGTTAGCCACACCTCTTTCAAGAAAAAGCAGTCATGACACTATAATCCTACCGAAACAAGCACACGATCCAGTTCAGTCCAGTTCAGTCCACTCGCTCAGTCGTGTCCGACTCTTCGCGACCCCACGAATCGCAGCACGCCAGGCCTCCCTGTCCATCACCAGCTCCCGCATTCACTCAGACTCACCTACATCGAGTAGAAAACATCAAATTATAATTCTGTTTACATTTGCATCATATTAAAAATTCTACCTTTACTTTCTTATCCTTAAAATGTGAATATTTTTAAAGCTTTCTAATAAATTTGATCTAAAAAATCTTACGTTATAAAAACATAAGGAATGTGTGAAAAGGAAGTCCTAAGTTCACAATGCTTCATCATGAAATACCTGTGTCATCTTCTTTAATAAGAGATTTAAGTTGCACTCTCGGCACTTCCTGGGATTAAACACATACACGCCAAGTATTTAGTTGTTTGGAAATTTGAAAACTTTTGTACCCCACGTGTTGACTTACTTCTGCTATCAAATAAAACTAGGCTGTATTAGGCAATATCCAGGTGGATGTATATTGTTACTAAAATACCTAACAATGTGGAAAACTCTTTATTAAAAATAGTAGCCGGGAATTTCTGCTTCTAGCCATGACAGTGTTAACTAGAAACAGATCCGCCTTCCTGCCATGAACCACTATGACACTGGACGAAATATATGAAGCAACGCTTTTCAGATGTTGGACAGCCAACAGCACAGGACTGTGATCTCTCAAAGGAAAACACACTCACAGCTTAAAACAATCTCGTGTACATATAGACTGCATCCCACCCCAAGGCTGCAGAATCCGTGTCCTTCTCAAGTGCAGAGGGACTGCCTTCCAGGGTAGCTCCCATGCTGGGCCACAGAGCAAGCCTTTGTCAATCTGAGAAAACGGAAGTCATATCAAGCATGTTTTCCAAACACAAGGCTATAAGATTAGAAATCAAATACAAGAAGAGACTGTAAAAAAAAAATCAACACATGGAGATTAACACTCTGTTATAAACAACCAATGGATCACTGGAGAAATCAAACAAAAAACAAAAACGTACTCGGAGACAAATGAAAACAACCACGATTCAAAACCCACAGGATATAGCAAAAGCAGTTCTAAGAAGTTTATAAGCAATAGAGTTATATCTCAGAAAACAAGAAAAAGCTCAAACACCCTACCCTTACACCTAAAGCAACTAGAGGAAGAAGGACAAGCAAAAGCCAAATTAGTGAAAGGAAGGAAATCATAAAGATTAGAGCAGAAACAAATGAAATAGAGACAAAGGAAACAATGGAGAAAGTAATTACAAATGAAGCCCTCACAAAGGATTAATCTCCAGAATATACAAGCAGCTCAATATCAGGAAAACAACCCAATGAAATCCCGGGCAGAAGACCGACGCACAGGTGACCAGCAAACACACGAGAAGATGCTGGACACCACCATTCTGTGGGAAACGCAAAGCGAGCTGCAGCGAGATGGCACCTCACAGCGCGCAGAATGGCCAACATCAAAAATACACAAACAGTAAATTTTGGAGAGGATGTAGACAAAAGGGAAGCCTTCTTCACTGCTGGTGGCAATGTAAACAGGTTCAGCCACGATGGAAACAGCTTAGAGATTCCTTAAAAGACCAAGAAGAAACTGCCATACAACCCAGCAACCCCACTCCCAGGCATACACCCTGAGAAAAGCACAATTCAAAATGACACACGTATCCCGGTGTTCACTGCTGCACTATTTACAACAGCTGAGACAGGGGAGCAAAATAGATGCCCATGCACAGACGAACGGCTAAAGGAGCTCCGGCACATATGGTCAATGGAGCGTTACTCAGCCATGAAAAGGATCGAACCGAGTTTCAGTTGAACTGAGGTGGATGAAGCTGGAGCCTGTTACACAGAGTGAAGCAAGTCAGAAAGAGAAAAACAAATACCATATATTCAGGTGAATTTTAACAAACATTTAGAGAAGAATTAACACCTATCCTTCTGAAACAATTCCAAAAAATTGCAGAGGAAGGAACACTCTCAAATTCATTCTGTTAATATAAGGCCACCATCCCCCTGACCCCAAAACTAGACAAAGATACCACAAAAAAGAGAAAACTGCAGGCCAGTGCCACGGATGGGTGTGAAGGCAAAGCCCTCCAGAGAACACTAGCAAAGCGAATCCAGCAATACATAAAATGACCATAAACCACGAGCCAGTGGGCTTTATCCCAGGGATGCAAGGGTCTCTCGGTATCTGCAAATTCATCAACGTGATAGAGCACGAGCCGACAAAGAATAGAAATCACATGATCATCTCAATAGCTGCAGAAAAAGCTTTTGACAAAATTCACCCATTTACGATAAAAAAAAAATCCTCCCCAGAAAATGGGCATAAAAGGAATCTACCTCAACATAATAAAGGCCATATATGACAGCCCCCATCAGACTCAATGGTGAAAAGCTGAAGGCATTTCCTCTGGGATCAGGAACAAGAGAAGGATATCCACTTTCATCATTTTTATTCAACATACTTTTGGAAGACCTAGCCACTACAATCAAAGAATGGAAAGAAATAAAAGGAATCCAGATCAGAAAAGAAGTAAAACTGTCACTGTTTGCAGATGACGTAACAGTATGCAAAGAAAACCCTAAAGACGCTACCAGAAAACTACCGGAGCTCAATAAAGGCGGTAACGTTGCAAGATGCAAACTTTTATACAGAAATTTGTTGCATTCTTATACAGTAACAAAAAACTATCAGAAAGAGAAATAATGAAACAACCCCATTTACCATCACATTAAAAGGAATAAAATACCTAGGAATAAACCTACCTAAAGAAGCAGAAGATCTGTGCTTCCAGAGCTGTAAGGCACTGATGAAAGAAATCAGACATGTCACAAACAGAAGCAAAGGCACACCATGTTCTTAAACCGGAAGAATCAGTATTGTCAAAAAGACTCTACCACCTAAAGCAACCTGCAGATTCAACGCCATTCCTATCGAATTACCAAAGGTATTTTTCACAGAATTAAAATAATAATTTATAAATGATTTTAAAATTCATCTGAAAACACAAAAGACTCTGCATAGACAAAGCCATCTTGAGAAAGAAAAACAGAGCTGGAGGAATCAGGCTTCCTTCCTTCCTTTCAGACTTCAAGAAGCTTTGATTACAAAGATACAGCATTCAAAATGGCCTGGTACTGGCACAAGGATAGAAATACAGATGGACGGGGCAGGAAAGAAAGCCCAGAAATAAGCCCGTGAGCCTGTGGTCGTCTAACCTATGACAGAGGCAAGAATACGCAGTGAGAAGAGACAGTCTCTTCCAGAAGTGCTGCTGGGAAATGAACAGCTGCAAGTAAAAGCATGAAACTAGAACATTCTCTGACGCTACATACAAAAAGAAACAACTCCAAATGGACTGAAGACCCAAATGTAAGACTATGTACTATAAAACTCCTAAGAATGAAACTAGAACATTCTCTGACGCTACATACAAAAATGAACTCCAAATGGATTGGAGACCCAAATGTAAGACTATGTACTATAAAACTCCTAGAGGAAAGAACAGAACGCTCTTTGACATAAGTCACAGCAATATCTTTTTGGATCCCTCTCTTACAATAATGGAAATAAAAACAAAAATAAACGATTGAGACCAAATTAACCTTAAAAGCTTTTGCCCAGAAAAGGAAATCATAAATGAAACAAAGAGACAGCTCACAGAATGGGAGAAAATAATCACAGACAAAGCATCTGACAAGCGGTCAATCTCCAGAACATACAAATAGCTCCCTCGCGCAGCTCTGTATCAGAGAGCCAAACAGCCCAATCAAAGAGCTGGGCAGAGACTATACCACACACGGATAGTGCTCAACGTAATCATGAGAGAAATGCAGATCAAAACCACAATGAGGCATCACCTCACACCGGCAGAACGGCCCTCACCAAAAAGTCTACAGATAGTGAGTGCTGGAGAGGGTGCAGAGAAGAGGGACTGGCCCTGCACTTCTGGCGGGAATGCAAATCAGTCCATCCACTAGGGAGAACAGTATTCAGGCTCCTTAAAATCCTACGCATAGAACTCCTATTATGACCAGCATCCCAGTCCTGGGCACAGATCTGGAGGAAACCGTAACTTTAAAAGACGCTTGCACTCCAAGGATCACGGGAGCATTGTGTACAAAAGCCAAGACACGGAAGCAACCTGAATGCCCATCAACATTCGAGCAAAGGTGTGGCACAGGTCTAACGCGGAATATTACTCAGCCAGGAAAGAGGAGCAGTGAGGCCGGCTGCAGTGACACAGAGGGCCAGAGACTGTTAGACCAAGCGAGGCAGGCCAGACAGAGAAAGCAGACATCCTATGATATCACTTGCTTGTGGAATCTAAAAAAATTACGTAAGTGAACTTATTCACAAAACAGAAACAGACTTCCAAACTTCAAAAACAAATTTACAGTTACCAAAGGGGAAAAGTGGAAGGGGAGGGATAAATTAGGAGTTTGGGATTAACATATACACACTGCTGCTGCTGCTGAGGCGCTTCAGTCGTGTCCGACTCTGTGCGACCCCATAGACATCAGCCCACCAGGCTCCGCCGTCCCTGGGATTCTCCAGGCAAGAACACTGGAGTGGGGTGCCATTTCCTTCTCCAATGCATGAAAGTGAAAAGTGAAAGTAAAGTCGCTCAGTTGTGTCCAACTCCTTGCGACCCCATGGACCTCAGCCCACCAGGCTCCTCCGTCCATGGGGTTTTCCAGGCAACAGTACTGGAGTGGGGTGCCATCGCCTTCTCCACATATACACACTATATACAAAATATCATATACATCTATTATACAAAATAGGTAAATCAACAAGGGCCTACGTATAGCACAGGGGACTCTACTCAATATTCTGTAATAATTTATATGGAAAAAAAAACCAACCGATAGGGAAAATGGTAAAGCAGAAACACAGGAAGGTTAGAGGAAATATAGTTATGACACTTACACGGTGAGGCGGGTGGGCGTGTGGGGAAGGGGTGGGGCTTCTAACATCTACTGGCAGATCCGATCGGAAACAAGTTTCCCAGGGGAAAACAAACCAAAACTAAACTGAAGCAGAACCACGTAAATTCAATTGAAGTGTATTTAAATTTGAGTAACGTAATCACACTTAAAATAATTCCTATGACTACATTTATGTTAAACCGTAGAACAGGTAATCCATGATGCAAGGAATCACAAAAGTGGTTGTGGGAGTGGAGAGCGGAGGGTGCAGAACTTGCCCGGGCAGAGGCTCGAGGGAACTTTCCCAAGAGATGAAAATGTTTTGAATCTTGACAGAGGATGTGGATTACACAGGTGTCTGCATTTGGTAAAACTCACTGAACCATAACATTGCATTTCAACTGTGTGTAAATTATACCTCAATTTTTTCAAGTAAGAGGACAAATTATGGCCTGACTTTATAATTGCAATGTTAAGGATAATCAGCTTCGTCACACTGTCACCAAGGAAGCTTTCTCGGTGTCAGTGCCTGGATACATACAGAAGATACAGTTGGCAAACTGGACAGTCTTTTCCCGGTCAGCATGAAACCGCTTGTAAATGTTTTAACTTTCGCCACTTCTTTACAAACTGCCAAGAATTTACAGCACAGCAGCCCCTCCCTAGCTGTTCTAGAGAAAATGATGATCTAAAGGAACAGGACCCTGGAGAAGGAAATGGCAACCCATGCCAGGATTCTTGCCTGGAGAATTCCTGGACTGTAGTCCACTGGTGGGCGACTGTCCGTGGGGTTGCAAAGAGTCAGACATGACTGAGGGAGTGAACAACAACAAATCCTCTAAATTACACTCACGTGTTCTCAGAACTATTCTGAAATTGTAATAAAAATAGCTTACTATTAAACATCTGAAGTTTTTAAAAAATAAAAAAATAAATAAAGGAACAGGAACAAGGTCTGTCTGACCTGCTGATAGTTATAAAGAGAAGCACAAGCCATCTGCCTTAAGTCCTAACCAGCATTTTTCTCTCTGTGAAGACTACTGTCTGGAGTATGCAAATCCCATACAGACCAACTGATGCAGTGAGGGTGTCCTCACTGACAAAACATCCTTTAAAAAAATGCTGTATGCCTGCTGCAAGACCCATGAGAGCACGAGAGGGGAGTGCCTGAGGAAGAAAGTCAGTCCTGAAAAAGACTTCTGCGAGGAAACTCACGTTTTGAAATTTTAACAGATCCCATGTCAAAGTATCTCTTATTCCTGGCAGTTAAAAACCACTTTGCCTAGGAATGGCATTCTGCAGAACAAGCCACCACCTTATCACGTTGTTCACGCTGCTGTTCTCTATGCCCAGAAACTCCTCGAATAAAAACGCCCAGGACTTTCCTCTAAAGATCCAATTTCAACTTTATAATCTGCATTGTATTTCCTTTACTCATCTGGGTTCCTACACCTTAATTATAACAAATGGGCACTTTCTTTACAAGACATCTTGTGCTTAAAATTTCCTATTGGTGTGATCAATTCTTTTGCATATTTCTATAGTAATAAATGAATTTTTCTGATAGTCAAAATAAAAACAGTTTAAAACTCATTCTACTTGTTCATTATCAATACCTGCGTCTTAGAGATGTGGTGTTAACCACATTTTCAACACTTTTACACAATCACAAGTGATGATTCATATTAGAATAAGTAGATAAGAAGTTTCCCAGCATATCTCTCAGCAGGTAAGTGAATATCCAAAAAGAAAACAAGTCTTACAATTCTGTGCAGATATTTATGTTTTATAAGCTTTTATTATCATGTCAATGTATTTCAATCCTTTTCAGCAAACTAAATAAAACTAAATTTAGATATTTGGTCTTTTTTTTTTTTTTTCACTCCAAGCTAGTGCACATTCTTTCAAAGCTCTGTAAAGGGAGTAAACTTCATTTCCAGAAGTTTCTCATTTCTATCATTTTACTACACTCTAGTGCAGTTGAGACAGTAGTTTCTGCAAATGTGATTTTTCCCCTATAAATAATATCCTGAAAGGGAAAAAACAAGGCTGTAAACAGCACCACTGCCTTATATCCACTAGATGTCAGTCACGCTGTTAGCATCATTTACATTCTTAATCCTGCGCGACAGACAGAGACTTAAATTCTAATACCAAATCCATCCCCGATTAGGCAAACTACGGCTCTGTCAGTGGGATGCAGGCTTTTGCCAAGTGCCGTGGTGAGGTGCTGCAGCCCGTGGGGCCACAAAGAGCCCCCGGCAGAGCGACTGAGCTGGATGGTGAGGGGAGCACGCCTGGGCTGGGGACAGGTGCGACGCCAATCAGTTCATAAGGAGAGTCACGGACTAACAATTTCAGAGAAATGTTTTAAAACACTCAAGATTGTGGAAAGAGGGAAGCAGAACACTTTATATATAGAACACTCAGACTATCTGAAATAACACTATTCTTTCTCCCTCAAAAATGCTATTTATATTGAAAAGAAAACATTCATGAGAATACTGACGTAAGAAGATAGAACATCCTGGGTTGTTGCCACCAAAATCACAAATTAGTTCTGTTCTTTCAGATACCCGAAGTCCTTTTCTCAGTAAAATGCTGCATGAGGTTTGCAAGAAAAGTTCTTAAGGATTCTCATGGAAAAGTACCTTATGAGGTCCTCACTGTTTCTGGGAAGGCAGTCAGGGGACTGTTTGCCCCATGCTCAGATGGCCCCAGGCCACTTCAACACATTAATCATCGCTACCGACTGGGCCATCTCACCATAACACCAAGGATTCTGCAGCATCCTTAAGTAAATGGAGGTAAAATTAAAATAAGACCCATAAAGATCTTTGCGAAAGTCTTGATTTCACTGACAGTGAAATTAAGAAACTAAGCCATCTCAAGTTGTCTTCCAGGATCTTCCATTCTATGATGCAAAGACGTTCTTTTCCTCAAGATAATCACCTTTTCTGATGCCTAGCTGTAACATGTTAGCTATTCTTGAAGACAGAAAAATATAAATTCACACTGTCAGTTACAGCGCTCACTGAGACCGCTGGTCCCTGGCTTTTGTGATGGAAAGCTTTTGGTTCTGTACCACNAGCCATCTCAAGTTGTCTTCCAGAATCTTCCATTCTATGATGCAAATACGTTCTTTTCCTCAAGATAATCACCTTTTCTGATGCCTAGCTGTAACATGTTAGCTGTTCTTGAAGACACAAAAATATAAATTCACGCTGTCAGTTACAGTGCTCACTGAGACCGCTGGTCCCTGGCTTTTGTGATGGAAAGCTTTTGGTTCTGTACCACTCACACCTAGGGCAAGTCAGGGGTTTTCTACCCACAATTTTCTCTGTGTTGCCTCAACTCCCTTTTCTCACCACCCTGTTCCTGGGCTTTCCAGGAGGCTCAGTGGTGAAGAATCCACCTGCCAATGCTGGAGACACAAGAGACACGGGTTCCATCCCTGGGTTAGGAAGTTCCCTGGAAATGGCGACCCACTCCAGTATTNCGCTCACACCTAGGGCAAGTCAGGGGTTTTCTACCCACAATTTTCTCTGTGTTGCCTCAACTCCCTTTTCTCACCACCCTATTCCTGGGCTTTCCAGGAGGCTCAGTGGTAAAGAATCCACCTGCCAATGCTGGAGACACAAGAGACACGGGTTCCATCCCTGGGTTAGGAAGTTCCCCGGAAATGGCGACCCACTCCAGTATNTTTTCTCACCACCCTGTTCCTGGGCTTTCCAGGAGGCTCAGTGGTGAAGAATCCACCTGCCAATGCTGGAGACACAAGAGACACGGGTTCCATCCCTGGGTTAGGAAGTTCCCTGGAAATGGCGACCCACTCCAGTATTCTTGCCTGGGAAATCCCCTGGACAGAGGAAACTGGTGAGCTACAGTCAGTAAGTATGTGTGCAGAGTCGGACATGGCTGAGCACACACTCAAGCCCTGCCCACACTCCCACCACACACGCTCCTCTCTGAAGAAGCATCAGTTTGGAGATGGAAGTGTGTCCCGTCTAAACCGTGCTGCAGATACCGTAAGGGCTGTGTGGTGTGCTCTCTACCTGCTGGAAGAGGTGTCCACTGCTGTCATGATCGCCAACACCTGACTTCAAACCTGAGGGGGAACGAAGCATGCCGTCCGAGTTTATCACACGCGCTGGGAGGAGCAAACAGTGGGACTGGGACCGCTAAGGTGAGACGGTCCAACACACACCCTCAGTCTGGGTATCACCCCACTTCTGGGCACACTGTTAAGGAGATTGTGTATTCACTGAGTTTTTCAACACATGTATGTCTGCCTGCTATGCCAGGGGCTGGGCTAAGCATTGGAGAGGAAGCTGAGAAATGGGCAGATGCAGTCTGTTCTCAAAGAACTGAAAGTCTAGGAGAAAAAGAACAGCGATGAGTTAAATCACATAAGTTTCCAATGGGAAGTAAAGTCACCAGCGAGGTTATTATCAGTTATGATACTGCATGTGGTACATTGCCAGTTTAAATGTCCCATGCCACACCATGCCATGCCTGCTGCTCAGTCACATCCAACTCTTTGTGACCCCATGGGCTGTAGCCCGCCAGGCTCCTCTGTCCCTGGGACTCTCCAGGCAAGAATACTGGGGTGGGCTGGCTTCCCGGGCGGCTCAGTGGTGAAGGATCCGCTTACCAACGTGGAGACACCAGAGGTTCGGGTTCAGTCTCTGGGTCTGGAAGATCCTCTGGAGGAGGAAAGGGCAATCTACTCCAGTATCCTTGCCTGGAGAGTCCCGTGAACAGAGAAATGCCACAGAGGGCTGCACGGAATAGGAACACACGCTCCCCCAGGCAGCTTCCTGAGCTGCGTGATGAGTCTAGTGTCGATTCCAGAACCACAGTCCAAGGGGCCCGAGGAGCCTGAACCTGGCTCTTCTAGAGCCTGTTGCTTCAGTTACTTCTGAATTCTGGGAGCCTGTATGAACCTCAGGAGTAAACTGCTAAGGAGACAGACTCTAGCCCACTGCTTTCATTATTAATTTGAAATTTTATTTCCTCAAAACCTTACCAAAGGATGCTACCAACTGCCAGAGAGAAGGAGAGCTGAGATTAAAAAGCCATCCCCTTTTCCTTTAGTTAGACTCCCTAGAAGACTTTAAGGAGAAAACCCTGCAAGACCTCAAAAGCAATCCAGCTGTCACCGCCACGCCTTAGAGGGGAGCAAGCAGCTAATAGACTGTCAGAAGCGAGAGGTTTATTAAAGCAAGCAATTAGCCCTTTACTTTAAAGGGACGTGAAGTCAAGCACGCGAAGTGATTTAAGCCTTTTGAAAGGAAGGAAGAAGCATTCAGGGCTGTAGGGATAAAGGCACAAAGATTTAATGAACATCTGTCTAGCGTCTTCCACTTGGTAGTGGCTTCCACTTATTTTATTAGCCTCTCACAGTCACCCTGTTAAACAGCAGGGCAGAGTCACATCTTTCTGTGATCCCTGAAGGTGGGTCATTTAAGTCGCAATGAAACGCACACTCCATGAGTTTACAAAAACACACAGCAACACGGGGAGGCGCTGATGGAGCCGCCTGAGGATGCTGGCGAGAATGGGAAGGTGGAGAGCCCGGGGCAAGCGTGGCCCGCAAGAGGCAGGCTGAGGGGGCTTTAGAGAAACACAAGCCATGTCTCATCCAGGTTCAAATGGCTTGGCCAAGACTGGACCCAGACCACAGACACAGAAAACAGACGTATAGCTCCCAAAGGGGAAAGGAAGAAGGGGTAACTCAGGGCTTTGGGGTTAACATATGCACACTGTTACATATAAAACACGGAGAAGGAAATGGCAGCCCACTCCAGGACTCTTGCCTGGAGAATCCCATGGACGGGGGAGCCTGGCCAGCTGCAGTCTATGGGGTCGCAAGAGTGGGACACGACCGAGCGACTAAGCCCGCACGTACTCACACATAGATAAAAGGGTCAACAAGGACCTACTACACAGCATTGGGAATTACATTCAATACTTTGTAATAATCTATAAGGGAAACGAATCTGAAATGGGGGCGGGGGGGCTTCCCAGGTGGCGCTAGTGGTAAAGAACTCGCCTCCCAACGCAGGAGACATTAGAGATGCAGGCTTGATCCCTGGGTCCAAAAGGTCTCCTGGAGTGGCAACCCACTGCAGTGTTCTGACCTGGCATTCCCACAGATGGAGGGAGGAGCCTAGTGGGCTACAGTCTAGGGGCTGCAAAAGAGTTGAGCACAACTTAGAAACTAAACGACAATGTCTGTACAACTGAGTCACCGCTGTACACCTGGAGCTGCTGCTGCTGCTGCTGAGTCGCTTCAGTCGTGCCTGACTCTGTGCGACCCCACAGACGGCAGCCTGCCAGGCTCCCCATCCCTGGGACTCTCCAGGCAAGAACACTGGAGTGGGGTGCCATCTCCTTCTCCAATGCATGCAAATGAAAAGTGAAAGGGAAGCTGCTCAGTCGTGCCCGACTCTTAGCGACCCCCTGGACTACCGCCTTCCAGGCTCCTCCGTCCACGGGAATTCCAGGCGAGAGCACTGGAGCGGGGTGCCCGGAACTAACAGAATGTAAATCAACCACACTCCACATAAAAGGAAGAATTGGGCCTGGCCCTCAGTCTTCCCAGTATACCCTACTTTCTCTTAAAGTTTTTAAAGCAGGGAAAGAAGTCAGGGCACCAGCATTTGTTGAACAANTTGCCAGTTTAAATGTCCCATGCCACACCCTGCCATGCCTGCTGCTCAGTCACATCCAACTCTTTGTGACCCCATGGGCTGTAGCCCGCCAGGCTCCTCTGTCCCTGGGACTCTCCAGGCAAGAATACTGGGGTGGGCTGGCTTCCCGGGCGGCTCAGTGGTGAAGGATCCGCTTACCAACGTGGAGACACCAGAGGTTCGGGTTCAGTCTCTGGGTCTGGAAGATCCTCTGGAGGAGGAAAGGGCAATCCACTCCAGTATCCTTGCCTGGAGAGTCCCGTGAACAGAGAAATGCCACAGAGGGCTGCACGGAATAGGAACACATGCTCCCCCAGGCAGCTTCCTGAGCTGCGTGATGAGTCTAGTGTCGATTCCAGAACCACAGTCCAAGGGGCCCGAGGAGCCTGAACCTGGCTCTTCTAGAGCCTGTTGCTTCAGTTACTTCTGAATTCTGGGAGCCTGTATGAACCTCAGGAGTAAACTGCTAAGGAGACAGACTCTAGCCCACTGCTTTCATTATTAATTTGAAATTTTATTTCCTCAAAACCTTACCAAAGGATGCTACCAACTGCCAGAGAGAAGGAGAGCTGAGATTAAAAAGCCATCCCCTTTTCCTTTAGTTAGACTCCCTAGAAGACTTTAAGGAGAAAACCCTGCAAGACCTCAAAAGCAATCCAGCTGTCACTGCCACGCCTTAGAGGGGAGCAAGCAGCTAACAGACTGTCAGAAGCGAGAGGTTTATTAAAGCAAGCAATTAGCCCTTTACTTTAAAGGGACGTGAAGTCAAGCACGCGAAGTGATTTAAGCCTTTTGAAAGGAAGGAAGAAGCATTCAGGGCTGTAGGGATAAAGGCACAAAGATTTAATGAACATCTGTCTAGCGTCTTCCACTTGGTAGTGGCTTCCACTTATTTTATTAGCCTCTCACAGTCACCCTGTTAAACAGCAGGGCAGAGTCACATCTTTCTGTGATCCCTGAAGGTGGGTCATTTAAGTCGCAATGAAACGCACACTCCATGAGTTTACAAAAACACACAGCAACACGGGGAGGCGCTGATGGAGCCGCCTGAGGATGCTGGCGAGAATGGGAAGGTGGAGAGCCCGGGGCAAGCGTGGCCCGCAAGAGGCAGGCTGAGGGGGCTTTAGAGAAACACAAGCCATGTCTCATCCAGGTTCAAATGGCTTGGCCAAGACTGGACCCAGCCCACAGACACAGAAAACAGACGTATAGCTCCCAAAGGGGAAAGGAAGAAGGGGTAACTCAGGGCTTTGGGGTTAACATATGCACACTGTTACATATAAAACACGGAGAAGGAAATGGCAGCCCACTCCAGGACTCTTGCCTGGAGAATCCCATGGACGGGGGAGCCTGGCCAGCTGCAGTCTATGGGGTCGCAAGAGTGGGACACGACCGAGCGACTAAGCCCGCACGTACTCACACATAGATAAAAGGGTCAACAAGGACCTACTACACAGCATTGGGAATTACATTCAATACTTTGTAATAATCTATAAGGGAAACGAATCTGAAATGGGGGCGGGGGGGCTTCCCAGGTGGCGCTAGTGGTAAAGAACTCGCCTCCCAACGCAGGAGACATTAGAGATGCAGGCTTGATCCCTGGGTCCAAAAGGTCTCCTGGAGTGGCAACCCACTGCAGTGTTCTGACCTGGCATTCCCACAGATGGAGGGAGGAGCCTAGTGGGCTACAGTCTAGGGGCTGCAAAAGAGTTGAGCACAACTTAGAAACTAAACGACAATGTCTGTACAACTGAGTCACCGCTGTACACCTGGAGCTGCTGCTGCTGCTGCTGAGTCGCTTCAGTCGTGCCTGACTCTGTGCGACCCCACAGACGGCAGCCTGCCAGGCTCCCCATCCCTGGGACTCTCCAGGCAAGAACACTGGAGTGGGGTGCCATCTCCTTCTCCAATGCATGCAAATGAAAAGTGAAAGGGAAGCTGCTCAGTCGTGCCCGACTCTAAGCAACCCCCTGGACTACCGCCTTCCAGGCTCCTCCGTCCACAGGAATTCCAGGCGAGAGCACTGGAGCGGGGTGCCCGGAACTAACAGAATGTAAATCAACCACACTCCAAATAAAAGGAAGAATCGGGCCCGGCCCTCAGTCTTTCCAGTATACCCTACTTTCTCTTAAAGTTTTTAAAGCAGGGAAAGAAGTCAGGGCACCGGCATTTGTTGAACAACAGGCTGGCTGTGTGCAAGGAGTGTTCTAGGTGCTGATACCAGACCTTACTTCCTTCCCACCGCAAACCTGCAAGACACTGTAATGGCCTTAGTTTTAGAGATGAGGAAAACGAGTCTCAGAATTTAAGTGGCTCACCCACTCATCTGACTGTGGGAACATAGGAAGCCTGGATTTGAATTCAGGTGTGTTTCTGAAAGTTTGTGACATTTACGGGAATGTAAACCAGTGCAACCACTGTGGAAAACAATATGGCGGTTTCTCAAACAACAACAACATGATCCAGCGATTTTCTCCTGGGTGTGCGTCCAAAAACACCAGCCCACGAAGATGAGAAGATATGAGCAGCCCAGCGTTCACAGCAGCACCAGTCACAACGGCCAAGACAAGAAGCGACCCAAGTGGACGATGAAGACGTGGGGGGCTGTGTACACATAGATATACACACACAGTGGGATAGTACTCTGCCAAAAAGAGAATAAAATGCTACCATTTGCAGCAACATGGATGGACTTGGAGGTATTATGGTAAGTGAAATAAGCCAGACAGAAAAAACAAATACTGTATGGTAGCATGCATGTCTGGAATCTAAAAACTGGTGAACGTAACAAAAAGCAGCAGACTCACAGAGAACAACTAGTGGCTACCCGTGGGGAGGGGCAGTATAAAGGCGAGGGGAGTGAGACTACAGGCTTTTGGGTGTAAGACAGGCTCAAGGATGTATTGTGCAACATGGGGGACATAGACAACATTTTGTAATAACTGAAAATGGAGTGTAACCTTTAAAAATCATATAAAAAAGAAAAAAGTTTGTGATTTTTTAAAAAACTATGCTGTTGCTCGTTGTTGTTGCTGCTTATTGCGTAGTTGCTAAGTTGTGTCCGACTTCAGCGCCGTGGACTGCCAGGCTCATCTGTCCATGGGATTCCCCAGGTGCTGCCATTTCTTGCTGCAGGGCCTCTTCTTGACCCAGGGATGGAACCCAAGTCTCCTGCGTGGGACTTTTTTTACTGTACTATGTTCATTTCTTGTGTTGACCCCACAGCACCTCTCTTTGCATGTTAAGAAGTGGAGCATACATTTTCAGGGCTAGAGCCGTGTTTGCTAGTCCTTGAGATACTTGGTATTTCTGAAATAACTGCTTTTGGCCATGTTATCCAAAGGGACGTTGAAGAAAATATTAAAACACTTAATTCAAAAAGCTAAGCAAGACACAAGCAAGCCTGGACACAAGATACTACATAACAGAATTAAACAGATAGTTGAATAAATAGTTAAGTAAGAGACTGAGCAATTTGGATAACCTCGACTTTTTATCACCAAAACAAACACATACTTTTGAGAGATTAGGCAATTATTTTGGTATGAGCTTAATCACATCACTTAATTTGATTAACATTCCAAGGAAATATGAAATCACATTGATGACATTAGAAAAATTTGCATTTCCCATAGGGCTATCCACAAAATATTTTTGGCAATATACACTGCTATAGCAAAGATATTTGAATATTTATTTTTCATATAAAAAATTTTTCAGTGCCCTACAGGAAAAAAACACTCCTAAAATCAGTTATCTCAAAAAGTGAGAAACTGTGTTATGAAGCAAGCATTTTACTCTTTATCCCAATTTACCCTCTATTGTCTTAAAGGGAACTCTTCAGATGCCAGTCATATCCCACATGAAAAACTATCATTTTGGTCTCAGAAAAAGTATAAACTGAGCCCATCCAAACTCCAAAAACACTTCACCCAGGAGCGAACAACCTGAAGCTTGTTCTCCATCGGGAAAACTGTTCATCCATATCCTTCCCATTTCCTCAGTGCTGTGACCTCACCCCAGCTGGTGAGCCTGCCCCGCAATCCATTTCAACTCCACCGCAGAAATAAAACGTGCACATGCTGTAGCTGTAATTCCATTAATCTCCTCCTCGGGTTTCCTCTGCTCCATGCCAGGGTCATTTGTAAGGCCATCACTCACGCCAAACTGTTGCACCTGTGCTGCTATGGAAATAGCCCCATCCTCCCTCCCCCACCCATCCTCCCAGGCACGGTGCCCTAATCACCTTGTTTCCAGGCACAAAAGCTTTCCTCTGCAAGCGCAGCATGCTAGAATTCCCCCAAGCACTGGCAAGGAAATATTTAAATGTAATCAGAGGATCTTCCTTTGTTTTATTTATTTTTTTCCTGGGGAAATTCATCTCTCGAAGGTATTCGGTGTATTCTTTTGCTCTTCCGTGAGGCCACATCGTTGCACAGTGGCGGAGTGGTCACAGCCTGCAAAACTAAATATTTTCTTCTCTTTTCGGGACGGACACGGATGATACGTGCCTGGTCCCCTCGAGTGTCTCTAATTGAATCCCTTGCTCCATTTAAACTGCTTAAACTTGGCTGTGAGAAGCGTGTGCCCAGCTGTCCCTTCCTCCCCGACTGGACCGGACGTGGAACCCCTGACGGCCACCCTCTCACCTGCGGTTCCCTCACCCCGACCAGCTGCAGAAACCCGGCTCAGCTCTTCCCAGACCCCTCCAGGCTTCGGTCCTTCCAACTTCATGGAGTTTCTAGCAGAAGAGCCAAACTGTGTTCTATGTGTCTGCATTCATACAGTTGAAAGTCACACTGGCCTTCCATCTCTGCTCTCTCACTTTGGAGCTGTGTGAGCTTAGAGAACTCACTAGACATCTCTGAGTTTCAGGTTATTTATAAAGTGGGAGGGGGATAACAGCCCTGTACAGGGTTGCTGTGGGCATTGAACAGGGTAATGCAGGGATTCCCAACCTGTTCAGCACCAGGGACCGGCTTCATGCGAGGCAGTTTTTCCAGGACTGGGTTGGGGCATGGAGGGGATGGTGTGGAGATGTTTCAAGCTCATTACATTTATGGTGTGACCTCTAACACCACCGCTGATCTAAAGGGAGTTACTGGTCCACGGCCTGGAGGCTGGGGACCCCTGGGACAATGGATATAAGGCCTCTAACATAATACCTGGCTCACACTCTGCACGCAAAGGATATGGTGGCCCTCCTTCCCACGTCCCTGAACGATTACCGGGTGTCCCAAATTATAATCAGAGCAAGCAAAGATACAGATCTAACTCCGTCAGTATCAAGACAACAGGTCCCCCTAGTAGCTCAGATGGTAAAGCATCCGCCCGCAACGCAGGAGACCTGGGTTCAATCCGTGGGTTAGGAAGATCCCCTGGAGAAGGAACCGGCTCCAGTATCCTTGCCTGGAAAATTCCATGGGCAAAGGAGCCTGGAGGGCTATAGTCCATGGGGTGGCAAAGAGTCGGACACGACTGAGTGACTAGCACACATCAAGACAACAAGAAGCAGACAGACCTACAGGCTTGTGGGGGTCCAAGCTCCCAGGGATCAGAATTCAGCGTCCTCAGAATTCAGCCAGCACTGCCCCCGCGAGGAAAGCTGGGGAAACATGGGCCACAGCTCCCTCCTCCTCAGAGATGCAGGCTTAGAAGACCTGGGCCGGCCCTTGACAATCTACCTTTACAAGAAGCTCCTGGTGCCCTTGGCTTCCCAGGTGGCTCAGATGGTAAAGAATCTGTCTGCCAATGCAGGAGATGTGGGTTCAGTCCCTGCGTCGCGAAGATGCCCTGGAGGAGGCCTTGGCAACCCACTCCAAGATTCCTGCCTGGGAAATCCCATGGAGAGGAACGTGGCAGGCTACAGTCCATGGGGTCACAAAAAGTTGGATACAACTGAGCCTGCCAACACCCTGTGCGCCCCTGATGCTCTTGCTAGTGGCTTAGGGGCCATTTTTAAGGACCACCACTTTACAGGACGTGACAGTAAGCAGTCTGGGGGAACCTACTGACAGAATAAACAAAAGTCTCAAGTTGGAAAACGTCCAAGTTTTGGAGTTCTGAGACAGCATCACCAAAGGCAACCCCCTGCTTCATGGCAGAGCCCAGGTCACCAAGGCAGAGCTCCCCAAGAAAATCGCACTCTCGCAGCCCCAGTGAGAGATGCTCAAGTTACTCGCTTTTCTTCTTCTCTCAGAGGGTAGAGGGTTTCAGATGCACACTGCTTATTTCCTCTCCCCTGCGTAACCTGGCCAGTAGGATCGAGGTTAATGCTTTAATCCCGCAAGTAAAGTACCCTACTTTTTGAGACAGGCTAGGAGCTGGGACCTGCGACCCTTTGCACACTGCTTGCACCTGGACACTCCTGTCCTCCGGCAACAAGATACAAAGAAACTACATGGGACTAAAGGACTGCCTGCACGTGCAGCTGGGGGATCTGGACCAAAAGACACAAAGGCAAAACAGACCCAACTGCCAACTGCCGCTTCTGGAGAGTCTGGGGCAAAAACAGGGAGCTGGAACTGCGCATGCCCCCTGCACTCACCACCACCAGCTGGGGAGAGAGGGGAACCACCCAAACCACCCTGTGACTGGACCCCTGGAAAGCCCGCCAACCAGCACCCCATACAAGAAACAAGATCTCCCTGGTGCCCCACCAGGGAGAGAGCAAGCCACGGAACCTGCTGTTTGTTCTTGCCTCCCCCCCAACCCCCCGACCCACTCCATGCTGCAGCAGTTCAGTTCAGTTCAATTCAGTTCAGTCGCAGCACGCCAAGCCTCCGTGTCCATCACC
>SJYW01004343.1:29176-39667 GCA_006410735.1 Raphicerus campestris
TCCTTCCAAAGAAATCCCAGGGCTGATCTCCTTCAGAATGGACTGGTTGGATCTTCTTGCAGTCCAAGGGACTCTCAAGAGTCTTCTCCAACACCACAGTTCAAAAGCATCAATTCTTCGGCGCTCAGCCTTCTTCACAGTCCAGCTCTCACATCCATACAAGACCTCAGGAAAAACCATAGCCTTGACTAGATGGACCTTAGTCGGCAAAGTAATGTCTCTGCTTTTCAATATGCTATCTAGGTTGGTCATAACTTTTCTTCCAAGGGGTAAGCGTCTTTTAATTTCATGGCTGCAGTCACCATCTGCAGTGATTTTGGAGCCCAAAAAATAAAGTCTGACACTGTTTCCACTCTTTCCCCATCCATTTCCCATGAAGTGATGGGACCAGATGCCATGATCTTCGTTTTCTGAATGTTGAGCTTTAAGCCAACTTTTTCACTCTCCTCGTTCACTTTCATCCAGAGGCTTTTTAGTTCCTCTTCACTTTCTGCCATAAGGGTGGTGTCATCTGCATATCTGAGGTTATTGATATTTCTCCCGGCAATCTTGAGTCCAGCTTGTGTTTCTTCCAGTCCAGCGTTTCTCATGATGGACTCTGCATAGAAGTTAAATAAGCAGGGTGACAACATACAGCCTTGACGTCCTCCTTTTCCTATCTGGAACCAGCCTGTTGCTCCACGTCCAGGGCCCCCATAAAGCACTGCCTGGATTTCTTGTCTGGCCCCTAGTCAGTTTCTGTCGATGGGAGAGAGCCAAGAACCTGGTCAGTATCTCTTTGATGATAAACAGGCTGATGACTATCACCTGGAACAACCCAGTGTGGCAGCAGTGGCGTCTGGACCACAGGCAGGACTCCCTGCTGCCCAGCCGCTGGGAGAGAGGGGAGCAGGGGGCAGACACCCAGGATGGCAGCTCTGGGGCTTCTGTGCACGCCCGCCAGGGCTCACAGCAGCACTGTTTGCAACAGTCAAGACATGGAAGCAACCTAAACACCCATCAGCAGAGGAATGGATAACAATGTGCACATGTGTACAATGGAGTATTGCTCTGTTAGAACAATAATGCCATTTGCAGCAGCATGGAGGGAACTAGAGATTATCCTAAGTGAGGTGAGTGAGTGAAGTTGCTTAGGTTGTGTCCGACTCTTTGCGACCCCACGGACTGTAGCCCACCAGACTCCTCTGTCCATGGGATTTTCCAGGCAAGAGTACTGGGGTAAGTAGGCGTCTCCTTCTCCAGAGGATCTTTTCAATCCAGGGATCGAACCTGGGTCTCCCACATGGTGGGCAGATGCTTTACCGTCTGAGCTACCAGNCAGGATGAAAGGAGAGGACATTGCTCGGAAGAAGGAAGAGTCAGGACTGCAGCTGGCAGGATCGCGGGGAAGGCAGAGTGGAGACCACCGTTACCAGGAGCATGACTGCAACGCGGGCTGGCCGGAGCAGCCTGCTCCCTGCTCTGAGAGGCAGAGTGACCCGTCTGTAGGGGTCGCCCCCAGAGGACTTCCAGGGTCTCTCACACCCACCTGGTTGGTCTCCCTGCCTTTTCTTCCCTAAATGTCCAGCTCTGCTGTGCACCCACAGACTCGGTCCCTCAGGATGCAGCTCAGTCAACACCCCTGAGAATTTTCAGATCACTTGCTTCCCTCTGAAACATACAGTGGATCACTCCCTCTGCCGGGCCAGCACACAGCCCTAAAACACACAGGTTGTATTTTATTAAATTCAGATGTCAATTCTCTTCCTACCTGAGGGCAGGAACGGCGTCAGTCTCATTGGGACATACCAAGATCTGTCAGCTAAAAGACGAGCGATTCAGTTATCCTGTCTTCTTCTTATGACATCAACTAGTATCTTTTAGATAATACTTAATCAATATGGAGAAGGCAGTGGCACCCCACACCAGTACTCTTGCCTGGAAAATCCCATGGGCGGAGGAGCCTGGTGGGCTGCAGTCCATGGGGTCACGAAGGGTTGGGCAGGACTGAACGACTTCAGTTTCACTTTTCATTTTCATGCATTGGAGAAGGAAATGGCCACCTGCTCCAGTGTTCTTGCCTGGAGAATCCCAGGGACGGGGGAGCCTGGTGGGCTGCCGTCTATCACACAGAGTCGGACACGACTGAAGCGATTTAGCAGCAGCAGCAGCTAGTCAATATAGAACTCAAGCTAAAACACAGGACATCTTCTTTCTAAGCTGACCAAGTGAGCTTTAACCTCCAGATGGCCCCAAGCACAGGACATTTGGGAAGATGCAGATTCCAGCTGCAGGAGGCCACCAGGAGCCTCTTCAGCCCTGTCTGGAAAAACAGGAGTAAAGCAAAGAAAACAGTTAGAGCTCCAACACTTTGGCCACCTGATGAGAAGAGCCAACGCATTGGAAAAGACCCTGATGCTGGGAACGATTAAAAGCAAAATGGCAGGGGTTGGCAGAGGATGAAACAGTTAAATACCATCACCAAATCAATTGACATGAATTTGAGTAAACTCAGGAAGACAGTGGACGACCACGGAACCTGGTGCGCTGCAGTCCATGGGGCCACAAAGAGTCTGAGGCAACTCAGTGCCTGCACAATAGCAACAAAATACGAAGAACGCCCAGCCTGCCAGCCACCACACTCAGCAGATCGGAGGCCGGACTCTGTGGCCAGAGGGAGAACCCCAGCCTTTCACACTCAGGCAGAGCAGCAACCTGCCAGCCACCACACTCAGACGATCAGAGGCCAGACTCTGTGGCCAGAGGGAGAACCCCAACCTTTCACACTCAGGCAGAGCAGCATTTTTTAAAAATCTACAAAATTGGAAATGCCTGTCTTAGAAGCAGCAGCATTCTCATAAGGCTCTTAACAGCGACTATGAGATATTTGCAATGAGAGGCGATGCTGGCACTATTTATAAATTTATAACGACAAATGTATAAAATATTATAATTTGTAATTCCAATTATATCATAAATGTTTTAATGCTTTAGCTGGGAGGGTTCCACATGAGTATCACAAAATCACCTCTTTTCAGTGATTACTATTTTATCTCCTTTGGGAAAAGAGATGATCCACATATGAATCTAGCCACACACAATCCAAATATTTTAAGCACCTAGTCTCAGCAGTTTCAGAGTGGAGCTTTTATTCAATAGTTGATGACATTTTTATTTATTAAAGAATTTATACTTTCCATTTTTTTGATGTTTCCTTTGATCAGGTCCCGTTCTCAACGCCAGAATACTTACCAGCATAAAGGCAGACTTTGAGAAACAAAGATGCCTTTGCTTGTTTGCATGGCCATCGCAGGTGATCACATCTTAAAATCCTCAAGTCTACAAAGTCATCACCTTCGCCAAAGCAGCTTGTAGCCCACAGTGTCAGGTCTTCTGGAATATGTGAAGTGAAGTGAAGTCACTCAGTCATGTCCAACTCTTTGCAACCCTGTGGACTGTAGCCTGCCAGGCTCCTCCGACCATGGGATTCTCCAGGCAAGAATACTGGGGTGGGTTGCCATTTCCTTCTCCAATATTTACTTAAATTCAAACCTAGAAGCTGCCTGGCAAGAGCAAGTCTGGGTTTGAAGAGGTAGATGAGGACTGGCATTTACTTATGTTCAGAAAATAAACTCCAACTCTATCATACTGAGCAGGACCTCCCCATAAATTCAGCTACAATTGTATCCAACATAAGAGTCAATTTTGCTTCATTTTCTGCATTTTCGTTTTCATCCAAAGTAGTCTCCACTCCCCGGGGTGTTGCCACCTCAGCCTCCTTGTATCTCAAAGCAGCTCCCTCTGATCCTCTTAGCTTCAGTGAGCACCTTGAACTCGTCCTCCAATTATCCATCTTCAACAAATGCATTATGCACGCTAAGAAGACCTTTTCCTTCCAATTTTTAAACCTGCATTTATTTGAGAAGCTTATATATGCCTAATTGTTTACCCTCAAATCATCAAAAGAATTGATGGTGGGGGTGATTTGATCACCAGGAAATCTTTGTAAGCCACTGATATTAACCCATTTTCAGAAAACTTTTAAAGACATTTTTAATACAGAAAATTGGGTTTCTTCAGACCATAGCTGATGTGGAACTTCAAATCTCAGCTTATCTGCATCTGCATGATAGAAACAACCTCTTATCTTAGAGACAAACAGTTATTTAATTCACCAGGCAATTTCTTTCCTCCATACTTTCTAATCAAATTCAAAAATGTTTTGCAGAGATTCAGTGGAAATAGCTACTTCTGTAAGAGCAGCCCGATTTAGAAACAATCAGACCTACAATACTCCTTCAGTGCGTATATTTTTATTTTAAGTATAGCTGATTTACAATGTTGTGTTAGTTTCAGCAAAGTGATTCAGATATATATATTCTTTTTCATATTATTTTCCATTGTGTGTTTTAAATGTAGAAAAATCTGACCTCTGAACTACCAGTTCCACTTAGAATTTTGAGATAAACAATACTAATCCCTAGTCTTTAAAATACAACTTTAGGTGAACTTAGAACTTAGGAAAATATGAGTGAGTTAATGGAATTAACTCAAAGGTATTACTATAAAGAATTTGACGACACCTTCCTCAGAAATCACTCGTGTGCGTCTGGGTTCTCCACTGCGGAACCTTCTTAAAGAAGGAGCTGTTTTGCTGCAGCTGAGCTTTTCTTTCACTGTAACAGCAAAATAACAATGCTGTGTGTTCCCGGAGTAAAGACGAGCATCGTGCAGATATCATATTTACAACCACCTCTTCCCTAGGTTATTCGTTTATCTCGTCCTCCGCCCGGGTCTCTCATCAGTCAGCCAGTGAAGGTCAGACTCACCTCAATGGCTCAGCACCCCAGGCTTCTTTCCATTCCAAGTGGAGACAGAAAATCTGAATCTTTACCATGCTGACCTTATTGTTTTACAAGCTATTGATTGTGGCTATCAAGTCCCAACAGTTCTCTGGGGTCAGCCTCTGGAAAAAGGAATGCAGGAGAAGCCACGTTCCTCTCCCTCCTCAACCGCCCTGACGCCCCCATTAGTTAGATTTGGGCGCAATTAGAATGAATCACGGCAGGATGCACCCCATCCCTTCCTCGCCGGCAGCCCACGGCACCCAGGCTTTTGGCCGTACATCAGAGCGCACATCTGGTATGTAATGAGGAATGTCCAGGGCAGAGAGGGGAGGTCAACGAGAAGTGAGCGGGTCCTCCATGGTGATGATTATAGAGTTACTGACACGCAAATAAATGACACGTATCATCCTCCACAACACTTAGGAAGTGTAAATCTCATCGTTGACATACCCTTTGGAGAGAGATAGACTATATGAATCTTTTTCACATCACTAGAGCAGCTTTATACAAGGATACCCTGTCCTGGCATAACTCTCAACCTCAAAATGCTTTCCTTATCTATCAGGAGTATGCTTTTTCACCGTAATTTTTTGAACGTATTAACCTCTCATACACTAACCATTAAACCGCAGCACCTCCACTTCAGCTGTGGTCTTCCCCGTGGGCTGGTGCTTTTCAGTCTTGTGCTCCCTTTAATAACACTGTTTGCTGAAGGCTGGCAATGCCGTAGGTGTGGTGCTGACGATTAACATGATGATGCCACTGAAACCTCCGTGTCCTGCAAGGAAGAGTTGCACTATCACCTCCACTTCATAGATGAGAAGACTGAGGCACGGTGGGATTAAGTGCTTGCTCGTGCGTGCTATGCTAAGTCATTCAGTCGTGTCCGACTCTTTGCGACCTCATGGACTGTAGCCCGCCAGGCTCCTCTGTCCATGCAGTTCTCCAGGCAAGAATACTGGAGTGGGTTGCCATGTCCTTCTCCAGAGGATCTTCCTGACCCAGGGATTGAACTCGTGTCCCCTGCGGCTCCTGCATTGCAGGCAGATTCTTTACCGCTGAGCTAACAGAGAAGCCCTTACTATAAACTAGCTAACACATATTGCTCATCACCTACCAAGCACGGATTGAAATACTTTAACATCCTTACCGAGTACAAACACCACAACTCACCTGAGAAAAATCAGCGGGAACTTCATGGCAGAGACAGCCTCTGATCTAGACCTTGAATTCTAAGAAGTGAGAGGATGAGTTGAGACGTGGACATAGGCAAACATGGGCAAACACTGAGAACAGTGACTACTCCAGAGGGAGCCGTGTTGAGAGCAGGAGGAATAAAGTCCATGCTTGCATGAGATCATGTGTGCGAAAGCTTTGAAAATTATGAAGTACTTCAGAATTTAAAAAAAAAAAAAAAAGCAAATTTACCGTTTGCAAGTTCTAAACAGACACACGACATAGAGAGCAATGCATGGACACAGAGGGGGCGAAGCGGTGGGAGGGGGGGGGAACTGGGAGACTGGGACTGACAAGCGCACACGACTGTGCATCAAACAGACAACTTAATGGGACCTACTGTGTGCACAGAGCTCTCTACTCAGGGCTCTGCAGTGACCTAAATGGGAGGGAAATCCAGAAAGAGGGGATATGTGTATGGGTACAGTTGATTCACTCTTCTGTACAGCAGAAGCTAGCACAACATTGTACAACAATTATATCCCAATTTAAAAAGGGGAGGGAATCAATAAATTTCAAAAAGGGATATCCTTGAATTCACATCAGTTCAGTTCAGTCACTCAGTCATGTCCGACTCTTTGAGACTCCATGAATTGCAGCACGCCAGGCCTCCCTGTCTATCACCAATTCCTGGAGTCCACCCAAACCCATATCCATTGAGTCGGTGATGCCATCCAACCATCTCATCCTCTGCCATCTCCTTCTCCTCCTTCCCTCAATCTTTCCCAGCATCAGGGTCTTTTCCAATAAGTCAGCTCTTAGCATCAGGTGGCCAAAGTACTGGAGTTTCAGCTTCAGCATCAGTCCTACCAATGAACACCCAGGACTGGTCTCCTTCAGGATGGACTGGTTGGATCTCCTTGCAGTCCAAGGGACTCTCAAGAGTCCTCTCCAACACCACAGTTCAAAAGCATCAGTTCTTCGGTGCTCAGCTTTCTTCACAGTCCAACTCTCACATCCATACATGACCACTGGAAAAACCATAATCTTGACTAGATGGACCTTTGTTGACAAAATAATATCTGTGCTTTTTAACATGCTGTCTAGGTTGGTCATAACTTTCCTTTCAAGGAGTAAGCATGTTTTAATTTCATGGCTGCAATCACCATCTGCAGTGATTTGGGATCCCAGAAAAATAAAGTCAGCCACTGTTTCCACTGTTTCCCCATCTATTTGCAATGAGATCAGATGTCATGATCTTCGTTTTCTGAATGTTGAGCTTTAAGCCAACTTTTTTACTCTCCTCTTTCACTTTCATCAAGAGGCTCTTTAGTTCTTCTTCACTTTCTGCCATAAGGGTGGTGTCATCTGCATCCTTAAATTGGTGCTTTTAAATCACACAATGGTAATCAGATTACAGAGTTTAACTTGTAGTTCACCTGTAAAAACAGAGGCAAAAAAATGCTTCTGAAAGATTATACCCCTTCTCCACGTTGGCCATGGGTCCCAGGATGGGTTAGAGCAGGTGGCAGCCCAGGGCTTCCTCCCAGCCTCTGCCTCGGTCACTGGTGTGTGCTCAGGACAGATTTCTCACCTTCCCATTTTATCAGGCACCCTATCAATCATAGCTCCAAAGGCACTGCCCAGTGGGATGAGTTTTCAGAGGGTTTATTTTCGCAGAGATCATTTTAAAGTTGCGTGTGCAAGTTGGGTCAGCAGTAGGGACTGTGCAGGACCCTGGGACCAAGAGTCACAAGTCTTTGCCTGGCTCAGCTTCCAGGCATGAGAGCGGGAGATCAGGACCCAAAGTGTGCGTGCACCAGTGGAGGCGGTGACCTGGAAGGCGACCGTGACCTCCAGTGGGGCACAGCAGGGGTCCGAGCAAACCGTACAGAGAGCCAAGAGAGGAACGGCTTTCCTCCTACACGTCAGGCCCGGGCTTCCCCGGGGGCCTAGTGATAAAAACGCACCTGCCCGTGCAGGAAACGTAAGAGATGCAGGTTCCATCTCTGGGTTGGGAAGATCCTCTGAAGGAGGGCATGGCAACCCACTCCAGTATTCTTGCCTGGAGAATCCCATGGACACAGGAGCCTGGCGGGCTACAGTCCATGGGATCGCAAAAAGTCGGACACGACTGAGTGACTCAGTATACACTCTGTAGATATGGGGGTGGGTGGACGGGACTGCCCACTGGCCCATGCCACCTGGGAGCGCAGGGCATGCACCAGGATGCTTTCCAAAGAAGTCAGCAGGGGAGGAGGTGATGGGGTTGCCTGGAGGGGCAAAGCAAGCGTCTCTAGTACCCGCACCTGAGACTGTCCTCTGCATGTATACGACTGTCGATTTCTTCAAGAATGCGTGTTCCAACAACCATTAAAACAGGAAGAGATGCCCCTGGTTGATATTAGCACTTTTAGGATCACTTTGGTCACTTTAACAAATGACTTCTTATACTTCCAAAGTACACATACAAGCCAGGCACAAAGAAGCTCAAATAAGCAGGTTGCAACTCTTGATGCAGATAAAAGAAACTCCAAGAAAAATCATCTGACATTTGATATTTATTTTAAATGTTGAAGGGTTTTCTAAATACATCTGGAGTTTTGCATGAAAACATCCACTTAGGTCAGTGGTTTGTAAACTTGGTTACAAAGTGAACTCTCCTGGGAATCTCTGAAAAGCACCAATGCCTGGGACCCACCCCTAGAGATTCGGGTCTACCGGCTCGGTTCCAGTCTGGCAGCAGAAGTTCCAGACATCCCCCATCAGAGTCTCCTTTATAGTCCAGGATGAGGCCCCCTGAGTCAGCCTAGAATGATGACTGGGTGGTGGTGGTTTACTTGCTCAGTCCTGTCTGACTCCTTGTTACCCCGTTGACTGTCGCCCTCCAGGCTCCTCTGTCCATGGGATTTTCCAGGCAAGAATACTGGAGTGGGTCGCCATTTCCTTTTCCAGGGGATCTTCCTAACCCAGTGATCGAACCTGTGACTCCTACTTGGAAGGTAGATTCTTTACCACTGAGCCACCTAGGAAGTCATAATGATGGCTTACATAATATAATTGTATTATTTATCAGACTCTCATATCTGTATTATTCCTGTTAACTCATGACATTTAGTCCTCTTCAAAAATCGATCAGAAGACAATTAACTGTGCATTCAAGTAAATCATTAAATAAACTAAAATTAGCACATAAACCCTGCCACTAACCCTTTAGTTTCACACCATGCCAACCATACCTGAATCAACTGTATTTTGCATAGAGAGCCAACATTGTATCCTAGAGATGCTAAGGAAACAAGCTATTGAAGCATTAACATGTTTAAACTATGATTAGGATAGTTTGGGTGTAAGGAGAAATTATAAAAGTGAAAGTCCTAAGGGAAATTGCTAGACGTAAAGAAACAAGTGTGGACTTTGCTATGTGAAAGCCCTAGGAACTAATTGTGGTACTAGCTCTTTCTGTCTTGTTCCTGCAGGTGTGGTCCATGGACCAGCAAGCAGTTTCAGCATCACTGAGGCGCTTGTCAGGAATGCAGATTCTCAGGTCCCATCTCAGACCTTTTGTGTCAGAATCTACACTTTAATAAGACCTCCAGGTAATCTGAATGCACATGGCAGGGTGAGAAACAGAGATACTGGAAACAGAATATACTGATCAGGATTAGGCACAACCGCAGGTGGAACTATGCAAACAGCAGTGGCCAGAACCCTATGAAAGATTACACTTCTCTTCCATGCAAAAGAGCTCCAGAGGTAAGAGGTCCAGAGCTGATATCATGTTCTGTACTGGAGAATCTTTACTGTCAGGGCTTGTCAGTTCTTAGTAATCGTCTCCTCACAGCCTAAGAAGGCTGTTGGAGCACCAGCCATCACATCTGTGTTATGCCAGAAGAAAGATGTATGCTGGGGACAGGGTCAGAGATACAGTCTCACTTTTAAGGATACGTCTCGGAAGTTGCACACTTTTGCAAACACCTCATTGGCCAGAATGCTATCCCATGGTAACACATAACTGCAAGGAATGCTTTAAAAACAATCTTTATTCCAGGTATTCTTACATCCAGTTAGTAATCTGGAGGGTTCACTACTGATGAAGTTGAAAAGAGGGAATACTGGAAAACAGCCAGTATTTCATGTAACATGGAGCCTTGGGAGTATTTCTGAATCTCCTACTCCTCTACGCAAAATGTGAACAACCATAGCCACATGGGGAAATTACTATGCAGGTGAAATGAATGAAAGATGTTGCCCACCCAGTAGGGACTCAGTAACTATGACTCTTTATTATCTTGAAGGACTGCTTAAGATTTCAGTCTTTACATAATACATGCTCAGTTTCTCAGCCATGTCCAGCTCTGCAACCCCATGGACTGTAGCCCACCAGGCTCCTCTGTCCATGGGATTCTCCAGGCAAGAACACTGGAGTGGGTTGCCATTTCCTACTCCAGGTTACATAATACATAATGCTGGTCCAAAAAAAAAAAAA
>SJYW01004343.1:39765-62442 GCA_006410735.1 Raphicerus campestris
ATATTGCTCATCACCTACCAAGCACGGATTGAAATACTTTAACATCCTTACCGAGTACAAACACCACAACTCACCTGAGAAAAATCAGCGGGAACTTCATGGCAGAGACAGCCTCTGATCTAGACCTTGAATTCTAAGAAGTGAGAGGATGAGCTGAGACGTGGACATAGGCAAACACGGGCAAACACTGAGAACAGTGACTACTCCAGAGGGAGCCGTGTTGAGAGCAGGAGAAATAAAGTCCATGCTTGCATGAGATCACGTGTGCGAAAGCTTTGAAAATTATGAAGTACTTCAGAATTTAAAAAAAAAAAAAAAGCAAATTTACCGTTTGCAAGTTCTAAACAGACACACGACATAGAGAGCAATGCATGGACACAGAGGGGGCGAAGCGGTGGGAGGGGGGGGGAACTGGGAGACTGGGACTGACAAGCGCACACGACTGTGCATCAAACAGACAACTTAATGGGACCTACTGTGTGCACAGAGCTCTCTACTCAGGGCTCTGCAGTGACCTAAATGGGAGGGAAATCCAGAAAGAGGGGATATGTGTATGGGTACAGTTGATTCACTCTTCTGTACAGCAGAAGCTAGCACAACATTGTACAACAATTATATCCCAATTTAAAAAGGGGAGGGAATCAATAAATTTCAAAAAGGGATATCCTTGAATTCACATCAGTTCAGTTCAGTCACTCAGTCATGTCCGACTCTTTGAGACTCCATGAATTGCAGCACGCCAGGCCTCCCTGTCTATCACCAATTCCTGGAGTCCACCCAAACCCATATCCATTGAGTCGGTGATGCCATCCAACCATCTCATCCTCTGCCATCTCCTTCTCCTCCTTCCCTCAATCTTTCCCAGCATCAGGGTCTTTTCCAATAAGTCAGCTCTTAGCATCAGGTGGCCAAAGTACTGGAGTTTCAGCTTCAGCATCAGTCCTACCAATGAACACCCAGGACTGGTCTCCTTCAGGATGGACTGGTTGGATCTCCTTGCAGTCCAAGGGACTCTCAAGAGTCCTCTCCAACACCACAGTTCAAAAGCATCAGTTCTTCGGTGCTCAGCTTTCTTCACAGTCCAACTCTCACATCCATACATGACCACTGGAAAAACCATAATCTTGACTAGATGGACCTTTGTTGACAAAATAATATCTGTGCTTTTTAACATGCTGTCTAGGTTGGTCATAACTTTCCTTTCAAGGAGTAAGCATGTTTTAATTTCATGGCTGCAATCACCATCTGCAGTGATTTTGGATCCCAGAAAAATAAAGTCAGCCACTGTTTCCACTGTTTCCCCATCTATTTGCAATGAGATCAGATGTCATGATCTTCGTTTTCTGAATGTTGAGCTTTAAGCCAACTTTTTTACTCTCCTCTTTCACTTTCATCAAGAGGCTCTTTAGTTCTTCTTCACTTTCTGCCATAAGGGTGGTGTCATCTGCATCCTTAAATTGGTGCTTTTAAATCACACAATGGTAATCAGATTACAGAGTTTAACTTGTAGTTCACCTGTAAAAACAGAGGCAAAAAAATGCTTCTGAAAGATTATACCCCTTCTCCACGTTGGCCATGGGTCCCAGGATGGGTTAGAGCAGGTGGCAGCCCAGGGCTTCCTCCCAGCCTCTGCCTCGGTCACTGGTGTGTGCTCAGGACAGATTTCTCACCTTCCCATTTTATCAGGCACCCTATCAATCATAGCTCCAAAGGCACTGCCCAGTGGGATGAGTTTTCAGAGGGTTTATTTTCGCAGAGATCATTTTAAAGTTGCGTGTGCAAGTTGGGTCAGCAGTAGGGACTGTGCAGGACCCTGGGACCAATAGTCACAAGTCTTTGCCTGGCTCAGCTTCCAGGCATGAGAGCGGGAGATCAGGACCCAAAGTGTGCGCGCACCAGTGGAGGCGGTGACCTGGAAGGCGACCGTGACCTCCAGTGGGGCACAGCAGGGGTCCGAGCAAACCGTGCAGAGAGCCAAGAGAGGAGCGGCTTTCCTCCTACACGTCAGGCCTGGGCTTCCCCAGGGGCCTAGTGATAAAAACGCGCCTGCCCGTGCAGGAAACGTAAGAGATGCAGGTTCCATCTCTGGGTTGGGAAGATCCTCGGAAGGAGGGCACGGCAACCCACTCCAGTATTCTTGCATGGAGAATCCCATGGACACAGGAGCCTGGCGGGCTACAGTCCATGGGATCGCAAAAAGTCGGACACGACTGAGTGACTCAGTATACACTCTGTAGATATGGGGGTGGGTGGACGGGACTGCCCACTGGCCCATGCCACCTGGGAGCGCAGGGCATGCACCAGGATGCTTTCCAAAGAAGNTACGATGCACATAGCTTTCAATCTATGCTGACTCATAAGGTGCTATGGGGCTTCCCTGGTGGCTCAAATGGTAAAGCATCTATCTGCCTGCAATGCGGGAGACCCAGGTTTGATTCCTAGGTCAGGAAGATCTCCTGGAGGAGGGCATGGCAACCCACTCCAACATTCTTACCTGGAAAATTCCATGGATGGAGGAGCCTGGTAGGCGTCCCTGGGGTCGCAAAGAGTCAGACACGACTGAGCGACTTCTCTCACAATGGTCTTCACTGGTACACGCTCAGTTGCTTTAGTCATGTGGTCCCACTCTCTGTGGCCCATGGACTGTAGCCCGCCAGGCTCCTCTGTCCAAGGGATTCTCCAGGCAAGCATCCTGGAATAGGTTGCCATGCCCTCCTCCAGGGGATCTTCCTGACCCAGAGATTGAAACCTCATCACCTGGGTCCCCTGCACCACAGATGGAGTCTTTACTGCTGAGCCGGGTAAAGCCCCATGTTAAACTTAATGTACATTTAATTCAATTAAGAACAAAATCTTCTTAGTTTAAGGTTCATTACTTTGAGTATCATTACTGCTCTTGTAGCAAAAGCACAGTCAAAACAAAAGTAACCCTATATTGTATGTAATGCTGCCTGTTGACATGTGTTAATGATATTGTGCTCCTGACAATAAATAACTCATATTTCTGGACAAGACTAAGAGCTCTTAGAGACCCCTTCTATGATTTCTGAGTTTTCACCTAATGCTTTGAGATTACCAACGGCTAGTCTTTCCATACAAATGGCCAACAGGCACATGGAAAGGCGCTCAACACTGCTAATTATTAGAGAAATGCAAATTGAAACTAACATGAGGTATCATCCCACTCCAGTCAGAGTGGCCATCATCAAAAAATCTACAAACGATGCATGACAGAGAGGGTGTGGAAAAAAGGGAACCCTCCTACACTGTCGGTGGGACTGTAAGTTGGTGCAGCAATCGTGGAGAACAGCGGAGGCCCCTCAGGAAACTGAAAACAGATTTGCCTCTCATTCAGCAGTCTTACCCCTGGGCATGTATCTAAACAAAATCATAATTCAAAAAGAGATATGCACCCCAATGTTCAGCTCAGTCGCTCAGTCATGTCCGACTCTTTCCAATCCCGTGAATCGCAGCACGCCAGGCCTCCCTGTCCATCACCAACTCCCAGAGTTCACTCTGACTCATGTCCATCGAGTCCGTGATGACACCCAGCCATCTCATCCTCCGTCGTCCCCTTTTCCTCCTGTTCCCAATCCCTCCCAGCATCAGAGTCTTTTCCAATGAGTCAACTCTATGCATGAGGTGGCCAAAGTGCTGGAGTTTCAGCTTCAGCATCATTCCTTCCAAAGAAATCCCAGGGCTGATCTCCTTCAGAATGGACTGGTTGGATCTCCTTGCAGTCCAAGGGACTCTCAAGAGTCTTCTCCAACACCACAGTTCAAAAGCATCAATTCTTTGGCGCTCAGCCCAGTGTTCATAGCAGCACTATTTACAACAGCCAAGAAATGGAAATAACCTACATATCCATTGACAGATGAACAGATAAAAAGATGTGGTGCATATAGATACACAACAGAATGCTGCTCAGCCACCAGAAAGAACGAAACGCCGCCTGCAGCACCATCGGCGACCTGGAGACGGTGATACCAAGTGAAGTGAGTTGGAAAGACGAGGAGCAGCACCGTGCGATATCGCTTGTATGTGGACTCTAACATGCGGCACAAGCGGACCTTCTGTGACACAGAGTCAGACTCACAGACATAGAGGGCAGACTTACGCTTGCCAAGATGACGAGGAGGACTGGGCGTGCACGATGGAACGACGCAGGCTGTTCTGTACAGAGCGGATGAACACCGTCCTGCTGCACGCACTGAGAGCTGCAGCCACAGCGGAAAAGACGATGGAAAAGACTGCGAGCAGAGAGGGATAACTGAGTCACTTTGCTGTACATCAGAAATTAACACCACATTGTAAATCAAATGTAAGTTGATAATAATTTAAAAAAAAAATTATCTCCTCTTCTATCTCCCCTCTGCCAAAGCTGTCGAGCAAGGAGCGGCCGCCCATCAGTCAAAAAATAAAAATTTAAACAGCACACGTCTAGCTGCAGGAATATGCGAGCTTTACTTAGGAATGTCTGGCAGGTGAAGGGGAAAACACACAGGAATTCCATGCAGATGACACCAGCTCCCTTCCCCAGATACTGACTGCGATCGACTCCCGGTTGCCTCTCCAACTCAAACTGAACACGTCTACTTAAACGTGACAGTTTTAAAGCTTTCTAAGGAGCTAATTCAACCATTGCTGATTGCATACAAATGAGGTCCATTTTTATTTTCTAGCCTCGGGCCTAGATGCTCCGAAGGTTGTAAAGTCTGTATAATGACTTTGTCTGAATTTCTTTTTCTACCAGCTACTTTGGAGCGATTCTCATCTCAGAGACTCCTCACACCGAGTTTCCAGGGTCTCCTGCCTCATTCTGCTTCTCTCTGTGTCACCCCTGATATGAAGGAGTTGAAAATTCCAGCATCATGAGTTGATGTTACTNAGCTACTTTGGAGCGATTCTCATCTCAGAGACTCCTCACACCGAGTTTCCAGGGTCTCCTGCCTCATTCTGCTTCTCTCTGTGTCACCCCCGATATGAAGGAGTTGAAAATTCCAGCATCATGAGTTGATGTTACTGCCTTTTGGATCTTTTTGAGGATTCATTCCTGTCAATATAGGTTATTGTATTGTATAACCAAAGTTTAAGAAATTTGAGTGCACTTATAAACCTAAAATTAAACTGAATCTTAAAAATAAAATTAGGAACTTTCCCGGCTGTCCACAGTCAAGACTTGGCTTTCCAGAGCAGGCGGTGCGTGATCAAACCCTGGTCAAAGCGCTAAGATCCCACATGCCTTGTGGCCAAAAAAACCAAGACATTTAAAAAACAAGAAGCAATACTGTACAAGTTCAATAAAGACTTTAAAAATAAATATCCATGGTGCTTTTCAGGTCTACTGTATTGTTCTACTTTTTTATATATTCATTAAGAGTTTGATGCTCAGACTCCAACTAAAAACCTTAATTTATCTACTTAAAATATAACTTTGATAATAGTGGAGCTACATGTAAATTTGCTCTGTGTTTCCAACTCTCCTGTGGATATATTTTCATACTATCATAATATAAAATTTTTAAATAGTTAATTAAACTTTCATTGACTCGAATCATTTGGAAATGGCCTCACATCGCAGCCACCTGCCTCCTTCTGGCCTGGCCTGAGTTAACTGCAATTAGGAAATGACGGCGGCCTTTCACACCAGTAACTGCGAATGATCAACTGCCTCCAGGTAGGCTGGGAACCTTAGAGAAGTCAGGGTATTTCGTTGGGAAGTTACCTTTGTTAGTGAATCACTCCCTGAACCTCCCAGAGAACAGAACCCAGTGGCTGAGATGTTGACCTAGCATCAGCCTGACTCGGCGTGCTCGGTGTCATTTTTGAAAGGGAAAATTGCTTTTATAAGCTCTCTTGCATTGAGAAAACGTCTGAGAGATTTCATTCTGCCATAACCAGTCAGACTCTTAATTCTTTTTTCTTCTCCTTTTTCTGCCCTTCTTTCTGTTCGCCTGCTATCCAGCCCTGTCTTCAGAAGAGCAAAGGACTACATTGGGAGAGAACAATGAAATACTTTGTAGGAAACTGGGAAGTAACTTTATTCATTACAGAAAAGTACTACCTTTTTCCTTGTCAATAAAATTGCACCAGGACTCTTTATCGTGCCACCTTGCATCTCCAGAAAATACCTAAGTCTAAAAAAGTGTCCCAGCCTTGTGAGTTCCAAGAATGGAATAATTATTTTTTAATTGTGTCTAAAGGGTTATGACCGGAGAAGGCAATGGCACCCCACTCCAGTACTCTTGCCTGGAAAATCCCATGGATGGAGGAGCCTGGTGGGCTGCAGTCCATGGGGTCCATGGAGTCGCTAGGAGTTGGACATGACTGAGCGACTTCACTTTCACTTTTCACTTTCATGCACTGGAGAAGAAAATGTCAACCCACTCCAGTGTTCTTGGCTGGAGAATCCCAGGGACGGGGGAGCCTGGTGGGCTGCCATCTCTGGGGTCGCACAGAGTCGGACATGACTGAAGCGACTTACCAGCAGCAGCAGCAGCAAAGGGTTATGACTACAGTTGCAAATCACCTGGAAAATATTTTACTGATGGCTGAGAGGAGGGTTTGTATAATGTTTACAACAGAGTAACAATGTACAGTTTCATCCTGAGCTTCTAGTGGCCCCTCCAAAATCAGAATCTGTTCCTTCAAGCACCCCAGAAATGACAGACAGCGAGCATCCACATATCTCAGAGACCAAGGGTGGAAAGACTGCATCCCAAGAGTACTGTAGTAGGGAAGAAACTTCGGATTCTGTTACGAGTTAGTCACTAAAGGGATGCTGCCTGTACACACAAATTATACATAACAGCCCATCTCTGGGAACCCTGGCACCCAGGTTGGAAGCATTAAGCTGAGATACTTTTGTTTAGTTCACAGGAAACCTCGTGACCAGGCCCACTTCTGAATGGCTGCGGGAAGGAAGAAAGTGGTAAAGAATCCGCCAGAATCTGCCAGCCATGGCAGGAGACACGGGAGACATGGTTTTGACCTCTGGGTTGAGAAGATCCCCTGGGGGAGGGCATGACAACCCACTCCAGTATTCTCACCTGGGAAATCCCATGGACAGAGGATCCTGGTGGGCTGAAGTCCACGGGGTTGAAAAGAGTGCCAGCTGAGGCTGAAGGGTCTGCTGGCATCTCTGGAAGCCTGGGTCTCTGGCTTCACGTGCAGAGGGCAGCTGGACTCCCGCTAGTGCAGGACAAGGCCACTGGCTCCTGTCCCCAGCAGCTCCCCCCTTATCTTCGAGCAGTTCCCCAACTCTGTTCTTTGCCTCAGGGAAGGGAGGTGCCTGGCAGAAAACTGAGACGAAACTTGCCAAGATATACAGCTTTTAAAAGCACATTCCTTTAGGGAAACCTAAAGAGCTAGGCTTCCCTGGTGGCTCCAATAGCAAAGAACCCGCCTGCCAGTGCAAGAGACCTGGGCTCCATCCCCAGGTCGGGAAGAGCCCCTGGACGAGGGAACGGCAACCCACTCCAGAATTCTTGGCTGGAGAATCCCATGGGTGGAGGAGGCTGTGTGAAATTAAAAATTCCATCCCTCAGCCCTACCAGCCACTTTTCAGGTGTCCAGTGGCCGCACTGGCTGGGCTGCACCAATGGAGACCATCCTCACGCCAGCGGCCCTGGACAGTGCGGCCCTGGAGCAGAGGCCAGGTATCTGTGAGCAGGTGAGATGAGCAGTTTACTCCCCAATAAACTACTGACTCTTTAAGACAGCAGTAAAGACGTATATGCTCCCTTCCTCCTTCAGTAATCACTCTAAAACGACAACAAAAACGAGCTAGCGAAATGTCATTTCCGCTAGAGGAGAAGCCAGCCAGGGCCTCACAGGTCCTCAGGAGACCCCAGGACCAGAGAGCTGTGGCTGCAGAGGGTGGAGGAAGCCTGGGGAGCAGGGTCCTCAGGCCGGCGAGCAAGACTGAGGGGCGACTCCAACAGTCGCCTCCTGAGCGAGAATTGGGGGGAGCTGGTTGGGGGAAACGCTAGGATCACATTTGGTGAAGCCAAGCGGAGAGAGTGGGCTGCGTGAAGAACACAGGGAGGCTTGGTCTCTGCTGAAAGTCACGTGCTGGGAGGCAAGGAGTGAGGAGAGGGCTCTGGGTGGACAGCAATCGTCTAACTGTGGGCCCCCTCCCAGGGGAAAATGGCTTTAAGAGAACTCACTTGAGCACATAGACTGGTGCCGTGAGGACGTCCCCTAAGCACCAGGGAGAGTGTTTCTGTCGGGCACCGCCTTGGGCCGTTCCAACAGCCCTGCAAAGAGCTGGCCCAGAAGGGACTCATTTCAACTCCAGATTAGTGATGACAATAATAACAGCAATAATAAAGACAACAGAACTAAACAAGCACAGGATCTGCGGCTGACCACACACACACAGTCTAAGAGGGGAGAAAGAGGGAAAGGAACAGGAAGAAAGCAAGTGATGGGGAAAGAAAGTCCATCCGAAAAATGTCGCCACGTAGCTGGTGAAAATTAGGGCCAAAAGTACTCCAGGGAACGAACACTACCACTAATAATAACTCTTTAAAACAAGAATTAAAGCGGCTCAGAGAAGACACAGCAAGAAAACAGAAGATGAGCAATTAAAGTCCAGGAAAAATCAGAAGGAAGAAACCGCACGTGAGTAGAGACCATGACGGAAGCAAGAGTCAACAGATACGCACCAAATACAGCGGGGCGGGGACAGAAGGACGGAAGCTCCGCAAGAAGGGGGTAATCAAACAGAAAGGAGCACGCAGCTGTAAAGGCATGCGGAGAACCAGTAAATGCAAGACGGAGCAGCTGCACTCGACATAACTGGCACCATCAACAAAGAATAAGACAAATAGAAAAAGTATTTAAAAATACATAATTCAAGGAAACATTCCTATACTTAGGAAAATTTATTATTGGAGAAGCAGCATTATTCTACTAATAGAAAGAAGGGTAGGGAGTGACCGCTAAGCCTGCAGAGTGGCGCAGACGTCGCCGTGCTCCTCCTCTTCGGCATGTGTTCACTGACCCCTGACACAGGGACACATGTCTCCATGCCTGAGGGCACCCCTTCAACTAGGGAAGGCCTCTATGCCCACACACCAGCCAGCGGAAAGTGCCAGAGGATGAATATTAATTATTAATGTAATGCTTTATTATTGTGCTGGTTAATATTTATATCATAATTAAAGTGAAAGGTTTAATCCCATTCCTGGGCATATATCCGGAAAGACAAAAACTCTTAATACAAAGAGATACGTGCACCCCAATGTTCACAGCAGCACTATTTACAATATCACAACATGGAAGCCCCTTAAGCGTCCACAAATGAATGGACAAAGACGGGGCACCACATAAGCACGGTGGGATATTAGTCAGCCATAAAAAGGATGGAATCTGGCCACTTGCAGCGATATGGACGGGCCTAGAGATTAGCCTACTCACTGAAGTAAGTCAGACAAAGAAAGACAAGTGGTATATGACATCACTCATATGTGGGGTCTGAAAAGTAACGCTAATGAATCTATATACAAAACAGAAGTGGACTCATAGGCACAGAAAACAGATTTACAATTACCAAAGGAGAAGGGTGGGAGAGAGAAATTAAGAGTATGGGCTTAACAGATACACACACATTATATAAAACAAATGTTGAACAAGGATTTACTGTATAGCACAGGGAACTATATTCAATATCTTACAATAACCTATGATGGAAAAAGCCTGAAAATTACATTTATTTATATATATATAACTGAATCATCTTACTATAGATCTGAAACTAATGCAGTTTTGTAAATCAACCATGCACTGTGCTGTACTTAGTCATTCAATCGTATCTGACTCTTTGTGACCCTATGGACTGCAGCCCGTCAGGCTCCTCTGTCCCTGGAGATTCTCCAGGCAAGAATACTGGAGTGGGTTGCCATGCCCTCCTTCAGAGGATCTTCTCTACCCAGGGATCGAACTCAGGTCTCCCGCATTGCAGGCTTCAATTAAAAAAAAGTAATATATCAAAAATACCAGTGTTAAAGGCAAGTTGGTAAATGACATGAATTAAAGAATATATTCATTTAAAAATTATATTAATAGAGTATAAAAACACAACATGAAATGTGAGGATGTATGACTTTAAAAGACTCACATTCAGAATATTTAAATTTTATACATCAATAATAAGAAAATAACGGAAAACCAAACAGAAAAGCAGGGGTGGGGGTAATCCCTAATCTCTTAATCCGTTTGGGCTGCTTTAACAAAACACCAGAGACTGGATAACTAATAAAGAACAAGACATTGCTGCTCACAGTTTTGGAGGCTGAAAGTCCAAGATCCAGGTGCCAGAAGGTCCTTTCCTATGAGAACCGGCTTCTTGGTTCATACCTGGCCCTTCTGGTCGTGTCCAGAGCTAGGGGGTCTGTGGGGTCTCTTGTAAGAGCACTAATCCCACCCCTGAGGCCTCCACCCTCACCACCTACTCACCTTCCCCACCCCACTGCCGAAGACAGTCAGCTTTGGGGGTCAGCATTTCAATGCAGGAATTTGGAGGGGATGGGAATATTCTGACCATAGCAACTGGTCTGATACTTTTCAAAAGAAAAAGAACTTTAACCATTCCGTTGACATGAAATCTTCACAGTGGCTCAGGGACAGAGAGCCTCGGTGAGACGCTAGCACAAGCCCACCAGGAAACATGCGGAACGTGGCCAAGAGCTGACACAGGGGAAGAGAAGCCATGGTAACTTCGTACTTCGCCTGCAGGAATATAAATGGGTGCAACTACTTTGAAAGTCATTTTGTTGCTGTTTGTTAATAAGTTAAAGATATGCAGCAACATAGATGGACTTAGAGATGGTTATACTGAGTGAAGTAAGTCAGAGAAAGACAAGTATCATCAGATATCATTTATATGTGGAATCTGAAAAACGGGTACAGAAGAACTTACAAAACAGAAATAGAGTCACGGACGCAGAAAACGAACATGGTTACCAGGGCGGGAAAGGGGAGTGGGGAGAGATCAGCTGGGGGATTGTGATTAACATAGATACACCACTATATATTAAAATAGGTCAATAATAAAACCACCGCTTAGCACAGGAAACTACTCAGTACTTTGTAATGACCTACCTGGGAAAAGAATTTTAACAGGGGATATGTGTATTATATACCTGATTCACTTTACTGTGCAGAAACTACTATAACATTGTACATCAACTATACTCCAATAAAAATTAATTTTAAAAAGATATTCTCACCCTATAAACAGGAAATCCATTCTTACACATACTCAAGATCGAAAGTGCGAGTCACTCAGTTGTGTCCGACTATTTGTCACCCCAAGGACTATGCAGTCCATGAAATTCTCCAGGTCACAATATGGAGTGGGTAGCCTTTCCCTTCTCCAGGGGGTCTTTCCAACTCAGGGATTGAACCCAGGTCTCCCACATTGCAGGCAGATTTTTTACCAGCTGAGCCACAAGGGAAGCCCAAGAATACTGGAGTGGGGAGCCATTCTGTTCTCCAGGGGATCTTCCTGCTACACAGGGACTGAGCCCGTGTCTCCTGCGTCTCCTGCATTGCAGGCTGGTTCTTTGCCATCGGAGCCGCCTGGGAAGCCCATTCTGAACATGGAGCATTCTTAATCCATGAGGAGGAAATAAATTGACTACAGGAACCGTGAGGACATTTAGACAAGAAGCACCAAACTTTCTCTTGAGAGACACTGTTGAAACAAGAGGCACAGTTGTGTACCTGGGGAGATACTGGGACTTGAGTAGGGCAGTATTCTCGAGCACTAGAGTCTGGTCTGTTACCTGACTTGTGAAATCCAGGAGTCAAAGAAGATCACAGTTCCCTGTTAATTAGGACCAACTACAGTGCTGGAAACCTTTTCAGATGATCAAAGAGGGGTGTACTTGACCCAGGAGATGCCGACAAGCTCTCCAGCTTGTTAGCATAACAGAACGCTTGGCTGAGTGCTTGATGTCCAGGCTCTTTTATGCTCTGCCACGGTTTGGGTTTAACAGTTTTTGAAGTGCTATTCCTCACCTAAACAATGACAGTTAAATGGGAATTTGTGCATCATGTAATATTGAGTGTAGTTTTGTAATATTTCTCCTTAGAAGAATCGTAAAATACTTTAAGAGATTAAGGATGTTATTTTCGTTTTTGAATCTGCAAGTGAAACCATAAAGCTCTAAAAGGAACAGGCTCAGATTACATAGAAGGTCACCTGTTTCCCCTGCAGCCTCCTCATAACAACTGAAATACTGGTCTCTAATGTGAAAACCTTGGGGAATCGAGAAAAATGCATTCTTGGTGAGTAGTCTCAGATCAATGATTTCCTGAGCTTGAGAGAAAGTTTTTTAAGCCTCTGGTTTATATAAATAGTCTGCATGGCACAACAAATGATTCCTCTGGATGAAATAAGCATGACTCGCCTGTCCGTGCCACCCCTTCCTACCGGAGCGCTTTGGGCACGTCACTTCATCCTTCAGGGTAAAAAACAAGGGAATAGCACCCACTTCTAGAGATGTGTGGAGGCTCAAAGGAGAAAATAATAGACCTCCTGGACCACTGGGCCCTCGATAAGTTGTAGTTCTTATTGATAAACAGGAATTCAATCTGCATTCTTTTTTTTTTTTCACTTAAACCAAGAATTAAGGTATTTACATAAAAAGAGTTGTTCTACTAGTAGAGAAAGAAATATTTTACGGTATTTAAATTTCTAAACAGTATTGTTAAAAATGATCCCACTTCCCTCAACCTGCTGACTACTACAAGGCATCATCAGTCAGGGAGGCTGATTTCGTTAACACACGTCTTGAGCCCTGAGGCTGGGATGGAGCAGGGCTCCTCACTCACACACGGCCGTGTCCTCAAGCCTGCCTTCTGTTTGTGGAAAAACTTTAGTCAAAGAATAAGTTTAATCAGAGAAGTGAGAAAACGCAAAAACAAAGGAAGACGGTCAAAGGAGACCCAAGCATGACAGCTTAGTCATTCAGCACAGCCAAGGACGCTTAGCTCCCCGCCAAGGGCTGTAGGTGGTGCTCTGAGCCGTGTCCTGTGAGCTGCCTACCAGACACCAAACCCCCCCCCCAGGCGGAGGTTAACTCAGGATGAGCAGACGGCAGCCAAGACATCTGCTGCTACAGTTCCAAGGACCGGCCTCGAGGAGACGGCAACCAACCACCCAGGGAACCGAAGCCTGACTGTATGTAAAACCACCAAGACGATGCTGGTCTGACCGCTGATGACCCGTTTCAGGACGACTGTCCGAGCTGACTGCTGTTTCTGCACTGGCCCCTCCCNCGGTCAAAGGAGACCCAAGCATGACAGCTTAGTCATTCAGCACAGCCAAGGACGCTTAGCTCCCCGCCAAGGGCTGTAGGCGGTGCTCTGAGCCGTGTCCTGTGAGCTGCCTACCAGACACCAAACCCCCCCCCCCAGGCGGAGGTTAACTCAGGATGAGCAGACGGCAGCCAAGACACCTGCTGCTACAGTTCCAAGGACCGGCCTCGAGGAGACGGCAACCAACCACCCGGGGAACCGAAGCCTGACTGTACGTAAAACCACCAAGACGATGCTGGTCCGACCGCTGATGACCCATTTCAGNAGTTCCAAGGACCGGCCTCGAGGAGACGGCAACCAACCACCCAGGGAACCGAAGCCTGACTGTATGTAAAACCACCAAGACGATGCTGGTCTGACCGCTGATGACCCGTTTCAGGACGACTGTCCGAGCTGACTGCTGTTTCTGCACTGGCCCCTCCCTCGGCCTGTGAAAGCTCGTGCCCCGATTGTCAGAAGTGGGCAGTAGCTCTTTGGACAGATGCCCAGCCTCCCCCTCCATTCCGGCTTGTCTTCCGCCAGCCTGGCCTCGTGACTGGCTTTGAGTGGGGAGCAGCCAGACCTGGGCTGGGCACCAGGGCGCCATCAGCGTGCAGAGCTGGGCGTGGCGGGGACTTGAGCGGTCCTGGCTCAGCAGGGCAGGGGGCTCCCGGCCGGTCTCCTGGCGCCTGTGTGCCCACCCTCTGTGAACCTGTGGACTTGGTGCCAGTCCCTTTCCACATCCACGATCTCTAACAAAGGAAGGGAGGACGAGTTCACGTTCACTTTACATTTCTCACACAAGGTTGACTGTGGCTTCGTGGTGTCTTTGTTAGAAAACAGATGTGCAAAATGAAAAAATAAGGTAAGAACAGAGCGTAATGAGTTGCCTATTATCTTTTTTATTATTATTCACTTATGGCTGTGCTTGGTCTTTGTTACTGCGCAGGCTTTTTTCTAAACTAAGGCCAGAGGTTTATACTCTAACTAGACGGCAAATTGCACAGCATTAATCTGCGCTGAGCTGGCCACAGGGAAGCCCTTGCCTAGAATCTCAACCACAGAAGAGGCAGCAAGGCCCCTCAAAGGCAAGGCCCCTCTCAGGCCTCTTGTCTGTGAGGCCCCCTCTTCCTTCGCCTTTCCCCACCGCGCATCTGCAGCTCAGGGNAGCGTAATGAGTTGCCTATTATCTTTTTTATTATTATTCACTTATGGCTGTGCTTGGTCTTTGTTACTGCGCAGGCTTTTCTCTAAACTAAGGCCAGAGGTTTATACTCTAACTAGACGGCAAATTGCACAGCATTAATCTGCGCTGAGCTGGCCACAAGGAAGCCCTTGCCTAGAATCTCAACCACAGAAGAGGCAGCAAGGCCTCTCAAAGGCAAGGCCCCTCTCAGGCCTCTTGTCTGTGAGGCCCCCTCTTCCTTCGCCTTTCCCCACTGCGCATCTGCAGCTCAGGGACCAGAGGTGAAGGCGTGGGGGCCAGTTCGTCAGGAAGTGAGGCTGGTGGGGCAGGCTGGAGGCAGGCTGGGAGATAAGCTCGAGCCGCCCGGGGAGCCAAGGAGGTCTTGAAGCAGAGAAGTCATGTGATGAGATTAACTTTTCAGGACAACTCTTCATTGCAGAAAATGGAGCAGGGATGGGGTGAGGGGGTGGAGGTGTGTTAAGGGAACCAATCAGGAGGCTGTTGCCTTATTGGACTCTCTCACACAATAACTGTATGTTATTCTATAAAGTATGCCTAAGGACCTCAGAGTCCTGCAACTTTTAATGTTTATTTACTATTCAACACAATTTTATTCCCTAGCCTCATTAGTATATGTTGAAATGCTATCCTAATAGAAAATAAACATTCAATCCAAGAAACATTTTGAGATATGTATAGTAATCTTCATTCTTTCAAAAGAATTAAGTGAATAGAATATGCGTGTTCACTCTGACTGTGGATATGAAAGTCTTAACCTTGAATTTAAAAGGTCCTGTATCGTCTGTAAATGTATTTGCTTTGTGTGGCATGGTGTAGTGTGTCTGTTTTCCAATGTGAACTATGTCGAAGGTTTGGATGCTAACTAGACACTAAATTGTACAGCATTAAAATATACTAAGCCGGCCACCTTTGTCTGTAATGAGTTTGAACACACATGTGTGTATACACAGGCATATCCAAGGGTTCCACTGAGCCTAAATTGTCTCATAGGACAGTACTGGCTGAATTTCTTCAAGTCGCAGTTTGGAAGCTCACCCTTTTTAGGAGTTTTAAAGTATTCATAAAAGCTGAAAAAACTGCAAAAATTAGCATTGATGGATGTTTCCTTATCCTCCATCAGGAAATGATGTACTTGAAACTCATCCTAGGTTTTCACGGAGACTCGACTGAACGTGCCTGGGGCTTTGTGGCCGTCAGCACATACCACGTTGGCTGCATAATTCATATCTCTTGTGTCACATTTAATATATAACATGGATTTCCTGCTAATTATGAAAATAAAAACACATCATATATTCTAAGCATAATTACAGAAAAATTGCAAGTTTGAAGCCTTTTAGCCAATTTCTCTTGTAAACATGTAAAGGGAAAGAGTTCTTTTCTTCTGCTTTTGTACACTCAGTTTCACAGTGCTTCCTTTTTCCCTTCCACCTGACTCGGCAGAATGATATAGAGGCTCCATAACATAGGAAACAGGATATAATAGAGACAGAGGAGTTACCAACTCTATCATCTCGAGAGTTTTAGACAAATAAATAAAATGAACTCAGGACTTTCCAGGACAGAACTGAGATTGTTCTCTGGATAGGAAGACCAAAGCAATTCACCGATTAGTGATTAATTATCTTTTTCTCTTTTAGAGATATCATTTTTTAATATATTTGTAGTTCATGGAAAAACAAAATTCCACAAAGGCACTGATCCTATAAGCCTCCCACAGTCAAACCCCCTTAGATAACATCTTCCTCTATAAAGAGGAAATATATCATGTAATCAAAATTCTAACTACTTAATAATTATAATTCAGCTTGAGAGGACTTTGTAAGTATCATGTAGGGCTCATAGATCTTGACGTGCATGTGAAGCTATAACCCCAAGTGTAGCCGAAGCTTTCACACCTACATAATATACAAGCCCCGCTCTCTGAGGCAGCCACCACTCTTCAGTTACTAATTAAACAGGAATGATGTTAAAAATTAATTGGCTACACAATTAATATTGCAAACTTGTCATCGGTAGGCAGTGTGCATCTTTCCCCTTGACTCAGAAGAGAAACTTTTTAGCATGAGACTTTTGTGGGTTAATTTGATTCACTGCATAAGAAGTGAGCTGGATTGTTAGGCTGGTTATCATCAGACATGGACTTCCCCACTTAGAAGCTGAACAGACAAGAGTTCCCTAAAGTGCCTGCTTTGCCACCAAAAGCCCTATCCAAGAGAACATCGTGACTCATTATCACACTAGTGTGAATAGTGTGATAGGATAATAACTAATGAAAATAGTGTTCATCCATAAACAAAGTTACTCACAGATTTGTTTTTTATTTACAAGTGCCATTAAAAGATGTTTATAAAAGTGAATATAAAAATGTTTATTTGCCAAAATGGAGAACAGGTTTTATCTGACCTCTCACTTCCACTCTCTCGGCATGAACTGCCTACCATACTCATATGGGGGCTTCCCACGGTGCTAGTGGTAAAGACCTCACCTGCCAACGCAAGAGATGAGGGTTCGATCCCTGGGTCAGGAAGATCCCCTGGAGCAGGAAATAGCACCCCACTCCACTATTCTTGCCTGAAGAATCCCCATGGACAGAGGAGCCTGGAGGGCCACAGTCCATAAGGTCACAAAGAGTCAGACATGACTGAAGTGACTTAACACACACACTCACACTCACATGAGTTCAGCAAATAATTAATAACAATAGCTATTACTTTATAATCATGGAGATGGCGATTGTGTGCTAAGTATTTGAAGACCTACAATAATGATTCCAGAAGCTTGTACAACATACAGAAAAGTATTTCTTAGTGAGTAGGGACACCCAGAGAATTCAAGGAGAGAGGACCAGTGAACACTGGGACACTCGGCACAAGAGCTGCGGACAGGCGTGGGTTCCAGTTACAGGTTCAGGACTTGCCAGAGGTTCCTAAGAGATGTGGAGGTTTCTAGGTGGCCCAAGCTGGAAAGACATCCCAGGAAGTCACCAACTTGAGCAAAGAACATCCTTCTCAGCTTATTTTATAGCTTGTGACAATAGAAACATTAATGAGGGGCAAATGATAAAGCATTAGAAATGTATCTGTATGGAAGAAAGCATTAAACAGAATTTTATTCTTCCTCAATTTGTATTTCTCAGAGATGAAAGATGTCACCAAACTTACATCTTTGTGTATTTATATTTATATGTACATACCTTAGCACGCCTAATTGTGAAATTCTATTACTCAGTAAACTATTCTCTTTATTCAGTCATAACTACTTCTTCGTGAATCTTATAAATTTAATATGTCTTTGAGACAATAACTCCACAATGTCCATTTGTTAATGAGAATGAGATTTTAATAAGGATTTTCACATGTACTTATACACTCAGGGTTTTCTAATTAATGAAACTCTTGAATATAGTAGGACAAATACACAAATTTTCAAGGCTTTGTTTAAATGTATCAGGCACAGTTCAAGACAAGTCTAAGGATTTTATTAGATAAATTTTTTTTAAACTTGGGCAAATGGCTTAAAGTTCTCTAACATCAATTTCTTCTTAAATGAAAAAACAAGATGTAGAGAGGATAAATCAAGATAAAGCATGCACAGCATGGAAATGCTAATAAATAACGACTATACCCTTACTGGGGCAAATTATTATGAGATGGTGTGCATGGGCCCTGCAAAAAGTCAAGAATGTGTTCAACCCTCAAATGTGAACGCAGCCTACATGAGAACGTAGGTCATGTAATCGCTGTTAAGGAATCCACGATCGAGTGCTGTCCTAAGTGCGAGATGCTGAGCCAGTGAGCCTTAGGNAAAAGTCAAGAATGTGTTCAACTCACCCTCAAATGTGAACGCAGCCTACTTGAGAACGTAGGTCATGTAATCGCTGTCAAGGAATCCACGATCGAGTGCTGTCCTAAGTGCGAGATGCCGAGCCAGTGAGCCTTAGGACCACCACCAGTGTACACACATCCCACCAAAGCCGCGTCTATCAGCAGTTCATAAACGATGGCATTCGTAACGCAGGGAAAAGACTAGCAGAATTCCAATTTTTAGAAACTGCTTTTTAAAGATCAACTTTAAAAAGATGATTTCAAAATCATGAAATTATTTGATTACATGAAATAGTACATTTTAAAGGGCTTACAATATTTGGTCAAAACCAACTGTCCTTTGACTCAAAGAGCATCTTATTTGGAAGTTATTTCTAAGCTCCCGGTGGAGACACTCTCATTAGTCAAGTGAGATCGGTTGCGGGCAGGAACACTCTAGTGTGTCCTTAGGATGGAGCCCTTCCCCCCCTTCCCCCTTTCCCTCCTCCTTCCTGCACAGATTTATTTGGATTTGTTTCCTGTTTTCCCGTGGTTGATCACGCAGGGCCTGTTGTTTCACATCCATTATGGCTAGGCTGTGCGCAGAGCCGGCAGAGGACGCAGGGGCCTAGCTGAGGGCTTCCTGGAGGAGCTGGGGTTTCTCACGAGTCTGGTGGCAGTCAGATCGAGGCATTCGCTTCACTCGGCATTTTGCTCTCACCTTCTCTGTTAACACTTTCACTGTCACAGACACCTTGAGTATTCTCTGCACCAAGAATTGGGCAAACAGTAAGAAGCAATCATTTTAAAACAATTGAAAAAGGGAATTCTTCCCAAGTGCAGGATGACACGGTGATGGGGCATAAAAGACTGGGTTAACCCACCAAGGTCTTACAAACAAGTAGGAATTACCCAGAAGAAGAGTGTGTGTGTGTGTGTGTGTGTGTGTGTGTGTGTGTGTGTGTGTGTGTGTAAGACTGGGACTGAGATCAGAGAGGGCACTTCAACCAAGAAATGAGTGAACTAAGATGAACACCAACTTTGCTGTGTGGTGTGGCTAAAACTGGCCAGTGATTAGACTGGTCAGGTTATGGAAAGAAAGCCTTGTTTGATATGTATAAACCATAAGTCATGGATGTTTACATGTAGAGAGAGAAATGGCATGAATTTCAGCTGATAAACACCCAACCCCACTTCTAGAGGACCAGCAACACTTACATTCAAAAGTTCAGGAAGAGAAACACACCATATTTATTTTTCCCTGTATTTATCCCCTGGGTGATCTCGCCTGATCTCATGGCTTTAAACACCATCTGTATTTAAACGACTCATGACTTCCGAGCTTCCGTCTCCAGCCTCAACCTCTCCCCTGAACACCAGGCCCACACCCAGAGCCCTGCACGATGTCACCATCAAACGCTTAAGGGAGACCTTGAACTTGAGCTCAATGCAGAAACTCCAGCACTTTCTCCCCAAATCCCCCCCACTCCACTTGCTCTCTTGTCTCATTAGATGGACACTCTGACCTTCTCTGACCCATGAGGACAGCCTGCCAGCTTCTCCTTGAGTGTCTGAGCCGAAACCAGCCTCACCCCACCTCTGCAGGGACCAACCTGCTCCAGCAACTGTCTGTCACCCAGATCATTCTGGATCATTCTGGCCGTCTCCCAGCTCAGCTCCTTGCTTCTGGACAGACCCAAAGCAAAGCAAGGACGGCAGGGCGTGGCTTGAGGAACAGGAGGCAGACCCCCGGGCTGCTCCCAGTGGCTCCCACTCCCTGACTCAGGGACCGCAGTTCTCACTTTGACCTTCGGGGGCCCCGGGTTGGCTCCTGCCACCCCTCCGCCCTGTCTCCATCCTCTCTGCCCCTGCCTCCTCTCCTGCAGCCCCCAGCCGCCTGGGTTCCTCGGGGAGTCTGGGCTCACTCCGGCCCCGGGACATGTGCAAGCTACCCTCTCCACTGAGATGCTGTCTCCCAAGCTCTTTCCTCCTCAGGTCTTTCAGGCCTTTTTCGGAATGTCCTCTTATTATCAAGGTCTTTCTTCACTGCACTATACGAAGTAGCAACAGTGCCCTCCACACACACGCACACACACACACACACACACACACGCACACACACGCAGAGGACCGTGCTCTNCTGAGATGCTGTCTCCCAAGCTCTTTCCTCCTCAGGTCTTTCAGGCCTTTTTCGGAATGTCCTCTTATTATCAAGGTCTTTCTTCACTGCACTATACGAAGTAGCAACAGTGCCCTCCACACACACGCACACACACACACACACACACACACACGCACACACACGCAGAGGACCGTGCTCTTCTGATCTACTTCACTGCACTCCCTGGCACAGCGCTGCCCGTCTGTCCACGTCCGCGTGTGCCCGTCCATGTCTACACCTAGATCTGCGTCTCCATAAACGGATGCATTTGAGGGGCCCCTCTCCCCAGGGCACACGCTCCTGGAAGACGCGCCAGGCTCCTCTGCCTTTCCTACCACCCCTTCCCTTTCCAGCGACCCCACCCCTCCCCTCCCAGAGGGGAGCTCTCCAAGAGCGGAGACCAAGGGTGTCCTTCCTCCACTCTGCGCCTCTGCTCCCAAGCTCTCCCCTGCAGTCTCTGGTGTTTCCAGCCCCCCAAAAGAAGACACAGGCGTGGTTTCACAGACCCCTTTACACTTCTGAGCCACCCTCACAGGACAGCAGTCACTCCATCAGCCAGAAATAACTCTTTCCTCCCCTGAGCCCACCCCAGAATCATAGCTCTCTCTAGCTGACCCTTCTGATGAGGATACACCAACCAGTCACTCATGCAAGAAGGCGGACCACAGAAGCCCAAAGACCCTCTCCTCTCCCTGCTCACACTGTGGTGGGGGGGTAGTTACCAAAGAGTCTGGAGGTGGGCTTATTGTGAGGCTACGACGTATGTCGGGCTTCCCAGGTGGCACTAGTTGTAAAGAATCCACCTGCCAACGCAGAAGACGCGGGGATACAGGTTTAGTGCAGGGGGAGCCCCTGGAGGCGGGCATGGCAACCCACTCCAGTGTTCTCGCCCTAACCCTAACCCTCGAGAATCCCGTGGCCAGAGAAGTCAGGTGGGCTACAGTCTGTGGATCCACAGAACCGCCGGGCACAACGGAGAGACTGAGTTCACACGAGCAACGACTGGTCACAGAGCTCCGGTCTCACAGTTATCTCCTGAGGCCCTAGGCTTACGCGCCTATTCGTAATGTTGCATTTTCTCTCTTAAAGAAAGCTGCACTTTAAATCCTTTAAACTTCAAACCCCACACAACATGGATGCGGTGGGAATTCTCCTGAGACAGAGGGAAGGAGGGGCATCAGCCTCAGCTTTGACAGGCACGCACCTCTCACCGTTGAACGCTCACCTCCTCAGCCCCTTCCTTCCCTCGTCCCGCTTCCCATCCACCATGTCTGACAGCGCCTGCCTGACTCTGACATCCTTTAAACCTAGACAGATTTTGTCTCTTTTCTTATCACTATACATGGTAATTTTCAGTCTTGATTTTTTTCTTTCTTTTTTTTTTTTTTGAACATAGACTTGCACTTCATTTCTTATATGATAGTATACATGTTTCAGTGTCATTCTCCCACATCATCCCGCCCTCTCCCTCTCCCCCAGATGCCAAAAGTCCGTTCTATACCTCTGTGTCTCCTCTATTGTCTCACTTACAGGGTCATCATTACTATCTTTCTAAATTCCATATATATGTGTCAGTATACTGTATTGGTGTTTTTCTTTCTGGCTTACTTCACTCTGTATAATCAGCTCCAGTTTCATCCATCTCATTAGAACTGAGTCAAATTTATTCTTTTTAAGGGCTGAGTAATACTCCATTGTGTATATGTACCACAGCTTTCTTATCCATTCATCTGTTGATGGACATCTGGGTTGTTTCCATGTTCTGGCAATTATAAACAATGCTGCAGTGAACATTGGGGTACATGTGTCTCTTTCAATTCAGGTTTCCTCGGTGTGTATGCCCAGCAGTGGGGATTGCTGGGTCATAAGGCAGTTCTATTTGCAATTATTTAAGGAATCTCCACACTGTCCAACTCATGTCTTCATTCATCTCGAGCCACTGAAGGATTTCCGCTTCCTTGAACCTATAAATTCTACTATGTGTGTTCAAAATGATCAAAAATTGATCATTCAGAGTCACTTTATTTACATGTGATTTGATTAATGAAGTCAACATGACTTTAAATGTTAAAATAGTAGAGCAAAGTTTTTTTGTTGTTTTATTCCTATAGAGGTTACATTTTAATTTTGAAAGCATTGGGAACCCTCTTACACTGTTGGTGGGAATGCAAACTAATACAGCCATTATGGAAAAC
>SJYW01004343.1:63245-73965 GCA_006410735.1 Raphicerus campestris
TTGTTTCTTGATGAGTCTGGCTAATGGTTTGTCAATTTTATTTATCCTTTCAAAGAACCAGCTTTTTGCTTTGTTGATTTTTGCTATGGTCTCTTTTGTTTCTTTAGCATTTATTTCTGCCCTAATTTTTACGATTTCTTTCCTTCTACTAACTCTGGGGTTCTCTATTTCTTCCTTTTCTAGTTGCTTTAGGTGTAGAGTTAGGTTATTTATTCGACTTTTTCCTTGTTTCTTGAGGTATGCCTGTATTGCTATGAATTTTCCTCTTAGCACTGCTTTTATAGTGTCCCACAGGTTTTGGGTTGTTGTGTTTTCATTTTCATTCGTTTCTATGCATATTTTGATTTCTTTTTTGATTTCTTCTGTGATTTGTTGATTATTCAGAAGGGTGTTGTTCAGCCTCCAGATGTTGGAATTTTTAATAGTTTTTCTCCTGTAGTTGAGATCTAACCTTAGTGCATTATGGTCAGAGAAGATGCTTGGAATAATTTCGATTTTTTTGAATTTATCAAGGTTTGCTTTATCGCCCAGGATGTGATCTATCCTGGAAAAGGTTCCATGTGCACTTGAGAAAAAGGTGAAATTCATTGTTTTGGGGTGAAATGTCCGATAGATATCAATTAGGTCTAACTGGTCTATTGTATCATTTAAAGTTTGCATTTCTTTGTTAATTTTCTGTTTAGTTGATCTGTCCATAGTGTGAGTGGGGTATTAAAGTCTCCCACTATTATTGTGTTGTTATTAATTTCCCCTTTCATGCTTGTTAGCATTTGTCTTATATATTGCTCTTCAGCAACCTCACTTCTGAAAGATTTTGCATCATAAAATCCAGCAACGATTTTGATTGCATTCCAGGTTTTCTTGTGGTTGGTTTCTCTCATGCTCTGAGCTGTGGCAGGTTTCTCACTAATTGCTTTCCTTTCCTCCTTTCACACTCCTTTTCCTACTGCGCAGGCTGGCGGCCGACCTCGCCCTGTGGAGCCTGTGATTTATGGACGAGGCGCGCCTGTCAGCTCTATCGCGCCTTCCCTGCCTGTTCTCCACCATCACGTTTCCCTTCCAGGCCTGACGCAGCACTTGGTGTTAGAGGCCCAAGACGGACTCACGAAATGTAAATCTAGAGGAAACGGCCTTTGAAAGGCATGTGTCGCCCGCTCTCAGAAGGAATGCAGAGCTGCCCGTTCATTCATAAACTCAGAATCCCCAAACTGTATTATTCACAGAGTCACCCAGGCATGCAGTTGTTGTAAATTTAACATTTATGGAGCAGAAGCTAGAACCTGGATTGCCCCCATGGACTTTCTCTGGGGTCGAGAAACTCAGGGAATTAGCAATATCTTTAAAATATTTGTTAAAAGAAGAACTGCAGACCTTCAGACTAAAGGACACCGAAGTTCATAAGGTGGCACATTCAGTGAGCCAGGACTTTATTTACTGACGCCAAAGGCTTAACAGGAGTGGATCACACGCATTGAAGTCTAAACTGTGGGCTTTCTGGTTTTCCCAGCATTTCCCATCCCTATAAATTTCCTTCTAGAACAGGATCTGCATTTTACACCACTGATCAGGATTTTAGGAGAGATAAATGATTTTACCTCTGTGATTTACGGATAAACACAGAGAGTTCCCCACAGAACAACCCCACAGTCTTCCTTCGCAAGAGCTCACACCTGATGCAAATACGACCCAGCTCCCTGCGGCAGGCAGAGGGCGCTCCCTGCACCCCGCTTTCCCGCCAGCCCTCCCCCACGGAGCCCCCAGTTCGCTTGGGAAGAGCTGAAATAAAAGACAAGGAAGCAAGGCAGTCACTTCCCTCTGCACCTTCTGTCCCGGGGGAAGCGGAAGAGCCCTTCCTCTCCAGGACCCTAGAGCATTCTCGCTCCTTCCATTTCTGCCTTGTCATCCGTACCGTTCAGAGCCTTCCCGGGGCTGGACCACTGTGGGCGGGCGCCACCAGGGATCTACGGTCCCAAACGGAGCACTGGAGAAATTACACAGGAGGAGCGCTCTCTTTTGCAGTCTTCTCTACTCCCTGGAAGTGAATTGAGGGGAAGTTCTCAGTTTGGTGCCAACAGGACGAGAAGCCCTCCTAAAAGGCCCTTCCACTCAGAGAAGCGACTGAAAGGCGAGGCAGCTGAGCCAAGGAGGAGTCGCTGAGCGGCCAGCCCCGCCCTTAAGCTGCCTCTACTGCAGCGCAGCTGGCTGACAGTGTTGCATTACTTTCTGCTGTCCAGCAAAGCGGATCAGTTATGAACACACATACTTCCACTCATTTCTAGACTCTTTTCCCATATAGGTCATTATAGAGTGTTGAGTAAAGTTCCCTGTGCTATATTCAGTTATTATTCAGTTCAGTTCACTTGCTCAGTCATGTCCGACTCTTTGCGACCCCATGGACTGTAGCATGCCAGGCTTCCCTGTCCTGGAGAAGGGACTGGCAAACCACTTCTGTATTCTTGCCTTGAGAACCCCATGAACAGTATGATAAGGTCCTTGCTGCTAAGTCACTTCAGTGGTGTCCGACTTTGTGCGACCCCATAGACGGCAGCCCACCAGGCTCTCCCATCTCCGGGATTCTCCAGGCAAGAACACTGGAGCGGGTTGCCATTTCCTTCTCCAATGCATGAAAGTGAAAAGTGAAAGTGNTGACTTTGTGCGACCCCATAGATGGCAGCCCACCAGGCTCTCCCATCTCCGGGATTCTCCAGGCAAGAACACTGGAGCAGGTTGCCATTTCCTTCTCCAACGCGTGAAAGTGAAAAGTAAAAGTGAAGTCGCTCAGTCATGTCCAACCCTCAGTGACCCCATGAACTTCAGCCTTCCAGGCTCCTCTGTCCATGGGATTTTCCAGGCAAGAGCACTGGAGTGGGCTGCATCGCCTTCTCCGATAAGGTCCTTATTTGTTATCTATTTTACATATAGTAGTGTGTATATGTCAATTCCAATATCCCAATTTACCCCTCTCCCCTAGCCCTCCTGGTAACCACAAGACTGATTTCTATGTCTCTGTTTCTATTTTAAACAGATCCCACATGTAAGCAGTGTCTTGTGACATTTGCCTTCTCTTCTGACTCACTTCACTCAGTGTGGTCATCTCTAGGTCCATCCATGTTGCTGCAAATGGCATTTTTCATTCCTCTCTGTGACTGACTAATATCCCGCTGTGTACATATATCACATCTTCTGTATCCATTCACATTCCTTCTATTGAAAACAATCTGAAAAAAGAGTGACTTTATGCATACGCGTAGGTGCATCACTTTTCTGCACACCTGAAACCCAAAATTGCAAATCTGCTACACTTCAATAAAATGTTGGAGTGAAACTATAAAAAAATAATAAAACTTACTCCAATAAAAAAGAAGCACAAGATGGTTTCCCCTTTGTAGGAGTGACTCAAAATTTTGTTTTAATCCATAAAAAGTGAATTTAAAGAAGTGAATCATAAGGAAGTAATGGGTGATAAATAGACATGGCAAAAGTCCTGAAGATTGTATGGGAATAATGAAAGTTTAATAAACAGAAGGTTAAGTCAATGGCATTACTCACAGAGGCCGTTAGGAAAACATTCTCTACTTGGAGTAAAAAAGTGGCTTTTATGGCTCCAAACTGCCCTGATCGCCTGGACTGCCTTTCCTTGTGAGTGGCCAGTCTTTTCTGAAGGAGTGTAGCGGTGTCCCCCTAATGACTAAGGCAGGGAAAGCCCTCTGGCTGTGGCTGAACGAGAGGCAACGGAGAATGGCTAGCACAGTCGGGGGCAGGAGTAGTGGAGGGGCCCAAGGGGATGACCCTCACATTCTGCCCTGGAGCAGACACCCCAGGGTTCTCCCCCAGAGGTCAGCACTCCCTAGAAGGTGGGGGACCTACAGATGGAACGACACCCATCTTCAGGGTGGAGTGGCCAGAGCAGACGATCTGGGCACCTAGCGAGTCCTCCCTGCTCTCAGCTGCTCATCTGAACTCTCAGCATCTCGGCCAACCCCAGCCTCTACACAACTCCCCACCGAATAACCTTCACTGCCCACATGGACCCGGAGATCCCAGCTCTTATAGTCCCACTACATTCCAGGAAGCCTTCCAGAAACATAAATACCCTTAGTAACCATGCTTCAGCCACACATGCGCTTCCTCACTCTCCCTTCTCAGTGACACTTTATACACAGCGTTCAAACCACAGAGGCCCTACCCCCACCCCAGGTAGGGAAATTCCCAAAGACTTCACGGGGATGGGGGTTTGGGGATACAAATGTAGGCAGGCTCCTACTCGGACAAAACTCAAACTGATGCTCTCAGAAGGAGTCAGGCCTGTGGGTTTGCCCAAGGTCTAAAGTTTACAGCTGAAGAACAAGACTTAGAAGCTACGACCATAACTAGTGGGGAGAGAGCAGGAACAGAATTTTAACTAAATTGGAAGTTTCACCAAGACCTCAAGACATCAGTTAGTCTTTTTGTTACAGGGGACTGTTTCTAGAATAAAATGCAACTGTCTGGGGGTTGTTTCAATGAGATTTGNGAGTCAGGCCTGTGGGTTTGCCCAAGGTCTAAAGTTTACAGCTGAAGAACAAGACTTAGAAGCTACAACCATAACTAGTGGGGAGACAGCAGGAACAGAATTTTAACTAAATTGGAAGTTTCACCAAGACCTCAAGACACCAGTTAGTCTTTTTGTTACAGGGGACTGTTTCTAGAATAAAATGCAACTGTCTGGGGGTTGTTTCAATGAGATTTGCACTTCAACACCTGAAACGAAAAACAGCAGTTACTAACTGGACGTACTCCTCAAGCAAGCCTTAAAATTCTTCTCGGAATTAATGAGGGCACGTAGGACACAGAGATGCTCAGAGGGAGACATCTGAACATCTCACCGAAAGGCAGCTGTTGAACAAGTGCGCGACATGCATAGAAATGGCAGTGGGCTTCCACCTGTGCCCACCCCTCGGAGGGTTTCACACCCCCGAGCAAAATTAAATAGTTCTGCCACAGACTTTCAGGCCTATTGTGACATTCAACCGACTCTTGGTGCCTACCTAAACAGCTCATTTCCTTTTTCTCTTTAATTACATATGGCAATGGCTGCATATTAATCTTGTCTCAGTTTAAAAGGAAACAATGTCTGTTTTTGTCTGCCATTCAGAGTGTTTATAAATTCTTCGCATTTGAAGCAGAGTCAACCCCAAAGGCACCCCTACCTTGACTACCTCTGGGCTGCAAACTGTCCATACCAATGGGAGGTGGGGTGACAGGGAGGGACCCCGGATTCACTAAGTGTCTTATGCGTGCTCCCAGGTCCAGGAAAAGTATAAATTTGTTTTCCAGACCCTTTCTCTCTCTACATGTGTCCCTGGTGAAAGAGGCAGGGGTTCTTTTTTTTTTTAATGTAAGTTTTTTTTTTAATTTTATTTTTACTTTATTCTACTTTACAATCTTACTGAGAGTTTTGTTTTGTAGAAGATAACAGAAAACAGAAGATGATTATAACAATGAATTTAAGGTTTCCAATATCAAAATGCACTATAAACTCCTGCACTAAAATATTGGCTAAATGAATGCAGCTATGAAGATAGTAGCGGCATCGCCACGAACTAACCCGTCCCTGGCTGTAGGGTGCACAGAGTCAAAATGCAGCCGTGTTCCTGTCTCTTCATCAGCTCCTCATGGCTCACTTTTCACGGAGAGTAAGAGCCACCGCTCTGTGCTGCGGTCTGCTGTCTGGCAGTCAGTGAGCACAGCACCCTCTTCCACCCCGCTGCTGCATGGAGACGCTTCCATGTCACCCCACGACCCAGCAGAGATGTAAGAAAGTGTCTGGCATGTGCGGTAGGGAGTTACCCTGCAGGCGCAGAGAAGAGGCAGGGTTATCGTGCACAGCAGAGTCAGGCGGTCAGAAGCCACAGCAAGGAAGTTTTCAAGACACAACTTAGGCTCTGGGGCCAAACCATAAATGAGGGAAAAAAAGAAGAAATCTTGACTACAACTTCAAATATGCAGACCGCTTTTCCAGTGCTTGGTTAAGTTCCTTGCAGCCTTTGAGGATTTGCAGACATAGTATTTCATTGCTAGTAACTGGTTTGTATAATTCAGGTTGTTTTTCTGAAAGCCCTTTGAATCGGAGAACACACAGAATTAGCCTCCGCCTAGTTTGAGTCAGAGCGCTTGGGTAGAATGAGGTTGCCTGTAAGCATGTGGCTCATTTGTTTTATGATTTACTTAATTCATCCTGGTATTTCCCTCTACGACTTACTCCCCAACAATATTGATCTGCTCTTCTCCCAAAGCAGGGAGTCCAGATCTGGATCGAACCTGTCTCTGCTGGTCACAGGCTGTCCTGGAGACAGTTCTATTTAGNCACATAACTGGACCCCCTGAGTAGATACCCAACTCTCCCAGCCTTACAGAACTCCTCAAGAGCTCAGAGAGCAGAGACAAGTTGTCCACAGCTGAGTGGTCAGACACTGACCAGCAGCCGCTTCTGCTATTTCCTTGCTGCTTGACCTTGAGGTGCCCTCCAGCCTCTGTGCACTTTGGTCCCTTCACCGCTACAAGGGGGTCATAGCAGTGAAACAGGAGAGAAGGGGGCAGGGCACAATCTATGAAAGAATGACATAGCCTGAGGACAGGACATAAACTCATTAGGACCAAATACATCCAATATGGCAGACAAGTCTACTTCACTAAACCTTGAGCCTCGGTACAGCTCATCGTAACACATCAGCAAGCTAAATAATACACCCACAGGCGCTATGACAGTTCCAAGGCCAGCCATAAAGGTCAAAAAGTGGGTGATGGCCCAATTCCTAGAAATGTACCCTCTCCCCAAAATAGCTGGAATACTTCTCTTCTACTCATTAAGCCTATGAAATTAACCAGCCCTATCAAAAACTGCTGACCCCACACCGTGGGACTACTCTAACCTTCTGAGATGGCCCACTCTCTGTCTATAGTGTATGGTGGTTTAGTCGCTAAGTCTGTCCAACTCTTTTGACCCCATGGACTGTAGCCTGCCAGGCTCTTCTGTTCATGGGATTCTCCACGCAAGAATACTGGAGTGGGTTGCCATTTTCTTCTTCAGGGGATCTTCCTGACCCAGGGATCGAACCTGGGTCTCCTGCATTGCAGGCAGACTCTACTGACTGAGCTACAAGGGAAGCTGTAGCTTAGAGTATGAAAGTGAAAGTGAGAGTGTAAGTTGCTCGGTCATATCTGACTCTTTGCAACCCCGTGGGTAGAATTCTCCAGGCCAGAATACTGGAGTGGGTAGCCTTTCCCTTTTCCAGTGGATCTTCCCAACCCAGGAAAGTAATCAGAGTCTCCTGCATTGCAGGTGGATTCTTTACCCACTGAGCTATAAGGGAAGCCTGTGTTTCTTTCTAAATATATCCACTTCTTACCTTTCACTTTCTCTCTCACTGAATTCTTTCTCTGTTGAGACTAAGAACCTGAGCTTCATTAAGTCCTGAGGCCAGATATATGATCTCAGTTAAAAGGCCATGGGTTTAAGCCCCAGTGAGAAGTGCATGGTTTCAGCAGGACTTACTTCATCTGGTCGTGGGAAGTGCTAGGTCTTGAGAAGTTGCCAGCCTGCGGTAGTGATAGTGACAGCTAATGCTAGAGTCTGTGGTTCCTGGCACCTCAGAGCACGGCCAGCAGAAAGACTTGCCTGTGTGGAGTTTTGGCATGACGATCCTGTATTCCAACTATCTCCACTTTCATTCTTCACCTTCCCAGGAAACCTGTCCATATGGACTCAGAAATTCTGGGGTCCCTGGGACTGCAAAGATGCCTGCAGAGTGGGTGCTTAGGCATAAGTGTGTCACATTTTAACTGGAACTTATTAAATTGCTTATATTTGTATTAATTACAGTTTACAAAACACCCTTACAATAATTTTCTCACTTGTTTTCACAACCACCATACAAAGCAGATTTTTCCCTATCTTTAGAGATGAGAAAGCTGAGATTCAAAGAGATTAGGGGACTTGCCTAATGTTACAAAGCAAAGGGTAGCAAAGAGAAAACCAGGAGTTCCAGTGGAAGCCCTGTCCACAAAGCCAAGGTCTTCCTCAGCTGAGTGCTCTCACGCAGCCAGCAAGGGGTTGACAGCTGGTGGTTAGAATGAAAGAAAGGCACACAGGTCAGGCCCGCCCCAGCAGAGCTTCCAGTCTACATGGGGACAGCTCTACAGTCGCTGGTCCATAGGGTGGCCAAAACTCTAGGACATTGTAGAAGGAATTCTTTTTATTTTCTTAAAGGACATATTGTGATGATGAGCTGTGCCTCTGGCGAGCATGCTTGTGGATGCAGTGAGGAAAGCTTTGTGGCTGGTTCTCAGCTTGGGGAGGGAGGTGGCACAGTTGGGGGACCCTTGGACCAAGGCAAAGTCAAGGGACACCTGTCACTGGGCAAAGCTGTCCAGGTTCACCTAGACATGACTCAGTTTTTTAACTCGTCAAAAGGGGATCATCAGAGTACCTGCCTCATAGGGTTATTCCGCAAACAAAATGAGACAATCTATGTATAATATTTCAGGGCTTCCCTGGTAGCTCAAACAGTAAAGAATCTGCTTGCAAATCAGGAAATCCAGGTTTGATCCCTGGAGAAGGGAATGGCAACCCACTCCAGTACTCTTGCCAGGAGAAACCCATGGACAGAGGATCTTGGTGGGCTACAGTCCATGAGGTCACAAGAGAGTCGGGCACAACTGAACAACTAACACTTCAACTCGCTTTCATGTAAGTTATTTAGCATGTGTCCAAAATTATCAATGTATCTATTCAAGCAAGCTCTGTTCCACTTTGACTATCATTAGTATTAAGCAGATTCAACATTAGCTGATGCCACATGCTTTGTACAATGATTGGGTCATATCAGATTAACTGCAATTAACCACTCCAAGTTGGATATCCTTTATTCCTCATAGATTATACATAGACTTGAAATCCAGGGAGCACTAAAAACATCACCACGATGAATGGCAGAGAGAAAATTTATAGTCTGAGGGTTTTTTACAACCTCAGTCACAAAAGAGGTTTTGGAGAGAATGCTCAATCATAAAGACATTTTTTATACCTACTATTTCACTTAAATGTCAGATTAGAGAGTAGACTTTAATTAAAGTTTTTAATAAGTATGCTTGATCTCTATTTCATATGTGTGTTTGGGAAGTTTTGTAAAATCTACTAAGACACAGTAAAATAGATTAAGAAGGTGGAATGATATGTCCTTTTAAAAAAATTTTTGAAGAATATATAAGAAATGGCAATTTCCTACTCTTATTATTTTGTTCATTTTCAAAAAACAAGAACTTAAAAAAATATTCAAGAGAAGATTTTCTCCAATACTGAAGGTAAACTATCGTCACATTGTGATGGCAACTTGGGTCATCATTTTTAATAAACTGATTAATGACTAAGAGTGAACAAAGNAAAAAAAAAAAGAAAATGCTAGGGGGTGCATATCCTTTTCTTGGGAGTAGACCTTAGATCAACTTGGCTGTTTCCTTGTGTTAATCTTACTGGAGGTGCACAAATTCTATTTATTGGGCTGTTAATCTTTGCCTAACAGGATCAGGATCAATCCCTCAGGTTGCTCATAAAATCCGCACGGGGAAGACAGCAGACTTTGAAAGCTGTACACAAACGTTGAGAGAGGGTAGGGACGCACACGGAGCCTGAAAGACCACCATCTCGTCTGCAGCATCAAATACGGAGCATGGCAACTGCTGGAAGAGCACCAGGGCACCCCGCTGACTGGGACCCCACCCCCAGAGCCCTCCCAACGGCACGCGTGCAGGACCAACACGGGTCCCGTGACAGTGACTTCGCCAGCTCTGCCTTGTCATCTTCCCACACACCCGTCTCGAAACGATGCCTGTGTTGGGGGCATTAGGCCAGTCAGGATGTCTTGGGACCACAGAGCAGTGGGCCTCCTGGGAGGCCGGCTGGTAAACTGGCCACAGCGCCAGCCACCCAGAGCATCCTCCCAACTCCAGAGCCAGGTTGAGCGCAGGCCTTTTCTCCACTGTGTTCCTGAGGTGTTTAGCCTCCTCTGAGATGTGCTGACCAACTCAGCATCCTGGTAACTGTAGCCAAAAGGCAATGTGGTGTCTTCCCCCACCCTGTCCAGCTAGTGGAGGTCCTCCAGACTTCTCTTAATCTACAAGCCAAACATTGCTTGTCTGAGTACCAGATGCTCTAACGACTGCTCTGACTGATGCTGGGAGCTAGTGAATCCAGTCTAGAGGTGCGGCAGCACAATTATGAAACTGCTGATTCTCTGAGTTTGGGCCACAGATTCTCCACATGTGTCCCATGGGTCAAGTGTGATTGCAGCTTTTGGCACAGGCTGAAACTCTTGGGCAGGGTTTATGTGCATGTTCAGGCCCTCAGTCGTGTCCAACTCTTTGTGATCCCTGAACTGTAGCTCGCCAGGCTCCTCTGTCCGTGGGATCTCTCAGGCAAGATCGGAGTGGGTGCCATTTCCTACTGTAGGGGNATGTGCATGTTCAGGCCCTCAGTCGTGTCCAACTCTTTGTGATCCCTGAACTGTAGCTCGCCAGGCTCCTCTGTCCGTGGGATCTCTCAGGCAAGATCGGAGTGGGTGCCATTTCCTACTGTAGGGGATCTTTCCAACCCGGGGATACAACCCGCATCCCTTGCGTCTTCTGCGTTAGCAGGAGAATTCCCCACCACTAGCACCACCTGGAAAGCCCCTTGGAAGGCCTT
>SJYW01004349.1:0-11231 GCA_006410735.1 Raphicerus campestris
TCAGATCTATACTTTGCTTCTCCCTTGTTCTTAAACCAGGATTTCAACAGTATTTCTTTATCCATAAAACTTTCATAAGGATAACTAATTCCACAAGATACTATGAGAATTAATTATTGAATGATTATATAACCCCCAGAAAATACTAAAACTGATATTGCAAAAGCTGCTTTTATAATGGAAAATGTTTCTTGATAGCTCTAAGATTAAGAATGAAAAAAAATCAATATTCATATGCTCTTCTCATTAAGTCTGGGGAACAATTGCAGAATGCCATGTGCTAGACACAGGTGTTGGAAGGGGGGGATTGTGTGTGGGTGGGCATGAAGATGAGTCAGATGGGCATGGTTTCACTCCCCAAAAAGCCCCCAAATTATTGTCCATACGTAGAAACCAAAAGAAAAAGCAGCGTGAATTAGCACTGAATTTAGACCCTAGTCAAGGTGAGTAACAGCTTCCCCTGTGGCTCACTGGTAAAGAATCTGCCTGCAATGCAGGAGCCATAGGAGATGCGAGTTTGATCCCTGGGTCAGGAAGATCCTCTGGAGGAGGGCCTGGCAACCCACTGCAGTATTCTTGCTTGGAGAATCCCATGAACAGAAGAGCCTGGCAGGCTACAGTCTATGGGGTCGCAACTGAGGTGACTTAGCATAGCACAGTCCAGCACAAGGTGCGTAAAAAGGTCAAAATATTGTGTCTGTTCAATTTGTTGTAGCTTCTTCAGGATGCCATTTTTTTCTGGAAAAATACAGATATTATTGCTTGAAAGTAACTCTTCTGGGGCTCCAAGTTTTCTGAATATGTCAATGTGAAGAGCCAGGGCTCCTTTGGTATGTTGCTAGAGCAAGACACACATTAGCTAAGGTTCTGTGGGGTGAAGTTGAATAAGGAAAAGAAAGGTCCAAATCATTGGATGGGATCACATCTCGGTATCTACCAAAAGGAGAGGCACAGCATGAAGGCAACTGTAGTTGAGCATGGAAAAGGGGCTAAAGATGGGTAGGAGAAGCAAGTAGAAAATGGGGTGAGGGCCCTGGAGATTGTGCCTCCTTTTACACTTTTTCCTGGGGCTGGCTGATGTGAGAGATGGCAGCGGAGAGGTTAACTCTGGGGAAGAGGGGTTTTGTCATGAGATTCTCTAAGGTACAGTGAGAAGGACTTCCTCCTCCCAACCTCCTTAGCATTCCATCATTGTGCTTACACGCTAAGTTGCATCAGTCCTGTTTGACTCTTAGCAACCCTACAGACTGCAGTCCACCAGGCTCCTTGGTCCATGGGATTCTCCAGGCGAGAATACTGGAATGGGTTGCCATGCTCTCCTCCAGGGGATTTTCCCAACCCAGAGACTGAACCTAAGTCTCCTGTGTCTCCTGCATTAGGCAGACAGGTTCTTTACCACTGCCACCTAGGAAGCCCTATCCCATCATTAGCCATCCCTTATATCCTGCTTCTGTCAGTGGTGCAACTGGAGTAACCAAAAATAAGCAGTGGCTAAGTCCCCCACTGGTGGTACACACGGATTGAAATTTTCTCTAGTGATCCATTTGGCTTTCATATCTTAGCTAGTCACTCAGAGAATTTGAGCCCCAGGAACTCCTTTGAAAAACTGATTGCCTTTTGTCTAATTGAGAGCAACAAGGGGGAGAAAACAGAGACCTGAGAGGGAATCACAATATATTCTTTTGTTCTAATTTTTAAAATTTTAATTTATTTTAATTGAAGGATAATTACTTTACAATGTTGTGATGGTTTTTCCCATACATCAACATGAATCGGACATAGGTGTACATGTGCCAATCCTGAACCCAATTCTGAACCCCCCTCCCACCTCAGAAGGAGAAGGTGGGATAATTTGAGAAAATAGTACTGAAACATATACATTAACATATGTGAAACAGATGACCAGTGCGAGTTCGATGCATGAAGCAGGGCGCCCAAAGCAATATATTCTCAACATCTTTTGCAAGACAGCTTGCTTGGGCTGAGAAGATAAGCACTGTCTGTTCTGAGCTGTTGTTCTTCTGAGATATTGAGTTTTGCTAAAGAGTGGCCACTTGAAAAGGGGGAGTAGATGACTTAAACAAGTAAGCTTTCTTAAATATTTCTGGATTATTTCTTCAATTGCATGAGAAATTAATAGCAAGTTGGATTTGTACAAATTGTTGGGACCATAGTACGACTGAAACAGATTATTAAAAATAAAGTGCTTGGGACTTCCCTGGTGGTTCAGTGGTGAAGAATCTTTGCCTCCACTGAAGGGTGCGTGGGTTTGATACTTGGTCAGGGAAGTAAGATTCTACATGCCTTGAGGCACAGCCAAAAAAAAAAAAAAAAGTGCTTGCCTCTGGTCACAGCTTACACTGGGCTTGTACATTCCTGTAAAATATTAGGCTCATAGGCCCCTTTAGTTCTGAAAACCAAATGAATCTTTTCCTATATGGGAGCATGCACAAATTTGTTTAATCAGGCCAGTGACTATCAATGTTATCTAGGCATAGGGTTCAGTCAGCTGCACATGACTGGACACAGAGCATGTGTCCTGGAAAAATATGACTGCTGATTCCTATGTTCTCTCTCTGCCTTATTTCACTGTCCCTATCCTCCCCCTACCCTACAACTCCTTCCTACACAGTCTCTGGCCTTAAGCTCTTCTATATCTTCCCTCATTCTTACAGCTGTTGACAAGCTCATGCCTGGACTTCCCCAGGCTCCCTTAGAACATCTCGTACAATCCTGGTTGTTCTTGCCACCTCTCCTTTCTCTGCAAAGTGCCCTATTAGAGTTCATCGCATGCTTACTGCATCTGGGCATTGAGCCAAGTGCTTTGTGTGCATTACTTCATTAACTTCAAAACAACCCTATGAATATCTTCAATTTGTAGATGGGGAAATTGAGATCTAGAGAACTTAGGTAACATGTCTTAGGAGACAGAGCTAGTAGAGATGAATTTTTTTTTAGTATGTGGAACAGTAAAATGTATTTGCTTTATTTATACATTTAAGTCAGGACTGCCTGATTCCCAAATGTGAGCTCAGAACCATCACAATACAAGTTCTCTAGTTCACCTCACACACTGACTACAGAATTATCTTTGTAAAGCACAGTATCAAGTTATTCACCTCCTTAAAACCTTCAGTCAGCCACTCTAGTACTATGCCTTCAAACCAAATTAAACCATTTGCCTCAGATACTCAGATTCTGTTTATATGAAATAGATGGTATTTCACAGCTTTGCTTGACTTTAGCTTCCCATTCCATTTTAGTTCTGCCTAAGTCCCAATCTGTGGGGTATTTCTCTTCTGTGCTTGGTCTTTGTCCTGTCTGCTTATACTATGATTAAGCTCAATTTTCTCAGATTTGACCCTTAACCTCCTTTAAGTTGGGGCTTCCCAGGTTGCACAGTAGTAAAGAATCTGCCTGTCAACGCAGGAGATGCAGGAGATATGGCTTCAGTCCCTGCGTCAGGAAGATCCTTTGGAGGAGAAAAGGGCAACTCACTCCAGTATTCTTGCATGGAGAATTCCATGGACAGAGGAGCCTTGTAGGCTACGGTCCATAGGCTTGCAAAGTCAGACACGACTGAATGACTGAGCATGCCCGCACATTCCTTTAAGCAGTCCTGATTTGCCCTTTACTGTTCTTGGTTTCTTTAAGCAAATGGCCCCTCATCAACTAATTTCCAACAATTTTGATAATACAAGTTCCAACATACGCACAACCAGGTACAAAAGAAAATAAGATACCTGATTAAAAACCGAGAGAAACAATAGACAGTGTTATCAAAATTGTTAGAAATTAATTAACATTTGATTCCATTAACTGGATTGTTGTTATAAGCAATCAGGGATTATGTCAATGCAAGTTTATGGATTGAGAAAATGGTTTAAAGCTGATCTAGAGTCAGAACAATGGACACTATTTTCATGTTCACTCTTCTATTAGAGTACATACTTTCAGAGTCCCACCTGTAAGTGAGAATCACTACTCCCTGCCCTCCCCTATCCCACGTTTGACAGTTCCAGGTCTCCAATCCTTGTCTACCCAGCCTTGTGAAGCTATTAAAAACGCTACTCAACATCTCAATCATTTAGTATCCTCCTCTGAAATGGGAAAACACACCTAGAGAAAACAGGGCCCAAGTGATGGTCTTTAATTTCTGGGACTCATGCCCTAACCACATCCTGGTTCTATAATTTTTCACTCTCTTTTTAGATGCTTTTATAAAGATGGCTTATATAATTTGCCCAGCTTTTACACAGTTTTAATCAATAGAAGAGTTGGTTTGACTTCCCCAGTCTATGATTATGTGAACTGGCAATGGCGTTATATCATTTCATGACCTGCTATCTTTCATTCATAAAGCGTTTGACATGTATGTCTCTCCCTCTAAAACTTTATGATACAAACTAGTTACCACTGACAACTCTATCATTTGAAAATTAAGCCCATATTGAAACAATATATATAAACAGATTTGCTTTATACTGTTAACAGTGCACAATGACTTCCACTAACCTCCACTTGCTCTTAGTACTGGCCTCCTTTTCTCTAGTTATATTAAGTCTTATCTTATTGCTTTGATTAATGAAGTACTATTTTGAAACCAAAGTGTTGGTTACTGGTAACCACCTGCCCACAGTATTTAAACTGCATGGTCCAGTTTGCAAAATATAAACACAATATGGCAAATTGAGAAGATTTTGCCACCACTGGTCTTAAAAGGACTATAAGTCATTCTGCTTCAAGGGACTCTTAGGCCATCAAGATATTGGTTTAATGTAGAAAATGTATAATAACCAATCTCCATTAAAAGTATGTTCAGATCTGAGTTGAAACTCTGGGATGGAAAATAAAGTCATCAGTGGAAATAGCTGAAAGGTTACTAAATTTGGCGATCAATGTATGAAATAACTTTGCTTGAAGATAAACATTAGTTTTTTTCAATATAAATAATGTATAAATACTTAAAAACACATTTGGTTTAAAATATTAAAATATTTATGAAAATATGTTTATTTTATTTGACTATCATTTGATTTCCTTGTAAGTAGTTATGATTACCATTATATGAAATTACATGAGAGAATTTTTTAAGGAAGAATTATCCTACCTCTTAAATTAGTCTTTCTCTCTTTCTTCTTAGAATTTAACTCAAAACATAAGACTGCTGTACTGAAGTATTTTCCTACTTTCTAAAACACACACACACACACACACACACACACACACACACACACACACAATAGCTTTTTCATGATGGGAGATTTTTCAATATGCTCCATCACATCAAATCTTTCTTACTGATGCCTCTTTTAGTCTTTTGCACCAGCCCATCAAAAATCAATTATGGATCTCTCTAACAGCTCCTACATTTAAGCTCCTGAGAGCTACTGGAGAAAATCTTATAACACACAAATATTTGTCATTGGAAATGCAAGACCTCCAATCTTAACTGGATCATTAACTAGTTGGTCCCTAGTTCACTCAGTTTTTCATTTCCAGACTTGCTATTTTAAACTTTTGCCATTCCTTTAAATCCCTCAATCCACAATATTCACTTCCACCAGAAACCTTTATCTCATACCTCACAGAGAAACTTCAGCCATCTTCTGAGTATTATAGCAGTCTTCTACAAAAAATTTCTTTGTTGATGTTTTTCAGCTATTGTGGAAAATTTAAAACACATTCACAACAAGACAGAGTATAAAATGAACCCTCATGTACATATAATTTAATTTCAATAATTATCAACTCATGGTCAATATTGTTTCATTGACTATACCTTTTAAAAACTGCATTTCTAATCATTCTTTTTTTAAAAAAATTCATCCCAACCATTTATTTGTTCTATCAGTAAGTATCGTAGTCTTAGAATGTTCTGGCCATTATGTTACACAATAAGCCTTTGCAGAATCAAAGGTTAGCTTTTGTCTCAGTAGTTAATATGCACATAAGAGGAACACTCATAGATATCAGTGGTTCAACATTGTAAGGAAAATTTTTATATGTGCTTTCTATTAAAATATGAGTCTTGGACCTTCTCAAAGGAAGCTGTTATCTCATTACTAGTGCCAATGGCTATTTATACTTGGGCATTTATTTTTTAATTAATTTTTATTGGAATATAGTTGGTTTACAATGTTGAAAATAATACAATATGGTAAAGCATCTAATCAGTCCTTACTTTTCTCATGTCAACCTGAAAGTTTGTTTTTTTTTTTTTAATCTGAGGTTATTCTCTGCATCAAGATCTGAATTTCATTCCTTCTAGCCTCTTTAAACCCTTCCTTGCTCTATTATCCCTTAAGTACTCCCTTTTATATGGACTGATTTCTGTCACTGTTTAAACAATTAATTTATTTTTGNTGCCCTAACCACATCCTGGTTCTATAATTTTTCACTCTCTTTTTAGATGCTTTTATAAAGATGGCTTATATAATTTGCCCAGCTTTTACACAGTTTTAATCAATAGAAGAGTTGGTTTGACTTCCCCAGTCTATGATTATGTGAACTGGCAATGGCGTTATATCATTTCATGACCTGCTATCTTTCATTCATAAAGCGTTTGACATGTATGTCTCTCCCTCTAAAACTTTATGATACAAACTAGTTACCACTGACAACTCTATCATTTGAAAATTAAGCCCATATTGAAACAATATATATAAACAGATTTGCTTTATACTGTTAACAGTGCACAATGACTTCCACTAACCTCCACTTGCTCTTAGTACTGGCCTCCTTTTCTCTAGTTATATTAAGTCTTATCTTATTGCTTTGATTAATGAAGTACTATTTTGAAACCAAAGTGTTGGTTACTGGTAACCACCTGCCCACAGTATTTAAACTGCATGGTCCAGTTTGCAAAATATAAACACAATATGGCAAATTGAGAAGATTTTGCCACCACTGGTCTTAAAAGGACTATAAGTCATTCTGCTTCAAGGGACTCTTAGGCCATCAAGATATTGGTTTAATGTAGAAAATGTATAATAACCAATCTCCATTAAAAGTATGTTCAGATCTGAGTTGAAACTCTGGGATGGAAAATAAAGTCATCAGTGGAAATAGCTGAAAGGTTACTAAATTTGGCGATCAATGTATGAAATAACTTTGCTTGAAGATAAACATTAGTTTTTTTCAATATAAATAATGTATAAATACTTAAAAACACATTTGGTTTAAAATATTAAAATATTTATGAAAATATGTTTATTTTATTTGACTATCATTTGATTTCCTTGTAAGTAGTTATGATTACCATTATATGAAATTACATGAGAGAATTTTTTAAGGAAGAATTATCCTACCTCTTAAATTAGTCTTTCTCTCTTTCTTCTTAGAATTTAACTCAAAACATAAGACTGCTGTACTGAAGTATTTTCCTACTTTCTAAAACACACACACACACACACACACACACACACACACACACACACACAATAGCTTTTTCATGATGGGAGATTTTTCAATATGCTCCATCACATCAAATCTTTCTTACTGATGCCTCTTTTAGTCTTTTGCACCAGCCCATCAAAAATCAATTATGGATCTCTCTAACAGCTCCTACATTTAAGCTCCTGAGAGCTACTGGAGAAAATCTTATAACACACAAATATTTGTCATTGGAAATGCAAGACCTCCAATCTTAACTGGATCATTAACTAGTTGGTCCCTAGTTCACTCAGTTTTTCATTTCCAGACTTGCTATTTTAAACTTTTGCCATTCCTTTAAATCCCTCAATCCACAATATTCACTTCCACCAGAAACCTTTATCTCATACCTCACAGAGAAACTTCAGCCATCTTCTGAGTATTATAGCAGTCTTCTACAAAAAATTTCTTTGTTGATGTTTTTCAGCTATTGTGGAAAATTTAAAACACATTCACAACAAGACAGAGTATAAAATGAACCCTCATGTACATATAATTTAATTTCAATAATTATCAACTCATGGTCAATATTGTTTCATTGACTATACCTTTTAAAAACTGCATTTCTAATCATTCTTTTTTTAAAAAAATTCATCCCAACCATTTATTTGTTCTATCAGTAAGTATCGTAGTCTTAGAATGTTCTGGCCATTATGTTACACAATAAGCCTTTGCAGAATCAAAGGTTAGCTTTTGTCTCAGTAGTTAATATGCACATAAGAGGAACACTCATAGATATCAGTGGTTCAACATTGTAAGGAAAATTTTTATATGTGCTTTCTATTAAAATATGAGTCTTGGACCTTCTCAAAGGAAGCTGTTATCTCATTACTAGTGCCAATGGCTATTTATACTTGGGCATTTATTTTTTAATTAATTTTTATTGGAATATAGTTGGTTTACAATGTTGAAAATAATACAATATGGTAAAGCATCTAATCAGTCCTTACTTTTCTCATGTCAACCTGAAAGTTTGTTTTTTTTTTTTTAATCTGAGGTTATTCTCTGCATCAAGATCTGAATTTCATTCCTTCTAGCCTCTTTAAACCCTTCCTTGCTCTATTATCCCTTAAGTACTCCCTTTTATATGGACTGATTTCTGTCACTGTTTAAACAATTAATTTATTTTTGTATTAAGAAACACACACACATCCTCTTGACACTATATATCCCTTTAACTACCAGCCTACCTTTCACCTTCCATTTTCTGCCAAAAATCTGGAAAGAGTATTTTGTACTCACTGTTTTTATTGCCTTATTCCCTCCCACACCTCAGTTCAAGCAAAAGGATTTCTAGTCACAACACAGCTGAAACTGCTCTCATTGAATTTACTGATTCTTTTTTCTTTGATATGTCTGAACTCTTCTTCCATGTGCCTTGTGAAGAATTTGATGTTGTTGATCCTTTTCTGTGATAAGAAAAGTTTCCGCAAACTCTTGCTTTCCTTTGATCCCATGAAAACACTTTCTTCCATATTTACTTCTTCATCTCTGGCCTCTCCTTCCTTAGTCTCCTTCTTTGATTCTTCTTTTGTCTCTTTTCATGTGGGTGTTCCCTGGGATCTGTCTTTGGCTCTCTGCTCTTCTCATTTACACTATCTTGGAACAATCTAGCCCACTGCTTATGTCATCACCATCTGTAAAATTTTTCTCAAACATTTGGAGTCTAATGGGATAGTGACACATACAAGGATGAACAATTTTTTTTTTTAATTAAAAGATTCATTTCTATTTGTAAAAGTGAAAAATAAATTCATATTACTAAAGAAATAATGGTCATAGGTACACAACAGAGAAAATAATGACATTATTTGTAATATTTCTTTACGGTTTCTCTATTTGCCTTAATTTGCAGCATATGCACTCAATATGCCAGCAAATTTGGAAAACTCAGCAGGGGCCACAGGACTGGAAAAGGTCAATTTTCATTCCAATCCCAAAGAAAGGCAATACCAAAGAATGCTTAAACTACTGCACAATTGGACTCATCTCACATGCTAGTAAAGTAATGCTCCAAATTCTCCAAGCTAGGCTTCAGGAATAAGTGAATCATGAACTTCCAGATGCCCAAGCTGGTTTTAGAAAAAGCAGAGGAACTTGAGATCAAATTGCCAACATCTGCTGGATCATCAAAAAAGCAAGAGAGTTCCAGGAAAACATCTATTTCTGCTTTATTGACTATGGCAAGGCCTTTGACTGTGTGGATCACAATAAACTGTGGAAAATTTTTCAAAAGATGGGAATACCAGACCACCTGACCTGCCTCTTGAGAAATTTGTATGCAGGTCAGGAAGGAACAGCAACAGTTAGGACTGGACATGAAACAACAGACTAGTTCCAAATAGGAAAAGGAGTCCGCCAAGGCTGTATACTGTCACCCTGCTTATTTACCTTATATGCAGAGTACATCAAGATAAACGTTGGGCTGGAAGAAGCAAAGCTGGAATCAAGATTGCAGGAGAAATATCAATAACCTCAGATATGCAGATGACACCACCCTTATGGCAGAAAGTGAAGAGGAACTAAAGAGCCTCTTGATGAAAGTGAAAGAGGACAGTGAAAAAGTTGGCTTAAAGCTCAACATTCAGAAAACTAAGATCATGGCATCCGGTCCCATCATTTCATGGCAAATAGATGGGGAGACAGTGGAAACAGTGGCTGACTTTATTTTTCTGGGCTCCAAAATCACTGCAGATGGTGATTGCAGCCATGAAATTAAAAGACCGTTATTCCCTGGAAAGAAAGTCAAGACCAACCTAGACAGCATATTAAAAAGCAGAGACATTACTTTGTCCACAAATTTCCATCTGGTCAAGGCTATGGTTTTTCCTGTGGTCATGTATGGATGTGAGATTTGGACTATAAAGAAAGCTGAGTGCTGAAGAATTGATGCTTTTGAACTGTGGTGTTGGAGAATACCTCATTCTCTCTTTCAAGGAGATCCAACCAGTCCATCCTAAAGGAGATTAGTCCTGGGTGTTCATCAGGGGGACTGATGTTGAAGCTGAAACTCCAATACTTTGGACACCTGATGTGAAGAGATGATTCATTTGAAAAGACCATGATCCTGGAAAGATCAAGGGAAGGAGGGGGACAACAGAGGATGAGATGGTTGGATGGCATCACCAACTCAATGGACATGGGTTTGGGTGGACTCCAGAAGTTGGTGATGGACAGGGAGGCCTGGCTTGCTCCACTTTATGGAGTCGCAAAGAGTTGGACACAACTGAGTGACTAAACTGAACTGAACTGGAATTCCATCACCTCCACTAGCTTTTTTCGTAGTGATGCCTCCTAAGGCCCACTTGACTTCACATTCCAGGATGTCTGGCTCTAGGTGAGTGATCAAACTGTTGTCATCATGAAGATCTTTTTTGTACAGTTCTTCTATACAGTAGAAGCAATAGATAACCAGAATAACCCCCTTCTTTTAACACTCCTCTCCCTCTCCTTCATTCTGTGTTACGTTCACTTGCTTTACCCCAAATCTGTCACACAAGCAACACCTATTTTCTCTCCTTGAGGAAGGATAAGTTGAACAATGCCATTCTTTTTATAAGAAGATGAATAAAATGGATTCTTATTTGGCTCCTTTCTGTATGGACTAAGTAGAAGCTCAGTAAATTTTTTTTTAGTCCTTTTGGGCAGCTATAACAGAATAATACCATAGACTGGGTGGCTTATAAATAATAGGAATTTATTTTTCATGGTTCTGGAGCCTTGGAAGTCCAAGATCAGGGTACCAGGAGATTCAGTGTCTGGTGAGAGCTTATTTTCTGGTTCATGACTGTCTTGTT
>SJYW01004350.1:15204-25336 GCA_006410735.1 Raphicerus campestris
GTCAAGGCTGTATATTGTCACCCTGCTTATTTAACTAATATGCAGAGTACCTCATGAGAAATGATGGACTGAATGAAGCACAAGCTGGAATCAAGATTGCCGGGAGAAATATCAATAATCTCAGACAAGCAGATGACACCACCCTTATGGCAGAAAGTGAAGAAGAACTAAAGAGCCTCTTGATGAACGTGAAAAAGAGTGAAGAGGCTGGCTTAAAGCTCAACATTCAGAAAATGAAGATCATGGCATCTGGTCCCATCACTTCATGGAGTGATCACTGCAGATGGTGATTGCAGCCATGAAATTAAAAGATGCTTACTCCTTGGAAGGAAAATTATGACCAACCTACCTAGACAGCATATTAAAAAGCAGAGATGTTACTTTGCCAACAAAGGTCTGTCTAGTCAAGGCTATGGCTTTTCCAGTGGTCATGTATGAATGCGAGAGTTGGACTATAAAGAAAGCTGAACATCAAAGAATTGATGCTTTTGAACTGTGGTGTTTGGAAAGACTCTTGAGAGTCCCTTGGACTGCAAGGAGAACCAACCAGTCCATTCTAAAAGAGATCAGTCCTGGAAGGACTGATCAGTCCTTTGGAAGGACTAATGTTCAAGCTGAAACTCCAATATTTTGGCTACCTCATGCGAAGAGCTGACTCATTTGAAAAGACCCTGATGCTGGGAGGGATTGAGGGCAGGAAGAGAAGGGGACAACAGAGGATGATACGGTTGGATGGCATCACCGACTTGATGGACATGGGTTTGAGTAGACTCCAGGAATTGGTGATGGACAGGAAGGCCTGGCCATCACCATGGCCACATGGGGTCACAAAGAGTTGGACACGACTAAGCGACTGAACTTAATTGAACTCCCCTTGCAAGGTGTTTATGATGTCCAAACTCTAACTCCTGCCTACCTTTCAAGCTCACAAACTACAAATTCTTGAGAGCATCCCGCTCTGGCCACAACTATAGTTCTCTGAATAGCATCGGATATTTCAGTACTTTGGCATATACTGTTTCCCCTCCCTAACTTTCCCTTTACTTTATGGCAGACTCCATATGCCCTTACAAATTTAAATCAAGGATCTTCTGTGTGAAGACTTTAATTCTGTCAGTATTATAATCATTCTCCTGCTCATAGTTCCAATAAAGGCCAGAATATGGCACACATACAACACCTGTCCTACTCACTGTGATACTTCCAGGTCTTTGTTCCTTACCAGGTTACAACATCACTGAAGGCAGGGACAATTACCCTGTCACAGTGCCTGACACATGCTTGGTATCTGAGAACAATGTATTGGATGGTTTGAATTAGTTGTCATGCCACAGGGTCCTATATGGTATAACTTAAAGAAATATTGGGTTGGCTAAAACGTTCATGTGGGTTTTCCACAAAATGATTCCAAAAGCATTTGGCCAACCCAATACCTTAAGTTTTACATGACTGGTCAGAGTAGAACAATAATTAGAGTTCAAAGAACCGTGTTTCTGTCTGTCATGAGAGCTGGGGAGAGTGTCATTGTGAAAAAATCAAATTTCTTTTTCTACAAACTAGAAGGCTTGTACGGTCAAATTGTTTCCTGCCTTGGGTATAAAGGGATCAGAATCCATCCATTACTACTGATGCGCCAAACAAATGCCCTTCCAGTTCTGGATGTGCAGTATCAAGTGTGTCCAAGCTCTCAGTAAAGGCTGCACGATGGCTGTGTGCCACCCTCCCTCTCCTTTTCCTCTTCAGCTTTGCTCTGGTAAACCTGACGGCCTCAGATAAACTCACGTCACTGTCTCTCATTATTATCATCTCCACTGCACCATTACAAGGGTCTTTTGGCCTCAACATTGCTTTTCTCTTGTTTTCCTCCGGATGTGGCCAGAGACAGAGGAGAGGGGAGTAAAGCACTCCTGGGGGCTTGCCTAGAGGTGAGGTACTCCCAAAGGCCACCAGGTTATAGTCACTCACCTTATCCCAGAGACAGGATGGATTCCGGGGCAATCGGAGACAGAGTAGAGTCCACTCCCGCCTCTTAATCCTGGTCTTGCAGCAGCAGGCTGGACACCCTCCCTTTCCCGGGGCCTGGTGTGTACACAACTGCCTGCTGCGGTTACCTAGGAAACCTGCTCTCCGCCTCCCGCGACCTCCGGGTGGGGAGGGGGTGAGAGGGGCGGGGAAAGTGGTGGCCGACCCGTTCCTGGATCACGTGGCGGCAAGCTACAACCAATCAGCAGAGGTAGGGGTCCATCCGGAAGACCCCGCTGGTGCTCCTGGGAAATGGTGGGGAGGAGCGCCCGTCTCCGCGGGTCTTTTAGACTCTGCATGTGTCTTCTCACCCGCCTTCGCCAGATCAGAGGCCCGCATGGGAAGCAACGACTAACAGCGGGGACCTAGTCGTTGCCTCTTTCAGTCCCGGCTGTTTCCCACTGAAAATCTTTGATCTCCGGGGTTTGGAAGCCCGGAGCCTCGCTGAACTTGAACCCCAAAGCATGATGCTGTGATGTCACAAGGCGGCCAGGCACCCGTATCAGGCCCTGATATCCCCACGCGCCCCTCGGTCCAAGCCGGCGACCGCCGCTCTCCAGGAATTTACCTGACCGCAGCCGGAAGCCGCTGAGCGCAGAGCGACCCGAATCGAAGGACAGCGCAGGCCAACCTAACGCCTTAGTGACCTCTAGGGAAGACCTGGACCCTTCTTGTCGTTCGCCGACAAGCTTTGAAGGGTCGTTTAAGCACTCCAAAGTATACTGGTGGCCAAAATTTTACAAAATAAAGTAAAATTTAAAGAGGGAATGGGAGGAACAGAGGGCTGAGAAATGAATGAAGTTAGGCAATCAAAGTAACAGCTGATCTCATTTCATTCTCTAGATAGTGCTGTTCCACATATTAGCCATTTAGCTACAGCCGCGTGAAAGGTGGCTTGTCTGAACTGAGATGTGCTATGAAACACACATTGTGTTTTGAAGATGTAGTATGAAAAATATATGTATTGATCACATGTTGAAATGATAAATAGTTTTCATATATTGATTTACATGAAAATACCTTACTAAAACTACTGGGATTTTTTTTTTTTTTTACATTTTAAAAGCGGCAATTAGAAATTTTAAATTACCTATGTTATTTCTATTATGTTTCTGTTGGACAGCGCTATTATGTTTTTTTGAGGTTATTTGTGTAGAATATGACGTTCAGTTCATGCAAAATAGTGTCTGTAAGTTCTGTTTTCTGTCACCAGGTGGCTGCCTCATCCAATAGACTATATTTTAAACCTGCTTTCTCATGAAAAATATGAGTGCAGATATTTTACTATATTTTCATTTCAAATATTTACTGTAATATTGACCGTTTGTAAACATACATAAACATAGAAAAAAAACTTTACTTGCATGTTTTTTTATTCCTCAGAAATTTCAGTTTGTCATTAATTACCTAAAATTAATTAAAAGATTTGTGGTTTAGGAGTTTTTAAAAAACACCAGAAAAATCTGATTCATATTATCATCATTGAAAATCTAATTGAGCAAGATGACCTGACTATAGAGTGTAAAGACTAGATAACAATAGTTTTAATATCTAAAATTTTAGATTAAGAAATTGGATCAGAAATCAATTAGATGAATTCACTTCAGTTCAATTCAGTCGCTCAGTCCTATCCTATTCTTTGCGACCCTAGACTGCAGCATGCCAGGCTTCCCTGTCCATCACGAACTCCCAGAGCCTACTCAAACTCATGTCCATTGAATCAGTGATGCCATCCAACCATCTCATCCTATGTCATCCCCTTCTCTTCCTGCCTTCAATCGTTCCCAGCATCCGGGTCTTTTCAAATGACTTGGTTCTTCACATCAGATGGCCAAGTATTGGACCTTCAGCTTCAGCATCAGTCTTTCCAATGAATATTCAGGACTGATTTCCTTTAGGATAGACTGGTTAGTTCTCCTTGCAATCCAAGAGACTCTCAAGAATCTTCTCCAGCACCACAGCTCGAAAGCATCAATTCTTCGGCACACAGCTTTCTTTATAGTCCACCTCTCACATCCATACATGACTACTGGAAAAACCATAGCTTTGACTAGACAGACCTTTGTTGATAAAGTATTGTCTCTGCTTTTTAATATGCTGTCTAGGTTGGTCATAGCTTTTCTAACAAGGATCAAGCATCTTTTAATTTTATGTCTATAGTCACCATCTGCAGTGATTTTGGAGCCCCCCAAAATAAAGTGAGCCACTATTTCCCCATCTATTTGCCATGAAGTTCGGTGGCTGACTTTATTTTTGCGGGGCTCTGAAATCACTGCAGATGGTGATTGCAGCCATGAAATTAAAAGACGCTTACTCCTTGGAAGGAAAGTTATGACCAACCTACACAGCATATTAAAAAAGCAGGGACATTACTTTGTCAACAAAGTTCCGTCTAGTCAAGGCTATGGTTTTTCCAGTAGTCATGTATGGATGTGAGAGTTGGACTATAAAGAAAGCTGAACGCCAAAGAATTGATGCTTTTGAACTGTGGTGTTGGAAAAGACACTTGAGAGTCCCTTGGACTGCAAGGAGATCCAACCAGTCCATCCTAAAGGAAGTCAGTCCTGGGTATTCATTGAAAGGACTGATGTTGAAGCTGAAACTCCAATATTTTGGCCACCTGATATGAAGAGGTGACTCATTGGAAAAGACCCTGATGTTGGAAAAGATTGAAGGCAGGAGGAGAAGGGGACAACAGGATGAGATGGTTGATGGCATCACTGACTCAATGGACATGAGTTTGGATAAACCCCAGGAGTTGGTGATGGACAGGGAGGCCTGACATGCTGTGGTTCATGGGGTTGCAAAGAGTCAGACATAACTGAGTGACTGAACTGAAATGAACTGAACTGAACTGATGGGACCAGATGCCATGATCTTAGTTTTCTGAATGTTGAGTTTTAAGCCTACTTCTTTCCCTTTTATCAAGAGGCTCTTTAGTTCTTTTTTGCTTTCTGCCATAAGGGTGGTGTCATCTGCATATCTGAGGTTATTGATATTTCTCCTGGCAGTCTTGATTCCAGCTTGTGTTTCATCCAGCCCAGCATTTCTCATGATGTACTCTGCATATAAGTTAAATAAGCAGAGTGACAGTATACAGCCTTGATGTACTCCTTTCCCGAATTGGACCAAGTCTGTTGTTCCATGTCCAGTTCTGTTTCTTCTTGACCTGCAAACAGATTTCTCAGGAAGCAGGTTGGGTGGTCTGGTATTCCCATTGCTTTAAGAATTTTCCACAGTTTGTTATGATCCACAAAGCTTTGGCATAGTCAATAAAGCAGAAATATATTTTTCTGGAACTGTCTTGCTTTTTTGATGATCCAACAGATGTTAGCAATTTGATCTCTGGTTCCTCTGCCTTTTCTAAATCCAACTTGAACATCTGGGAGTTCACAGTTCATGGACTGTTGTGCCTGGCTTGGAGAATTTTGAACATTACTTTGCTAGCATGAGATATGAGTGCAATTGTGCAGGACAAAAAATGTTTGAACATTTTTTGGCATTGCCTTTCTTTGGGATTGGAATGAAAAATGACCTTTTCCAGTCCTGGGACCACTGCTGAGTTTTCCAGATTTGCTGGCTACTGAGTGCAGCACTTTCACAGCAACATCTTTTAGGATTTAAAATAGCTCTACTGGAATTCTATCAACTTCACTAGCTTTGTTTCTAGTGATGCTTTCTAAGGCCCACTTGACTTTGCATTACAGGATGACTGGCTCTAGGTGAGTGATCATACCATCGTGGTTATCTGGGTCATGAAGATCTTTTTTGTATAGTTCTGTATTCTTACCACCTCTTCTTTGTATCTTCTGCTTCTGTTAGGTCCATACTATTTCTGTCCTTTATTGTGCTCATAAATGTCCCCTTGGTATCTCTAATTTTCTTGAAGAGATCTCTAGTCTTTCCCATTCTATTGTTTTCCTCTATTTCTTTGCATTGATCACAGAGAAAGGGCTTTTTTATCTCCTTGCTATTCTTTGGAACTCTGCATTCAGATGAGTATATCTTTCCTTTTCTCCTTTGCGTTTAGCTTCTCTTCTTTTCTCAGCTATTTGTAAGGCCTCCTCAGACAACCGTTTTGCCTTTTTGCATTTCTTTTTCTTGGAGATGGTCTTGATCACTGCCTCCTGTACAATGTCACTAACATCTGTCCATAGTTCTTCAGGCACTCTTTCTATCAGATCTAATTCCTTGAATCTATTTGTCACTTCTACTGTATAATCATAAGAGATTTTTATTTAGGTCATACCTGAATGGTCTAGTGGTTTTCCCTACTTTCTTCAATTTAAGTCTGAATTTGGCAATAAGGAGTTCATGATCTGAGCCACAGACACATCCTGGTCTTGTTTTTGCTGACTATGTAGAGCTTCTTCATCTTTGGCTGCAAAGAATATAATCAGTATGATTTCAGTGTTGACTATCTGTTTATGTCCATGTGTAGAGTCTTCTCTTGTGTTGTTGGAAGAGGGTATTCACTATGACCAATGCATTATCTTGGCAAAACTCTATTAGCCTTTGGCCTGCTTCGTTTTGTACTCCGAGGCCAAATTTGCCTGTTACTTCAGGTATCTCTTGACTTCCTAGTTTTTGCATTCCAGTCCCCTGTAATGAAAAGGACATCTTTTGGGGGTGTTAGTTCTAGAAGGTCTTGTAGGCCTTCATAGAATGGTTTCAACTTCAGCTTCAGCCTCTTCAGGTGAATTATGTACGTCAACCTTCTCGTTGTGGGAGATACAGTTCTTTTGTATAACATAGGGGTTACCTACTTTGGATTGTTAGAAATCTGTGTAGTTTATCTAACCAGTAAAAGATTGGGAGAGAGCTAACCGTTTTCTTTATATTATATAGATGAGTAATTTTAAGAATGTTATTTCTAGGTGAAGGTCAAGGCTTTGGTCAGAAGTTGAGTCAGAGTTTACTATATGGCTGTGGACAGGTAACCACTGATAAGTTGCCAAGCTAAAGCCTTTGTCCTGAGCAATTCTTAAAGGAAGAATTGCCTGTTGTTAGCATATTCTGGATGGTATTTGGAGCAAAAGGTGATTACAGTTAAAACCAGAAGAAGAATGCAGAATCAGTAACCATTTTTGTTAATCACCTTTTCTCATTTTAAAGCTTCTTTATGACACAGTTTCGTGTGTCTGTACAAGAAACAATAGAAATTGAAGCCATTAAAAGTCAAAATAAAACAGCCTAATTGAAATAAGACTTTGCTTCATTCATCAGTCTGTTCATAACCCTAGACAAGGGCCAAAACATATAAATTTACATCTATTTATGGATAAAGGAATCGTGAACCTGAAAACAATTGAGAAGATATAGTACCATTGATTATGGCACACTTATCATGCCACCACTTGAATTAAAGAAGAATCATTTAAACAAAATAAAGATGACTTTATAGACCTAAATAAAAAAATATTTCTTAACTAAAATCTTTTGAATTGATGGTCAGATTGATTTTCTCCAAAGCCCTATTCTTACTAGTAATAGTGGAGATATCTAATTACAATTTGGCTTTGTAATATCTTCAAGTTTAATGCCAGAAAACAAAAAATCTGGAGATTTCAAAAGTTAATTTAATTTTTATATTCTTGTTGACATTTGATCCTTATGCAAATGAGTACTTTCCAGTTAATGATTTTTCAGATTATCTGTGAAAATTTGCTGTCACATGTTTGCGCTTGATATATTATGAAACATGAAGGTAGCACAATTTAGGATTTGCTTTAGCAGTGGAAGAGATGATTATGTGGCAACATAAAGTCATCGGTTGGGGCCGTTTTATTACCAATGTCTGGTAATGAATATATATGATTCAATTAAAAGGTAAGAGTTGTCCTGAAATAAAAATTTAATTAGACCAACATAATGNCATCCTGGTCTTGTTTTTGCTGACTATGTAGAGCTTCTTCATCTTTGGCTGCAAAGAATATAATCAGTATGATTTCAGTGTTGACTATCTGTTTATGTCCATGTGTAGAGTCTTCTCTTGTGTTGTTGGAAGAGGGTATTCACTATGACCAATGCATTATCTTGGCAAAACTCTATTAGCCTTTGGCCTGCTTCGTTTTGTACTCCGAGGCCAAATTTGCCTGTTACTTCAGGTATCTCTTGACTTCCTAGTTTTTGCATTCCAGTCCCCTGTAATGAAAAGGACATCTTTTGGGGGTGTTAGTTCTAGAAGGTCTTGTAGGCCTTCATAGAATGGTTTCAACTTCAGCTTCAGCCTCTTCAGGTGAATTATGTACGTCAACCTTCTCGTTGTGGGAGATACAGTTCTTTTGTATAACATAGGGGTTACCTACTTTGGATTGTTAGAAATCTGTGTAGTTTATCTAACCAGTAAAAGATTGGGAGAGAGCTAACCGTTTTCTTTATATTATATAGATGAGTAATTTTAAGAATGTTATTTCTAGGTGAAGGTCAAGGCTTTGGTCAGAAGTTGAGTCAGAGTTTACTATATGGCTGTGGACAGGTAACCACTGATAAGTTGCCAAGCTAAAGCCTTTGTCCTGAGCAATTCTTAAAGGAAGAATTGCCTGTTGTTAGCATATTCTGGATGGTATTTGGAGCAAAAGGTGATTACAGTTAAAACCAGAAGAAGAATGCAGAATCAGTAACCATTTTTGTTAATCACCTTTTCTCATTTTAAAGCTTCTTTATGACACAGTTTCGTGTGTCTGTACAAGAAACAATAGAAATTGAAGCCATTAAAAGTCAAAATAAAACAGCCTAATTGAAATAAGACTTTGCTTCATTCATCAGTCTGTTCATAACCCTAGACAAGGGCCAAAACATATAAATTTACATCTATTTATGGATAAAGGAATCGTGAACCTGAAAACAATTGAGAAGATATAGTACCATTGATTATGGCACACTTATCATGCCACCACTTGAATTAAAGAAGAATCATTTAAACAAAATAAAGATGACTTTATAGACCTAAATAAAAAAATATTTCTTAACTAAAATCTTTTGAATTGATGGTCAGATTGATTTTCTCCAAAGCCCTATTCTTACTAGTAATAGTGGAGATATCTAATTACAATTTGGCTTTGTAATATCTTCAAGTTTAATGCCAGAAAACAAAAAATCTGGAGATTTCAAAAGTTAATTTAATTTTTATATTCTTGTTGACATTTGATCCTTATGCAAATGAGTACTTTCCAGTTAATGATTTTTCAGATTATCTGTGAAAATTTGCTGTCACATGTTTGCNTTAATGCCAGAAAACAAAAAATCTGGAGATTTCAAAAGTTAATTTAATTTTTATATTCTTGTTGACATTTGATCCTTATGCAAATGAGTACTTTCCAGTTAATGATTTTTCAGATTATCTGTGAAAATTTGCTGTCACATGTTTGCGCTTGATATATTATGAAACATGAAGGTAGCACAATTTAGGATTTGCTTTAGCAGTGGAAGAGATGATTATGTGGCAACATAAAGTCATCGGTTGGGGCCGTTTTATTACCAATGTCTGGTAATGAATATATATGATTCAATTAAAAGGTAAGAGTTGTCCTGAAATAAAAATTTAATTAGACCAACATAATGCTGTTTCTGATGAGTCTATCTAAAAAAGTCATATAATCTCTGTCCATGATTTGTTGCCATGTAAGTAATGCACAAGCTTTTCTTAAAAGGCAGCTAGAATGGAATTGTGAAAAGGCACTTTCTCTGCTTCAGACAACATAACCTCCTTATTTTACTTTTCTTGTTCTGTTTGTATTTAGATTTATGGTAGCAAATTGAAGGACAGTGAATTTAAGAAGAGATGGTCATCCTAATTCCCTAGAAAGCTGACCAGTTCTTCGTGTGGGAGAATTCTCTGCTCTGCCTTCTCTCTTGTGCATCTTTTACTATACTTCAGGCTCAGAACAGACATGACTGAGTACACACAGGGTCGGAAAGTTGATCGTATTCTCAGCTCACAGCACAGTATCATCGTTTGTCCATATAAGGCTCTTATTTTATTTTATATACAGTTCCACCCCATTCCAATAACAGGCATTAGTTTGATGTTTCTTTTAAACCTTCAGCTGTGCTTCTATCTTCGAAAAACAGGCAGTACTATTTTGTGTGTCTGTACTTTTTACATAAA
>SJYW01004352.1:0-12734 GCA_006410735.1 Raphicerus campestris
GTATGGCAAAACCAATACAGTACTGTAAAATAGAATAAAGTATTAAAAAATAAATAAATAAATGAATAAGTAAAAATAAAAAAAATACATTTTGACTCTGTATCACTAACAAGTAAGGTGGTGTCTGACCTGTAGCAGGAACTCAGTACATCTCTTTTGAATATATTTGTATGTTGGGAAAAAGATACCTGAACTGCTGTGGTAGCCACACAGGGACTCCTGGGATGCATGTTACCACCACCTGAGTAAAAGCAGAGGATGCAAATACCATGTAAAGGGAAACAGGCAAGGTGAGATGGGCTATGAGGGTGGAAAGAGAGGGAGAGACTTGTTGACAATGAGTTCATTATTCTTATCTTTAAAATCTGCTTCCAGCATCTTTTCTCCTTGGTATTCTAGCCAATAAATTGCTCATTTGATTTTGAGTTAACAATGGGCAGAAGACCTAAATAGAGAGTTCTTAGAAGAAGACATACAAATGGCCAAGAGGCACATGAAAAGATGTTCAACATTGTTAATTATTAGAGAATCAAAACTACAATGAGATATCACCTACATCAGTCAGAATGGTTTTCATGAAAAAATCCACAAACAATAAATACTGGAAAGGATGTGGAGAGACAAGAACCCTCCTAAACTGATGGTGTGAATGTAAACTGGCACAGCCACTATGGAAAATAGTATGGAGGTTCCTTAAAAACCTTGAAATAGAGCTGCCATATGACCCTGCAGTCCTACTCGTGGGCATATACCTGGAGAAAAACAGGATCCGAAAGGATACATGCACTCTAGTGTTCCTTGTAGCACTGTTTACAATAGCCAAGACATGGAAGCAACCTAAATGTTCATTGACAGAGTAATGGATAAAGAAGGTATGACACATGTAGACAATGGAATATTACTTAGCCATTAAAGAAAATGAAATAATACCATCTGAAGCAACATGGATGGACCTAGAGATTGTCATACCGAATGAAGGAAGTCAGAGAAGGAGAAATATCATATGACATCCCTTATATGTGGAATCTAAAAGGAAATGCTACAAATGAACTTACAAAACAGAAAGAGATCCACAGACTTAGAGAAGGAGCTTACTGTTGCTGGGGGGAAAGGTGAGAGGTTAGGATAGTTAGGGATTAGAAAGTGAAGTCGCTCAGCCATGTCCGACTCTTTGCGACTGCATGTACTGTAGCCTATCAGACTCCTCCGTCCATGGGATTTTCAGGCAATAGTACTGGAGTGGATCACCATTTCCTTTTCCAGGGGATCTTCCTGACCCAGGGATAGAACCCGGGTCTCCTGCATTGTAGACAGATGCTTTACCGTCTGAGCCACCAGAGAAGCCACCATACCCTAGGGATTAGGAGGTGGCCATATATACATAGCTATATTTAAAATGGATAACCAACAAGGACCCACTGTACAGCACATGAAAGTCTACTTAATGTTATGTGCCAGCCTGGGTGGGAGGAGGTTTAGGGGGAGAAAGGATACATGTGTGTTTATGATTGAGTCCCTTGGCTATTCCCCTGAAACTGTCACAATGTTGTTAATTGTCTATACCCCAATACAAAATAAGAAGTTTAAAAAAAAACTTTCAGTAGAAAAAATTGTGACCAATACACCAATCACGACGTGAGAGTGGAGCCATCATTTCATAAATGGAGTCTCTTTCTTGATGCCAAATAAGCCCACTGGCAACTTTGTTTTTATGACCTCCCACTCTATACATAGAAAAGTGAAGCGAAGTAAGTCGCTCAGTCATGTCCAACTCTTTGCGACTCCATGGACTGTAGCCTACCAGGCTCCTCAGTCCCTGGGATTTCCCAGGCAATAATAATGGAGTGGATTGCCATTTACTTCTCCAGGGGATCTTCCTGACCCAGAGATCGAACCCGAGTCTCCCACGTTGTAGACAGAGGCTTAACCGTCTGAGCCACACATAGCAAAAAGGGATGCAGAATTGTATCTGAAATAGAAGAGAAATAATTTGGAAGGTCTCATCACATCAAAGGTTCATCCCTAGAAACCTAAGGAATCTACTTTGAAAATGATCTATAATTCACTGGCCCCAGGGAAACTCAGAATGCTTGCTGAGGGCGTGGTCCTCCTTAAACTGTGTCTATGGGAGGTACCAGGGACAGCAACCATCTGAGTGTGACCAACAATCTTTTATGGGCAGTTAGAGGAGAAAAGAGGGGAGCCTAGCTGAAGCATAAAGGGAACAATGAACAGGGCTTAAAAATTTTTTTTTCAAATGTCTCATGATAGAATCACGTGAGCTCTGAGTCATATTCTTTCAGACCAAGAGGTAGAGACTTGCCCTGAACATAAGACAAATTCAACATTATTTGTACCCTGAAGTTCAAGGTGCTGCCTAAGAGGAAGCTTCTGTATTNTAGTTAGAGGAGAAAAGAGGGGAGCCTAGCTGAAGCATAAAGGGAACAATGAACAGGGCTTAAAAAAATTTTTTTTCAAATGTCTCATGATAGAATCACGTATAGCTCTGAGTCATATTCTTTCAGACCAAGAGGTAGAGACTTGCCCTGAACATAAGACAAATTCAACATTATTTGTGCCCTGAAGTTCAAGGTGCTGCCTAAGAGGAAGCTTCTGTATTTGTGTCCTGAGATTTTCACAGAACACTTTAAAAAATCTTCCATAGATTTTTTTTCTGATGCAAATAAATGTGACTTTAACCAAATTAGGAAAATTTTCATAAGCCTTGCAGAGAAAAAGAAAACCAGTAGGAGCAGAAAACGAAGCATTATTTCAGACACTTACTTTGACTGTAATGCCAGGAGTGATATAAACATAAAAATCCTCGTTGTTACAGTAATTTAAGGCTGTTTTAAACACATTTTTTTGACAGCAGCAGACAATGCAAAAATACAGGTCATTTTCAGAGTGCTGCTTAATTGGAATTATTTTCTATTAGAGTTTGTTTGCTATCCTAAGGGGTGCTTTCACCTACATCAGAGTCAAGAAGAAAATGCACATATAGTTCTAGTTATTTTGGACCTAGCAAAGTAAATATGGGCCATCCTGTAATGCTGTCTTTAGTGTCTTGGGAAGAATGTAGAGAGTCCATTATCGTTTCTTCAAAAGTAATTTTAAAATGCAAATACAGGTGCTAACAGATTCTTGTCTCCATAAGATTGTCAATTTTCTTACCCCATACTCATTTATTTTTCATGAAGAATGAAATATGGGGCAGAGATTTATTTGTTGACAATTACCACAACTAACTCAGTCTCAACTCTGACCTAAATTCTTCCTGCTTAGATACAGTGAAGTAGAAAATAATGAAGGCTGAGATATTTCTGAAATGTAAAACCTGAAATTGCCAGAATTTACTCAAGTTTCTTGAAGTTGAGAGCATTTTCTGTTGAACTGTTCCCTAACAATGATGATTCTCTGTCCTTTAGTTTACTCTGCTTTCCCATTAAACCCACATCTGTTCCCACTGATCCTTAAATTAAATTGTGTGCTCCTGTAAAAGTTTTGTTTTAGTTTTTATTTTTTGCCTGCTTTTAGGAAATCAACTGTACAATGTGCAAGCTTTCTCTCTGGAGTTAACTTACAATGCTAGGAGTTAGAATGATGTTGGTTTCTGTAGGGCTGAAATGTCTAACTTAATTTCTCAGACCTGCTTATTTTGAAAATGCTAGGCATATTTATTATTGTAAATGGTATTCATATTAATAAGCAAAAAGTTCACAGTAACTCCTACAGAGAATTTGATAGTTTAAATAATAAGTGTAAATATACCTTTAACTAGTAATGTGTAATTTTTATAAGAGCTTCTGTGATCTTCATAGATCATGAAAATATTTTAGGACTATAGTTCTTATATCCATAATTAATGTATTTTTGTGATAGTATCAAAAGACTGTTACCCAATTTGTGAGGAAAAGTCAATCCTTGACTTTTACTTACATCAGTTCAGTCAGTCAGTCAGTTCAGTTGCTGAGTTGTGTCCGACTCTTTGCGACCCCATGAATCACAGCACACCAGGCCTCCCTGTCCATCACCAACTCCAGGAGTTCACTCAAACTCACGTCCATCCAGTCGGTGATGCTATCCAGCCATCTCATCCTCTATCATTCCCTTTTCCTCCTGTTCCCAATCCCTCCCAGCATCAGAGTCTTTTCCAATGAGTCAACTCTTCGCATGAGGTGGCCAAAATACTGGAGTTTCAGCTTTAGCATCATTCCTTCCAAAGAACACCCAGGACTGATCTCCTTTAAAATGGACTGGTTGGATCTCCTTGCAGTCCAAGGGACTCTCAAGCGTCTTCTCCAATACCACAGTTCAAAAGCATCAATTCTTCGGCACTCAGCTTTCTTCATAGTCCAAATCTCACATCCATACATGACCACTGGAAAAGGCATAACCTTGACTAGATGGACCTTTGTTGGCAAAGTAATGTCTCTGCTTTTCAATATGCTATCTAGGTTGGTCATAACTTTCCTTCCAAGGAGTAAACATACATGACATTTATCTATTCTAAATAATATTTCATCAGTATTTAGCATATTTCAGATTAAGGAAAGAAATATGCTAGAAGTGGATGAAATTTGAATTTAGGTGCCCGGGTCTGCTTTCTTATTTCCTGCACTTGGAGTTAGGTGCTCCAGACCTTTTCTAACCTGCTGTACTCCTTCTTCCATCCAACACACATGCCTCAGGACTCCAGATGTCTGTGTTTTCTGCGTTACTACTTCTGTTTATTCCCCCCTATCCAATCTTATTTTCTGAAGAATAATTTGATTCTTAACATGAATAGAATATATATCAGCATTTGTCAAACTCTGTCATGGGTTGAGTGATATTAATAAAGCAGTGTTTGGGGAAAATGGTGTGCCATACCACCAAATGCCCTGGGTATAGGCATTTTAAATCCTTCCCTTGGAATTTCAAAATGCAAGTTAATATATGAAAGTTTCTGAAAGTGAAACAAGAAACATATTTAATTTTGCTTTACACTTAAACAAGCCAACTCATTTGCTAAACGGAAGACCAATCTGGCTGTATCTATTACTATCCCTAAATAGCTTTATTTCTTAACAACAGCTTAAGCTGGGCTAACTTTTGTCAAGAAGGAGAGATAAATTAAAAGTAAAATATCAGTATATAGGCAGTCTTCTGCTTTCTTCTAAGTGAATCTCTCACAGACTCATGCCTGGGTTAGAAAACTTTCCTCCAGCATGGGGGTGTGTGCATCTGATAGAGACAAGTCCATTTTTAGAGAGGTGATTGGGGACAGTTCACAAAATCACAGCAAAGTAAACTTTTAGGGAGTTCTAGGTATATCATATCCATACTGGAGAGCCATCAAAATCTTTTAAGGAGAAGGTACATGAAAAGATCCGTGTTGTCAAAGATAGTTGGAGTGACAAGGTGGAGGTGGAGGGGGTAGGAGACCATGACTCAGGCAGCTGGTTTTAGGTTGTTACAGTAAACCCAGTGGGAATGTTGTGGTCCTGCTCTGTGATCACAAGTATGGAAAGGAATCGAGAAACACTTACTTAGGAAGATTTAGCAGAAGAAAGTAGGGGAAAGTAATGCTCCACAATGACTCAGTTTTCTAGCTTCGTTGACATAATGTAATTAACTGAAACAAAGAAGAAGGAAGAAAAGGCTGTGAGGACAGAGGGACAGGGGTAATGAGTTTGATTTTGGTCTTAGATACGTAATGAGAACAAACTGTCTTAAATGCAACCATACTTGCTAGAGTTGCCTAAGGGAGAAAGAGGCAGTGAGATGTTCTCTCTAAGCATCTTGCAGTGCTCACTTATTGCCAGTGGGCCCCATGCCTCACACTCTTTTCTCGTTGACTGACTAGTGACCACTCTGACATTTTTCATGGTTTTGCCTGACAGGGTTCTGTCTACCTGTCAAAATTTTCTTTCAATCACTGTGAGTGAAAGACAAGGACAAAGTGATTTAAGAGGAAAAATCTTGCAAAAATACTCCCATGACTTTAGTCCGTAAACAAAACTAATAGGGCCACTGGTGCAGTCAAAAGTTACATTAAGTTTTTGAAAATGGGAGTGAACATAGGTTCAGTTAGCATAGTGAGAATAGCAGGGCACCTATTTGGTATAATGTGAAGTATCAAAGGACACTCAGGTATATATCTACACATTTAGCTTGCTCCAATATCAATCATTGGTCCTATTTTTAAGTGGAGGGTGACTGGGATACAATTATTCCCAGTAAGAAATAAAAATAATTCCTCCCTGATAGCTCAGTCAGTAAAGAATCCACCTGCAATGCAGGAGATCTGAGTTCATTCAATCCCTGAGTTGAGAAGATCTGGAGAAGGAAATAGCAACCCATTCCAGTATTCTTGCATGGAAAGTCTCATGGATAGAAGAGCTTGGTGGGCTATCATGCATAGGGTCTCAAAGAATCACACATGACTGAGCAACTGAGCACACACCCCCTCAACTAGGACTGTACATTCAGCATCACAGGAAAATGGAGGGCTCTTTTCAAAGTAATTCTTAGAAGAACACCTCCTCTCCATTGGTCCCTTTCCAACCCTCATGATAAACACACACATATAGCATTTCCATATAAATGCTGTCTTCCCTATCCTGGAATACTTTTGCCTCTTCAAAACTTCATTTGAATAATGTATAATGATGCTCCAAGACTCAGCTTAGGAATCACCTCCACTTTTCCAGGCCCCCATAGTGGGCTGTTTTTGGTTCTTATGTATTCTGTGCATGACTTTATCATGATGCTGACTCTGTTACAAAATTATAGATATTACTTAACATATGCACACTATGTATTTACATGTTTGGCTTTCTCTAGTGACTGTGAGCTCTCTGACTATAGGATTGTATGAAATTAATTTTTATTTCCATTGGATCTAGCACAGTGTCTCATATATAAAAAGTGCCAACAAATATTCAGAGTGAACTGAGTATGAGATTTTCAGAGAACTGAACAGTGTGAAAGAAAACTACTTGCTGGGCTTTTGGAAGATGTGATGTATCAGTAGTGGCAGTGTAGGAGGAAATTTAGAGGTAAATATATGACTTCCCTGGTGGCTCAGACGGTAAAGAATTTACCTGCAATGCAGGAGATCCAGATTAAATCCTTGGATCAGAAAGATACCCTGGAGAAGGGAATAGCTACCCACTCCAGTATTCTTGCCTGGAGAATTACATAGACAGAGGAGCTTGGCGCGCTACAGTCCATAGGGTCACAAAGGGTCAGATACGACTAAATGACTAACATTTTCACTTCCATGTGATCCTCAAAAAATCTATCAGATTTTTTATTGTTCATTATTACTATTTTTTTCTTAAAGATTCACAACTCCATTTATTTGCTTATTCTAAAATAATTATCCAACACTTATATGTTCAGACACTGTGGCAGAAAAATAAATCTGATATAGGATTTACAGAGGCAAGTAGAAGGTGTACAACTCCCTTGTAAGTGCAAGGCACAGAGGGAAAAGTGTTTAGAAAGATAGGGCATAATCGAGTAGAGTACAGCCTCTTAGTTCAAATGCCCACCTTCTAATCCTTCCCCTATCATTCCCTAACATGCAACCTTAAAGAAGTTACTTAACCTTTCTGTGCCTCAGTTTACTCATCTAAAAAAATGAGGATATTAACACTTTGTACATTACTACTTTGTTGTTAACATTATGTGAATTAATCTCCAACAAAATTATTTCTAGTTACTGCTGTTTGGGAATTTCTAAATTATTTCCATGCAGCAATGGGAGTGTTATGCCAATGAGCATCAACACATTTCCAGGCTTTTCATATTTATTACTAAATTGTCTTTTTAAATTATTGTATTACTTATTTTAACAACTGTTAATAAATTTATTATTTTTTCTGCAACATTGCCAACTTTTGCTTTTTGTTATAGTTACAAAATAGCACTTAATAGAATTTTTAAAATATTGTATAGATATAGTTGGTGTGGTTGAGCAACTTTTGTACACTCTGATTCTATTGTATTCCTCTGTGTGAATCATCTATGACTTTTTTTTTTCCTTCTTTGGCAAAATGTGTGCTGAATATAAAGAGATGATTCCAATAACCTATTTGGCATTACATAATAGATGCTGAGAATTTGCTTGTTCCAAAACATCTTGCCTTGGTTTGCAGTGCTAAACTACTCTTCTGTATTTCTTTTAACCTCTGTTTATAGTGCCTTCTGAGTTTGCTTTGCTGGCTCATCTTGGAACTGGCTTTTAGATATTATTCTCCCCACAGATGAACAAGCAGGGTTTTATACAATCTATATACTGATGGTTCCCATATTTATATTTGCAGCCCAAACTTTTTCTCTAACTCCAGCTTTGTTTCACTCCAAATTTTGAAGATCACAACAGAAAGCAGTCTCAAGATGTTCTTATATAGATGTTTGGTTTATCTCACTCCCCAGTCCTTGATTCTTAACAATATTTTTAAACCTCCACTGAGTAGTACCACCATTATTCACAAAAATGAAAATTTAGTGTTATTTGGATATTTCTGTCTTCCAAAACAGCAACTGTCTTTTCTGCATTTTTTCTTTGTATCAGCTCATTCCCATCCCTTCTTTGATGTTGATCACACTCAAGAAACTACTCTCTGTCTAAACTAGTAATAGAGTCTTGAATGATCTCCTTGACCCCACAATGTGATGTTTTTAGCATTCAAATCCTCCTGGCATTAGAAGTAATGTCTACAAAGCCCTGCGTTATCTGTACTGTCTTTTTACCCCTTTCCCTATTTGGAACCAGTCTCTTGTTCCATGTCCAGTTCTAACTGTTGCTTCCTAACCTGCATACAGGTTTCTCAAGAGGCAGGTCAGGTGGTCTGGTACTTCCATCTCTTTAAGAATTTTCCACAGTTTGTTGTGATCCACACAGTCAAAAGATTTGGTATAGTCAATAAAGCAGAAATAGATGTTTTTCTGGAACTCTCCTGCTTTTTCAATGATCCAGCAGATGTTGGAAATTTGTTCTCTGGTTCTTCTGCCTTTTCTAAAACTAGCTTGAACATCTTGAAGTTCATGGTTCACGTATTGCTGAAGCCTGGCTTGAAGAATTTTGAACATTGCTTTACTAGTGTGTGAGATGAGTGCAATTGTGTGATAGTTTGAACATTCTTTGGCATTGCCTTTCTTAGGGATTAGAATGAAAACTGACATTTTCCAGTCCTGTGCCCACTGCTGAGTTTTCCAAATTTGCTGGCATATTGAGTGCAGCACTTTCATAGCATCATCTTTCAGGATTTGAAAGAGCTCAACTGGAATTCCATCACCTCCACTAGCTTTGTTCATAGTGATGCTTTCTAAGGCCCACTTGACTTCACATTTCAGGATGTCAGGTTCTAGGTGAGTGATCACACCATCATGATTATCTGGGTCGTGAAGATCTTTCTTGTACACTTCTTCTGCGTATTTTTGTCACCTCTTAATATCTTCTGCTTCTCTTGGGTACATACCTTTTCTGGTCTTTACTGAGCTCATCTTTGCATGATATGTTCCCTTGTATCTCTAATTTTCTTGACGAGATCTCTAGTCTTTCCCATCCTATTGTTTTCCTCTATTTCGTTGCATCAATTACTGAGAAAGGCTTTATTTCACCTTGCTGTTCTTTGGAACTCTGCATGCAAATGGGTATATCTTTCCTTTTCTCTTTTGCTTTTTGCTTCCCATCTTTTCACAGCTATATGTAAGGCCTCTTCAGAGAGCAATTTTGCTGTTTTGCATTTTTTTCCCCCTTGAGGATGGTCTTCATCCCTCTCTCCAGTATAATGTCATAAACCTTTGTCCATAGTTCATTCGGCACTCTGGCTATCAAATCTAGTCGCTTAAGTCTATTTATCAGTCCTACTATACAATCATAAAGGAATTGATTTAGGTCATACCTGAGTGGTCTGGTGGTTTTCCCCACTTTCTTCAATTTAAGTCTGAATTTGACAATAAGTAGTTCATGATCTGAGCCACTGTCAGCTCCTGTTCTTGTTTTTGCTAACTGTATAGAGCTTCTCCATCTTTGGCTGCAAAGAATGTAATCAATCTGATTTTGGTGTTGACTATCTGGTGAAGTCCATGTATAGAGTCTTCTCTTGTTTTGTTGGAGGAGGGTGTTTGCTACGACCAGTTCATTCTCTTGGCAAAACTATTACCCTTTGCCCTTCTTCATTCTGTACGCCAAGGCCAAATTTGCCTGTTATTCCAGATGTTTCTTGACCTCCTACTTTTGCATTCCAGTCCCCTATAATGAAAAAGACATCTTCTATAGGTGTTAGTTCCAAAAGGTCTTTGTAGGTCTTCAAAGAGCCGTTCAACTTCAGCTTTTTTAGTATTACTGGTTGGGGCATAGACTTGGATTACCGTGATGTTGAATGATTTGCCTTGGAAACAAAGAGAGATTATTCTGTCATTTTTGAGATTGCATCCAAGTACTGCATTTTGGACTTTTTTGTTGACTATAATGGCTACTCCATTTCTTCTAAGAGATTCCTGCCCACAGTGATGGATATGATGATCATCCAAGTTAAATTCACCCATTCCAGTCCATTTTAGTTCGCTGATTCTTATAATGTCAATTTGAGTATTCCTAGAATGTTCACTCTTGCCACCTGTTTGACCACTTCCAATTTGCCTTGATTCATGAACCTGACATTCCAGGTTCCTATGCAATGTTGCTCTTTATAGCATCGGATCTTGCTTCTATCACTAGTCACATCCACAAGTGGGTGTTGTTTTTGCTTTGGCTCCATCCCTCCACTGATCTCCAGTAGCATGCTGGGCACCTAGCAAACTGGGGAGTTCATCTTTCTGTGTCTATCTTTTTGTCTTTTCATACTGTTCATGGGGTTCTCAAGGCAAGAATACTGAAGTGGTTTGCATTCCCTTCTCCAGTGGACTACATTCTGTCCAACTTCTCCACCATGACCTGTCTGTCTTGGGAGGCCCCATGTGGTATGGCTTAGTTTCATTGAGTTAGACAAGGCTGTGGTCCATGTGATCAGATTGGCTAGTTCTCTGTGATTGTGGTTTCAGTCTGTCTGCCCTCAGATGCCCTCTCTCAGTGCCTACCGTCTTACTTGGGCTTCTCTTACCTTGGACATTGGGTATCTCTTCACAGATGCTCCAACAAAGAAGACTGAGCACTGAAGAATTGATGCTTTTGAAGTGTGGTGTTGGAGAAGACTCTTGAGAGTCCCTTGGACTGCAAGGAGATCCAACCAGTCCATTCTAAAGGAAATCAGTCCTGAATATTCATTGGAGGGACTGATGCTGAAGCTTAAGCTCCAATACTTTGGCCACCTGATGTGACGAACTGACTCATTGTAAAAGATCCTGATGCTGGGAAATTGAAGGCAGGGGGAGAAGGGGACAACAAAGCATGAGATGATTGGGTGGCATCACCCACTCAATCAACATGAGTTTGAGCCAGCTCAAGGAGATGGTGAAGGACAGGGAATCCTGGCATGCTGCAGTCAATGGGGTTGCAGAGTTGTACATGACTGAGCGACTGAACAAATATACTTTAAGATCATTATTTTTTGTCTGTCAAACTTTATGGCCCAATTTAATTAGATAGTTGAAAATTCTATAGTTTTTGTTGAGTAGACTCAATGTATATATCCTAAAGCATTTTGCAGAGTGACATTACTTTATGAATACATCCATATTGGAGTTTAAATTTGGTGTTCAGTATTTATGTGACCTTATAATTCTCCTTCCTTTATCACTATAAGTGATGCTGAAAAAACGCTGATTTTACTTTTTTAGTCACATAACATCTTAGAGGCATTGCTAATTTATGCAAGAAAATTTTGCTTTTTCTTAATTACTTGGATACTCTAGAGGATTATTAGATGGCAACTCAACATGGTTAACATATATATCTCCTTTTATTACTTACATGTACATCATCCTGGGTATTTAATACTTTATCATTTATTTATTTTTACATGATAATTAGGCATTAACAAAGGCATAGGACTACAGAGCTAGAATTATGTAATATGTCTAATTGTAAAGCTTACATATAATTATTAATATTTAAGTTCTGGTTAGTTATCATGAAATATGCTTTGTCCTCTAGTACTTTTAATTATTCATCTTCAATTTAATGTATTCAGAGACTCCGTTTTTTCAATTTTCTCATTTCTAGTCTCATGTTCTACCTTTACTCTTATTCTTTTAGCCTTTAAAACTGCAGTTTTGTCTCTGGGCTTTCTATTTTGTTCCATTGATCTATATTTCTGTCTTTGTGCCAGTACCATACTGTCTTAATGACTGTGGCTTTGTAGTAGAGCCTGAAGTCAGGCAAGTTGATTCCTCCAGTTCCATTCTTCTTTCTCAAGATTGCTTTTGCTATTCGCGATTTTTTGTATTTCCATACAAATCTTGAGATTATTTGTTCTAGTTCTGTGAAAAATACTGTTGGTAGCTTGATAGGGATTGCATTGAATCTGTAGATTGCTTTGGGTAGTATACTCATTTTCACTATATTAACTCTTCCAATCCATGAACATGGAATATTTCTCCATCTATTAGTGTCCTCTTTTATTTCTTTCATCCATGTTTTATAGTTTTTGATATATAGGTCTTTAGTTTCTTTAGGAAGGTATACGCCTAAGTATTTTATTCTTTTTATTGCAATGGTGAATGGAATTGTTTCCTTGATTTCTTTTCCTATTTTCTCATTATTAGTGTATAGGAATGCAAGGGATTTCTGAGTGTTG
>SJYW01004354.1:0-15977 GCA_006410735.1 Raphicerus campestris
TCCCAAGGGGTGGCCTCGAATCAGGATAGTCGGGAGGATCCTCAGGTGTCCAACCACCACTCCCCAATATCCCCAAATGTCTCGTCCACTCCAGATGAACCTGAATGCCCTGCACTGTCTCGACTGTCACCCGGAGGCTCAATTCACGACACACTGGCACGTGCCACAGCCATGGGGTACCCCGATGTCAAGCCACAGATCCTTGTGTTTGCTTGACGGGGAGCCAGTCACTGCCACTGCAGTTGGGGAAGAAAAAGGCCGTGCAAGTCTCCTGGCGCAATTAGGCCTTACACCCCTATGGGGGTTCCAGAGTAACCTCAAGACCTATGAAAGCATGAGCGAGGAAATCTCAGGATCCGACCTCAGCACCAGGCGAGGACTGAGGACCCGATGACGACTGGGAAGGAATCCTCAGAGGCGCCTTGCAACTCACACTGAGAATGGCCTCTCCTGAGGATACAGAGGCGGGTCCCTGGGGTCCCCATCGTAACTCAAGAGGACCCCGCCGCAACTCCAGAAAAACCAGAAGCTTCTCCCCTGCAGGCGTGGTGTGGCACTTGTCTGCGGCAGCAATTAAGGGCAATTCACCCCATCCCTCATGGACCTCTAAAGGCTCCTTCACACCCTTGCTGTGACCCAAGAAGTTCCCCGCCCTACCGGTCCCCGTTTGAGAAAAACCCCGAGGGTTCCGGGAAAACTCAAGAGGAGCCCCGTTTTACCATGCTGAGCTCCAGATGAGGGGCCTTTTTCCTGCTCCATTGGGAAAAGTTTTGCGGTGTTCCCCTCACATCCCAAGAGGAGGTGGTCACACCTGGAGAGTCGGGAGGAGTCTCAAAGATTGGGCCAGCATTTCCCAAGATGCCCAAATGCCTCTTCCACTCCAGATGAACCTGACNGGAAAAGTTTTGCGGTGTTCCCCTCACATCCCAAGAGGAGGTGGTCACACCTGGAGAGTCGGGAGGAGTCTCAAAGATTGGGCCAGCATTTCCCAAGATGCCCAAATGCCTCTTCCACTCCAGATGAAGCTGACTGCCCTGCCCTGCCTCGACTGTCACCCCGAGGCTCGCCTCCGGCACACTGGCACATGTGATAGCCCTGGGGTACTTCGTGGGCAAGCCACTGATCCTTGTATTTGCTCGACAGGGATCCAGACACTGTTGCTGCAGTTGGGGAAGAAAGGGGCTGGGCACGTCTCCAGGTGAGACGAGGCCTGTCTCCCCTGTGGGGGCTCCATGGGAAGCCCAAAACCTAGGTCAGCATGTGCCAGGCAAGCTCTGGTTCCAGCTTCAGCACTGAGGACCTAGAGATGTCTGGGGAGGAATTCCCAGAGGTGCCTCACAACTCGCATGGAGACTGGCCTATTCTTAGGCCACAGCGGCGGGTCCCTGGGGTCCCCATCATAACTTGAGAGGACCCCGCCGCAACTCCAGAAAAACCAGAAGCTTCTCCCCTGCAGGCGTGGTGTGGCACTTGTCCGCGGCGGCAATTAAGGGCTATTCACCCCATCCCTCGTGGACCTCTAAAGGATCCTTAACACCCTTGCTGTGACCCAAGAAGTTCCCCACCCTACCGGTCCCCGCTCGAGAAAAACCCTGAGGGTCCCGGGAAAACTCAAGAGGAGCCCCGTTTTACCATGCTGAGCTCCAGATGAGGGGCCTTTTCCCTGCTCCAATGGGAAAAGTTTCGCGGTGTTCCCCTCACATCCCAAGAGGAAGTGGTCACACCTGGAGAGTCGGGAGGAGTCTCAAAGATTGGGCCAGCATTTCCCAAGACACCCAAATGCCTCTTCCACTCCAGATGAACCTGACTGCCCTGCACTGCCTCGACTGTCACCCCGAGGCTCGCCTCTGGCACACTGGCACATGTGATAGCACTGGGGTACTTCGTGGGCAAGCCACTGATCCTTGTATCTGCTCAACAGGGACCCGGACACTGTTGCTGCAGTTGGAGAAGAAAAGGGCCATGCACGTCTCCAGACATGACGAGGCCTGACTCCCCTGTGGGGGCTCCAGTGGAAACCCAAGACGTATGTCAGCATGGGAGAGGCAAGCTCAGGCTCCAGCTTCTGCATCAGACCAGGACTGAGGACACGGTGAAGACTGGGGATGAATCCCCAGAGGCGCCTCGTTAATCACTTGGAGACTATTCTCTCCTCTGGTGAAAAGAACGGCTTTCTGAGGTCTCATCGTGACTCGAGTGTACCCCACCAGCACTCGAGAGAAACCAGAAATATCTCCCCTGCAGTTGGAGTGAGACCCTTTTCCACGGGGGCATCTTGGGGGAAATCACCTCTTCCCTCCTAGACCTCGAAAGTCTCCTTCACACCCTTGTTGAGACCAAAGAAGTTCCCCACCCCACCCGTTCCCACTCGAGAGGAACTCTGAGGGTCCCGTCACGACTCAAGAGGAGCTCCATTTTCCCATGCTCAGCTCCAGATGAGGGGCCCTTTCCCTGCTTCATCAGGAAAGGTTTCCCAGCTCTCCCCTCCCATCCCAAGAGGAGGCGCTCACACCAGGTGAGTCAACAGGAGCCTCAGGCCTCTGGTCACCTTTCCCCAAGAACCCCAAATACCTCATCCACTCCAGATGAACTTGACTGCCCAGCACTGCCACGACTTCCTCCCCGAGGCTCGACTGCCGACACACTGGCACGTGTGATAAACCTGGGGTACCTCGAAGGCAAGCGACATATCCCTTTGTCCACTCGATGGAGAGCTGGACACGGCTGCTGCACCCTGGAGTAAAGCGGCCCTGCACGTCTATGGGTGAGACGAGTCCTGACTCCCCTGAAGGGGCTCCAGGGGAACCCGAAGACCTATGTCAGCACAGCGAGGAAAGCTCAGGCTCTGGTCTCAGCACCAGAATGGGACTGATGACTTGGCGCCACTGGGGAAAAATCCCCAGATGTGCCTCGCCCCTTGCACGGAGACTGGCCTCTCCTAGGACCACAGGGGTGGGTCCCTGGGGCCCCGTCATAACTGGAGAGGACCCCTCCGCAACTCGAAATAAAGCAGACACTTCCCTGCACACGGGGAGAGACCCTTGTCTGATGCGGCATATCTGGGGAATTCACCCCTTCCCTCTTAGACCTCTAAAGGCCCATTCAAACCCCTGCTGTGACCCAAGAAGTTCTCCGCCCATGCGTCCCCCTCGAGAGGAACCCCAAGGGTCCCACCAAGACTCAAGAGGAGCCCTGTTTTCCCCTGCTAAGCTCCTGATGAGGGGCCCCTTCCCTGCTCCACTGGGAAAGGTATCGCGGTGTTCCTCTCGTATGTGAAGAGGAGATGCTTGAAACTTGAGAGTCGGGAGGAGTCTCATAGTTTGGGCCACCGTTCCCCAAGACCTCCAAATGCCTCGTCCACTCCAGATGAACCTGACTGCCCTGCACTGCCTCAGATGTCACCCTGAGGCTCAACTCCAGCACACTGGCACATGTGACAGTCCTGGGATACCTCGAGGGCAAGCAACTGATCCCTGTATCCGCTCGACAGGGACACAGACACTGTTGTTGCAGTTGGAGAGGAAAGCAGCTGTGCACGTCTGCAGGCGAGATGAGGCCCGACTCCCCTGTGGGGGCTCCAGGGGAATCCCAAGACCTACGTCAGCATGGGCGTGGCAAGCACAGGCTCAAGCCTCAGCACCACATGTGGACTGAGGTCCCGGCGACCTCTGGGAGGAATCCACAGAGACGCCTCTCAACTCACACTGAGAATGGCCTCTCCTAAGGATAGAGGGGCGGGTCCCTTGGGTTCCCATCATAACTGGAGAGGACACTGCCGCAACTCACGAAAAACCAGAACCTTCACCCTTACAGGTGGAGTGAGACCCTTCTCCACTGCGGTGTCATGGTGGAAATCACCCATTCCCTCTTGGACCTCGAAATGCTCTTTCACACCCTTGCTGTGACCCAAGAATTTCCCCCCCACACACGTCCCCACTCGAGAGGATGGCCGAGGGTCCCCCTGTGACTCAACAGGAGCTCCAATTTCCCATGCTCAGTTCCAGATGAGTGGCCCTTTCCCTGCTCCATCGGGAAAGGGTTCCCGGCTCCCCCCTCACATCCTAAGAGGAGGCACTCACACCAGGTGAGTCCAGAGAAGCCTCAGGCATCGGGTGACATTTCCACAAGAACCCCAAATGCCTAGTCCACTCCGGATGAATCTGATTGCCCTGCACATCTTCGACTCTCACTCTGAGGCTGGATTCCGGCACACTGGCACGAGTGATAGCCCTGGGGTATCTGGAGGTCAAGCCAGTGATCCCTGTATCTGTTCGACAGGGACCCGGACACTGTTGATGCACTTGGGGAGGAAAGCGGCTGTGCACGTCCCCAGGCGTGACGAGGCCTGACTCCCCTATGGGGACTCCAGGGGAACCCCAAGACCTATGTCAGCATGGGCCAGGCAAGCACAGGCTCTGGTCTCAACACCAACGAGGCCTGAGGACCCGGCGATGACTGGGGAGGGATCCCCAGAGGCGTCTGGCAACTCGCACTGAGAATGGCCTCTCCTGAGATTACAGGGGCGGGTCCCTGGGGTCCCTGTTGTAACTCGATAGGACCCCGCCGCAACTCCAGAGAAACCAGAAGATTCTCCCCTGCAGGCGTGGTGTGGCCCTTGTCCACAATGGCATCTCAGCAGAATTCACCCCGTCCCTCGAGGACCTCAAAAGGCTCCTTCACACTCTTGCTGTGACCCAAGAAGTTCCCCCCCCGACCCGTCTTCACTCGAGAGGAATTCCAAGGATCCCGCCAACACTAAAGAGGAGACCCGATTTCCCCTGCTGAGCTCCAGATGAGGGGCAGTTTCCCTGCTCCATCGGGAAAGATTTTGCGGTGTTTCTCTCGCATCTCAAGAGGAGGTGCTTGCACCTGGAAAATCAGGAGGAATCTCAAGGTTGGGCCACCATTCCCCAAGACCCCCCAAGGCCTCGTCCACTTCAGATGAACCTGACTGCCCTGCACTGCCTCGACTGTAAACCCAAGGCTCGACTCCAGATGTGTATAAGAGACAGGACCTGGACCCCGTTACACGTCCCTGTGGCCTCAGGAGAGGCCAGTCTCCAAGCGAGTTGAGAGGCACCTGTGGGGATTGCTCGTGAGACATTGCCGATTCCTCAGTCCTCGTCTGGTGCTGAGGCCTGAGCCTGTGCTTGCCTCGCCCATTCTGATATATGTCTTGGGGTTCCCCTGGAGNCTGCATTTGGGAAGGAAAGCGGCCGTGCACATTACCAGTCGAGACGAGGCCTGACTCCTCTTCGGGCTCCAGGGGAAGCCCAATACAAATGTCAGCATGGGCGAGGATATCTCAGGCTACAGCCTCAGCACCAGAAGGGTACTGAGGACCTGGTGCCACTGGGGAGGAATCCCCAGATGTGCCTTGCCCCTCGCACGGAGACTGACCTATCCTGGGGCCACAGGGTCGGATCCCTGTGGTCCGCTCGTCACTCGAGTTGACCCCGCCGCAACTCGAGAAAAACCAGAAGCTTCACCCTTGCAGGCGAAGTGAAGCCCTTGTCTGCTGCGGCGTATTGGGGGAAATCACCCGTTCCCTCTTGGACCTCAAAATGCTCTTTCACACCCTTGCTGTGACTCAAGAAGTTCCCCTCCCCACACGTCCCCACTGGAGAGGACCACTGAAGGTCCCGCCCCGACTCAAGAGGAGCTCCATTTTCCCATGCTCAGCTCCAGATGAGGGGCCATTTCTCTGCTGCATTGGGAAAGTGTTCCCGGCTCCCCCCTCGCATCTCAAGAAGAGACACTCACACCAGGCGAGTCCAGAGAAGCCTCAGTCGTCGGGTCACATTTCCGCAAGACCCCCAAATGCCTAGTCCACTCCACATGAATCTGACTGTCCTTCACTGCCTCGCCACTCACCCCGAGGGTCGACTCCAGCACACTGGCACGTGTGATGGCCCTGGGATTAGTCGAGTTCAAGCCACTGATCCCTGTATCCTCTTGACAGGGACACGGACACTGTTGTTCCAGTTGGGGAGGAAAGCGGCTGTGCACATCCCCAGGCTAGACGAGGCCTGACTCATCTATGGGGTCTCCAGGGGAACCCCAAGACATATATCAGAATGGGCGAGGCAAGCACAGGCTCAGGCCTCAGCACCAGACGAGGACTGAGGAATCGGCAATGTCTCACGAGCAATCCCCACAGGTGCCTCTCAACTCGCTTGGAGACTGGCCTCTCCTGAGGCCACAGGGACGTGTAACGGGGTCCAGGTCATAACTTGAGAGGACCCCACCGCAACTGGAGAAAAATCAGAAGGTTTTCCCCTGCAGGGAGGGTAAGTCCCTTGTCCGCTGCAGCATCTCGGGGGAAATCTCCTCTTCCCTCTTGAACCTCAAAAGGCTGCTTCACACCCTTGTTGTAACCTAGGAAGTTCCCCGCCCCAACCGTCCCCACTCGAGAGAAATCCCGAGGGACCCGCCAGGACTCAAGAGGAGCCCGGATTTCCCCTTCAGAGCTCCAGATGAAGGACCCTTTCCCTGCTCTATCAGGAAAGGTTTTCCGGCACTCCCCTCGCATCCCAAGAGGTGGCCTCGCATCAGGAGATTCCGGAGGAGCTTTAGCTATCCGACCAGCACTCCCCAAGATCCCAAATGCATTGTCCACTCCAGATGAACATGACGCCGTGCACTGTCTTGACTGTCACCCGAAGGCTGGACTCTCAACACACTGGCACGTCAGACAGCCCTGGATTACCTCGATGGCAAGCCACAGATCCCTGTGTCCGCTTTACCGGGAGCCAGACACTGCTGCTGCAGTTGGGGAAGAAAGAAGCCATGCAAGTCTCCAGGCAAGAAGAGGCCTGGTTCCCCTGTGGGGGCTCCAGAGTAACCTCAAGACCTATGAAAGCATGAGAGAGGAAATCTCAGGCTCCGACATCAGCACCAGACGAGGACTGAGGACCCGACGATGACTGCGGAGGAATCCCCAGAGGCGCCTCGCAACTAGCACTGACAATGGGCTCTCCTGAGGATACAGTTGCGGGTCCCTGGGGTCCCCGTCGTCACTAGAGAGTACCCCGCCACAACTGGAAATAAAACGGAAGATTCTCCCCTACAGGCGTGGTGTGGCCCTTGTCTGCAACGGCATCTCAGGGGAATTCACCCCATCCCTTGTGGACCCCAAAAGGCTCCTTTACACCCTTGCTTTGACTAAAGAAGTTCACCGCCCCACCCATCCTCACTCGAGAGGAACCCCAAGGGTCCCACAAAGAATCAAGAGAAGACCCGTTTTCCCTGCTGTGCTCCAGATGAGGGCCCCTTTCTCTGCTCCATCGTGTAAGGGTTCCCGGCTCTCCTCTCTCATTCCAAGTGGAGGCACTCACAAGGAGAGTCCAGAGAAGCCTCATATGTCGGGTCACATTTCCGCAAGACCCTCAAATGCCTAGTCCACTCCAGATTAATCTGACTGTCCTGCACTGCCTCGACTGTCACCTGAGGCTCCACTCTGGCACACTGTCACGTATGATAGACCTGGGGTATCTCGAGGTCAAGTCACTGATCCCTGTATCCACTCGACAGGGACCCAGACACTGTTGCTGCATTTGGGGAGGAAAGCGAATGTGCACGTCCCCAGGCGAAACGAGTCCTGACTCCCCTATGGGGGCTCCAGGGGAACCCCAAGACCTACGTCAGCATGTGCGAGGCAAGCACAGGCTCCGGCCTCAGCACCAGACGAGGACTGAGGACCCAGCGACCTCTAGGGAGGAATCCCCACAGGTGCCTCACAACTCGCATGGAGACTGGCCACTCCTGAGGCCCCAGCCTCGGGCCCCTGGGGTCCTGGTTGTAACTGGAAAGAACCCCGCTACAACAGGAAAAAACCGGAAGGTTTTCCCCTGCAGGGAGGGTGAGTCCCTTGTCTGCTACAGCATCTCGGGGAAAATCACCCCTTCCCTCTTGGACCTCAAAAGTCTCCTTCATACCCTTGTTGTGACCTAGGAAGTTCCCCGCCCTATCTGTCCCCACTCAAGAAGAACCCCGAGGGTCCCGGCCCTATTCAAGAGGAGCCCCGTTTTCCCCTGCTGAGCTCGAGATGAGGGGCCCTTTCCCTGCTCCTTTGGGAAAGTTTTTCCGGCGCTCTCCTGGCATCCTAAGAGGTGGCCTCGCGTCAGGAGTGTCAGGAAGAGCCTCAAGTGCTGTCTCTTATACACATCTTGTATCCTCTTGACAGGGACACGGACANTGGCATCCTAAGAGGTGGCCTAGCGTCAGGAGTGTCAGGAAGAGCCTCAGGTGTCCGACCACCATTACCCAAAATCCCCAAATGCCTCGTCCACTCCAGATGAACCTGACTGCCCTGCACTATATCGACTTTCACCCCGAGCCTCGACTGCTGACACACTGGCACATGTGATAGCCCTGGGGTACCAAGAGTGCCAGCCACCGATCCCTTTGTCCATTTGACAGAGTGCCGGACACGGCTGCTGCATCCTGGAGTAAAGCGGCCCTGCATGTCTGTGGCAGAGACCAGGCCTGACTCCCCTGAGGGAGCTCCAGGGGAACCCCAAGACCTACGTAGGCATGGGTGAGGAAAGTTGAGGCCCCTGCCTCAGCACGAGAATGGGACTGAGGACTTGGCCCCACTGGGAAAGAATCCCCAAATGTACCTCGCCCCTGGCACTGAGACTGGCCTCTCCTGGGGCCACAGGGGTGGGTACCTGGGGCCCCGACCTAACTTGAGAGGACCCCTCCGCAACTCGAAAAAAACCAGACACTTCCCTGCAGGCAGATAGATGCCCTTGTCCGATGCGGCATCTCGGGAGAATTCACCTCTGCCCTCTTGGACCTTGAAAGGCCTCTTCACACCCTTGCTGTGAACCAAGAACTTTCCTGCCTCGCCCACCCCCTCTCGAGAGGAACCCGGAGGGTCCCGCCAAGACTCAAGAGGAGCCCCGTTTTCCCCTGCTGAGCTTCAGATGAGGGGCCGTTTCCCTGCTCCTTCAGTACAGGTTCCCGGGGTTCCCCTCGCATGTCAAGAGGAGGTGCTCGAACCTGGAGAGTCGGGAGGAATCTCACAGTTTGGGCCACCATTCCCCAAGGCCCACAAATTCCTAGTCCACTCCAGATGAACCTGACTGCCTTGCACTAACTCGACTGTTACCCCGAGGCTTGACTCAGGCACACTGGCACGTATGAAAGTCCTCCGGTACTTCAATGGCAAGCCACAGATCCCTGTATCAGCTTGACAGAGAACCGGACACTGTTGCTGCAGTTGGGGAGGAAAGAGGCTGTGCACGTCCACAGGCGAGATGAGGACTGACACCCCTGTGGGGTCTCCATGGGAATACCAAGACCTATGACAGCATGGGCGAGGCAAGCATAGGCTCCTGCCTCAGCACCAGACAAGGACTGAGGACCCGGTGACGTCTAGGGAGGAATCCCCACAGGTGCCTCGCAACTCACATGGAGACTGGCCTCTCCTGAGGCCACAGGGGCGGGTCCATGGTGTCCCCGCCATAACTCGAGAGGACTCGGACGCAACTCCAAAAAAACTAGAAGCTTCTCTCCTGCAGGGAGGGTGGGTCCCTTGTCCGCTGCAGCATCTCCTGGAAAATCACCCCTTCCCACTTGGATCTCGAAAGGCTCCTTCATTCCCCTGTTGTGACCTAGGAAGTTCCCCGCCCCTACCTTCCCCACCGGAGAGGAACCCTGAGGGACCCGCGGCGGCTCAAGATGAGCCCCGTTTTTCCCTGCTGAGCTACAGATGAGGGGCTCTTTCCCTGCTCCGTCGGGAAAGGTTTTCCAGAGCTCCCCTCGCATCCCAAGAGGTGGCCTCACATCAGGAGAGTCAGCAGGAGTCTCAGGTGTCCAACCACCACTCCCCAAGATACCCAAATGCCTCGTCCACTCCAGATGAACATGACTGCCCTGCACTGTCTCGACTGTCACCCCGAGGATCGACTCCCTACACACTGGCACGTGAGACAGCCCTGGAGTACCTCGATGGCAAGCCACAGATCCCTGTGTCCGCTTTACATGGAGCCGGACACTGCCGCTACAGTTGGAGAAGAAAAGTCCGTGCAAGTTCCAGGCAAGAAGAGGCCTGAATCCCCTATGGGGCTCCAGAATAACCTCAAGACCTATGAATGCATGAGCGAGGAAATTTCAGGCTCCGATGTCAGCACCAGACGAGGACTGAGGACCCGATGATGATTGGGGAGGANGCCGTGCAAGTTCCAGGCAAAAAGAGGCCTGAATCCCCTATGGGGCTCCAGAGTAACCTCAAGACCTATGAATTCATGAGCGAGGAAATTTCAGGCTCCGACGTCAGCACCAGACGAGGACTGAGGACCTGATGATGATTGGGGAGGAATCCCAGAGAAGTCTCGCAACTTACACTGAGAATGGCCTCTCCTGAGTATACAGTGGTGGGTCCCTGGTATCCCCGTCGTAACTGGAGAGGACCCCGACGCAACTCGAGAAAAACCAGGAGCTTCTCCGCTGCAGGGANATCCCAGAGAAGTCTCGCAACTTACACTGAGAATGGCCTCTCCTGAGTATACAGTGGTGGGTCCCTGGTATCCCCGTCGTAACTGGAGAGGACCCCGACGCAACTCGAGAAAAACCAGGAGCTTCTCCACTGCAGGGAGGGTGAGTCCCTTTTCCGCTGCAGCATCGCGGAAGAAATCACGCATTTCCTTTTGGACCTCGAAAGGCCACTTCACACCCTTGCTGTGACCCAAGAAGTTCCCTGCCCCACCCGTCCCCACTTGAGAGGAACCCCAAGGGTCTCGCCAAGCCTCAATAAGAGTCACGTTTTCACCTGCTGAGCTCCAGAGGAGGAGCCCTTTCCCTGCTCTATCGGGAAAGGGTTCCCGGCTCCCCCCTCGCATCCCAAGAGGAAGCACTCACACCAGGGGAATCCAGAGAAGCCTCAGGCGTTGGGTCACATTTCCGCAAGTCCTTCAAATGCCTAGTCCACTCCAGATGAATCTGACTGTCCTGCACTGCTTCGATAGTAACCCCGAAGCTCTACTCCGGCACACCGGCACATGTGATAGCCCTGGGGTACCTCCAGGTCAAGCCACTGATCCCTATATCTGGTCAACAGGGACCCGGACACTGTTGCTGCAGTTGGGGAGGTAAGCGGCTATGCACGTCCCCAGGTGATACGAGGACTGACTTCCCTATGGGGGTTCCAGGGGAACCCGAAGACCTATGTCAGCATGGGCGAGGCAAGCACAGGCTCTGGCCTCAGCACCAGCACCAGACGAGAACCTAGGACCCAGTGATTACTTGGGAGGAATCCCCAGAGACACCTCGCAACTCACACTGAGAATGGCCTCTCCTGAGGATACAGGGGCGGGTCCCTGGGGCCCCCGTCATAACTTGAGAGGACCCTGCCGCAACTCAAGAAAAACATGAAGCTTCTCCCAAGCCGGCGTGGTGTGGGCCTTCTCCACAAAGGCATCTCAGTGGAATTCACCCCATCCCTTGTGGACCTCGAAAGGCTCCTTCACACCCTTGCTGTGAACCAAGAAATTCCCCGCCCCATCTGTCCCCACTTGAGAGGAATTCCCAGGTCCCGCCAAGACTCAGGAGGAGCCCCGTTTTACCCTTCTGAGCTCCAGATTAGGGGCCCTTTCCCTGCTGCGTCTGGAAAGTTTTTGTTGGGTTCTCCTCACATCTCAACAGAAGGTGCTCACACCTGAATAGTCGAGAGGAATCTCACTGGTTAGGCCACCATTCCCCAAGACCCCCAAATGTCTCGTCCACTCTACATGAACCTGACTGCACTGCACTGCCTCGACTGTCAACCTGAGGCTCGATTCCGGCACATTGGCATGTGTGATAGCCCTGGGGTACCTCGAAGGCAAGCCACAGATCCATGTGTCTGCTAGAAGGGGTGCTGGACACTTCTGCTGCAGATGGGGAGGATAGCAGCCCTGTACGTTTCCATGCGAGATGAGGCCTGACTCTCCTGTGGGAGCTCCCAGGGAAACCCAAGACCTAGGTCAGCATGGGCGAGGCAAGCTCAGGCTGCAGCCTCAGCATCGGACGAGGCCTGGGTACTCGGTGACGACTGGGGAGAAATACCCAGTGGCAACCCGCATGGAGACTGGCCCCTCCTGAGGCCACTAGGGCGGGTCCCTGGGGTCCCCGTCGAAACTCGAGAGGACCCCACTGCAACTCGAGAAAAATCAGAAGCTTCTCCCTTTCATGTGGCGTCAGGCCCTTCTCCACTGCGGCGTCCCTGTGGAAATCACCCATTCCCTCTTGGACCTCGAAGTGCTCCTTCACACCCTTGCTGTGACCCAAGAAGTTCCCCGCCCAACCCGTACACACTCGAGAGGACAGCCGAGGGTCCCATCACAACTCAAGAGGAGCTCCATTTTCCCCTGGTCTGTTCCAGATGAGGGGCCCTTTCCCTACTCTATCAGGAACGGGTTCCCGGCTCTCCCCTCACATTCCAAGAGGAGGACCTCACACCAAACGAATCCAGAGGAGCCTCAGTCCTCTGGTCATCCTTCTTCAAGAACCCCAAATGCCTGTTTCACTCCAGATGAACATGACTGCCCTGCACTGCTTCGACTGCCTCCACGAGGCTCGACTGCCAACACAATGACACATGTGATAGCACTGGGGTACCTCGAGGGCAAGCCACAGATCCCTTTACCGTTCGAAGGAGAGCTGGACACGGCTGCTGCACCCTGGAGTAAAGCGGCCCTGCACGTCTATCAGAGAGATGAGGCCTAACTCCCCTGAGGGGCTCCAGGGGAACCCCAAAACCTACGAAGGCATGGGTGAGGAAAGCTGAGGCTCTGGCCTCAGCACCAGAATGGGACTGAGGACTTGGCGCCACTGGGGAGGAATCTCCAGATGTGCCTCGCCCCTAGCACGGAGACTGGCCTCTCCTGGGGCCATAGGGGCTGATCCCTGTGGGTCGGGTCGTAACTCGAGAGGATCCTGCCACAACTCGAAAAAAACCACAAGCTTCTTCCTTGCAGGTGCAGTGAGGCCCTTGTACGCTGCGGCATCCCGGGGGAAATCACCCGTTCCCGCTTGGACCTCCAAATGCGCCTTCACACCCTTGCTGTGACCCAAGAAGTTCCCCACCCCACCTGTCCCAATTGAGACGAACCCCGAGGGTCTGGCCGCGGCTCAAGAGGAGCTCCGTTTTCCCATGCTCAGCTCCAAATGAGGGACCCTTTCCCTGTTCCATAGAGAAAGGGTTCCCGGCTCTCCCCTCACATCCCAAGAGGAGGCCCTGACACCAGGCGAGTCCAGAGGAGCCTCAAGCGTCAGGTCACATTTCCGTAAGACCCCCAAATGCCTGGTCCAATCCAAATGAACCTGACTGTGCTGCACTGCATCAACTATCATCCCGAGGCTTGACTCCAGCACACTGGCACATGTGATAGCCTTGGGGTACCTCGAGGTCAAGCCACTGATCCCTGTATCCGCTCGACAGGGACACGGACACTGTTGCTGCAGTTGGGGAGGAAAGCAGACGTGCACGTCTCCAGGCAAGAAGAGGCCTGACTCCCCTGTGGGGCTCCAGAGTAACCTCAAGACCTGTGAAAGCATGAGCGAGGAAATCTCAGGCTTCGGCCTCAGAACCAGATGAGGACTGAGGATGCGTCTATGACTGGGGAGGAATCCCCAGAGGCACCTCACAGCTCGCACTGAGAATGGCCTCTCTTGAGAAATCAGGGGCGGGTCCCTGGGGTCCCCATCGAAACTCGAGAAAAACTCGAAGCTTCTCCCCTGCAGGTGCGGTGTGGCCCTTGTCCTCGGCCGCATCTCAGGGGAATTCACCCCTTCATTTTTGAACCTCGAAAGGCTCCTTCATACGCTTGTTGTGACCTAGGAAGTTCGCCGCCCCAACCGTCCCCACTCGAGAGGAACCCCGAGGGTCCCCCCATGACTCAAGATGAGCCCCATTTTCCCCTGCTGTGCTCTAGATGAGGGACCCTTTCCCTGCTCCATCGGGAAAGGTTTTCCGGAGCTCCCCTCACATCCCAAGAGGTGGCCTCACATCAGGAGAGTTGGGAGGAGCCTCAGGTGTCCGACCACCACTCCCCAAGATTCCCAAATGCGTCGTCCACTCCAGATGAACCTGACTGCCCTGCACTATCTCGATTGTCACCCCGAGGCTCGACTCATGACACACTGGAACGTGAGACAGCCATGGGGTACCTCGATGGCAAGCCACAGATCCCTGTATCAGCTTGGCAGCAAGTTGAACACTGCCGCTGCAGTTGGGAAAGAAAGAGGCCGTGCAAATCTCCAGGTGAGACGAGGCCTGACTCCCCTGTGGGGGCTCCAGAATAACCTCAAGACCAGTGAAAGCATGAGCGAGGAAAACTCAGGCTCCGACCTCAGCAACAGATGAGGACTGAAGACCCGGCGATGACTAGGGAGGAATCCCCAGAGACGCCTCACAACTCGCACTGAGAATGACCTCTCCTCAGGATGCACGGGTGGGTCCCTGTAGTCCCTGTCATAACTTGAGTGGACCCCGCTGCAACTGAAGAAAAACCTGAAGCTTCTCCCCTGCCGGCATGGTGTGGCCCTTGTCCGAAACGGCATCTCAGGGGAATTCATCCCATCCCTCGTGGACCTCAAAAGGTTCCTTCACACCCTTGCTGTGACCCAAGGAATTCCCCCACCTTCTGTCCCCTCTCGAGAGGACCGCAGAGGGTCCCGCCACGACTCTAGAGGAGCTCCATTTTCCCATGCTCAGCTCCAGATGAGGGGCTCTTTCCCTGCTCCATCGAGAAAGGGTTCCCAGCACTCCTGTCGCATCCCAAGAAGAGGCCCTCACACCAGGCGAGTCCAGAGGAACCTAAGGTGTTTGGTCACCTTTCCCCAAGAACCCCAATGTTTCGCCCACTCCAGATGGACCTGAGTGCCCTGCACTGCCTCGACTGCCTCCCCGAGGCTCGGCTGCCGATACACCGGCACATGTGATAGCCCAGGGGTACCTTGAGGGCAATCCACAGATCCCTTTTTCCGTTCAACGCAGAGCCAGACACGGCTGCTGCACCATGGAGTAAAGTGGCCCTGCACGTCTATGGGCGAGATGAGTCCTGTCTCCCTTGAGGGGGCTCCAGGGGAACCCCAAGACCTATGTAGGCACGGGTGAGGAAAACTCAGTCTCCAGCATCAGCATCAGCATGGGACTCAGGACCTGGCACCACTGAGGATGAATCCCCAGATGAGCCTCGCCCCTCACAGGGAGACAGGCATCTCCTCGGCCCACAGGGGTGGGTCCCTGGTGCCCCGTCTTAACTTGAGAAGACCACTCCACAACTCGAAAAAAAAAACCAGACACTTCCCTGCAGGCGGGGAGATGCCCTTGTCCAATGCGGCATCTCGGGGGAATTCACCCCTTCCCTCTTCGACCTCGAAAGTTCCCTTCACATCCTTGCTGTGACACAAGAAGTTCGCTGCCACACCCATCCCCACTTGAGAGGAACCCCGAGGGTCCCACCAAGACTCAAGAGAAGCCCCGTTTTCCCCTGCTGAGCTCAAGATGAAGGGCCCTTTCCCTGCTCCATCGGGAAAAGATTTGCAGTGTTCTCCTCCCATGTCAAGAGGAGGTGCTCACACTTGGAGAGTCCAGCGGAGTCTCACAGTTTGAGCTGCCTTTCCCCAAGACACCCAAATGCCTCGTCCCTCAGGTGTGTGTGGCCGTGTGGGCAAGAAAGAGGCCACCTGCAGGGGCGGGTNTTGGAGAGTCCAGCGGAGTCTCACAGTTTGAGCTGCCTTTCCCCAAGACACCCAAATGCCTCGTCCCTCAGGTGTGTGTGGCCGTGTGGGCAAGAAAGAGGCCACCTGCAGGGGCGGGTCGCAGGCTGGTCGAGGGCGTGCCGCCCTGAGCGGCGGATGGCTGGGCGGGTGAGGGAGTACCAACCTGAGGGGCGAGTGGCCAGGCGGCCGAGTGAGTGCCACTTTGAGGGGCAGGTGGCCTGGAGAGCGAGGCAGTGCCTCCCTCAGGGCCAAGTGGTTGGCCTGGC
>SJYW01004358.1:0-11424 GCA_006410735.1 Raphicerus campestris
GTCAGTTTTCATTCCAATCCCAAAGAAAGGCAATGCCAAAGAATGCTCAAACTACCACACAATTGCACTCATCTCATATTCTAGTAAAGTAATGCTTAACATTCTCCAAGCCAGGCTTCAGCAGTATGTGAACCGTGAACTTCCAGATGTTCAAGCTGATTTTAGAAACGGCAGAGAAACCAGAGATCAAATTGCCAACATCTGCTGGATCATGGAAAAAGCAAGAGAGCTTCAGAAAAGCATATATTTCTGCTTTAATGACTATGCCAAAGCCTTTGACTGTGTGCATCACAACAGACTGTGGAAAATTCTGAAAGAGATGGGAATACAAAACCACCTGACCTACCTCTTGAAAAACCTATATGCAGGTCAGGAAGCAACAGTGAAAACTGGACACAGAACAACAGACTGGCTCCAAATAGGAAAAGGAGTACATCAAGGCTGTACATTGTCACCATGCTTATTTAAATTATATGCAGAGTACATCATGAGAGATGCTGGGCTGGTGGAAGTACAAGCTGGAATCAAGATTGCCGGGAGAAATATCAATAACCTCAGACATGCAGATGACAGCAACCTTATGGAAGAAAGTGAAGAAGAACTAAAGGGCCTCTTGATGAAAGTTAAAGAAGATAGTGAAAAAATTGACTTAAAGCTCAACATTCAGAAAACTAAGATCATGGCATCTGGTCCAATCGCTTCATGTTAAATAGATATGGAAACAGTGGCTGACTTTATTTTTCTTAGCTCCAAAATTACTGTGGATGGTGATTGCAGCCATGAAATTAAAAGAAGCTTACTCCTTGGAGTGAAAGTTATGAGCAACCTAGACAACAGATTAAAAAGCAGAAACATTACTTTTTCAACACAGGTCCATCTAGTCAAGGCTATGGTTTTCCCAGTGGTCATGTATGGACGTGAGAGTTGGGCTATAAAGAAAGCTGAGCGCTTAAGAATTGATGCTTTTGAACTGTGGTGTTGGAGAAGATTCTTGAAAGTCCCTTAGACTGCAAGGAGATTCAACCATTCCATCCTAAAGGAGATCAGTCTTGGGTGTCCATTGGGAGGACTGATGTTGAAGCTGAATCTCCAATACTTTGGCCACCTGATGAAAAGAACTGGAAGTGGGTATATTTAGTGAGTAAAATATGTGAAATGGGTTAATTTTGTTTGGAAGTCAGATGTTTTCTTGTGATAAGGAATAATACATATTTAATTAATAGTCCCTAGTGGTGTTATTTTTTTTTTCTTACAGTGGAAATACAAATTAAATTTTAATTCATAAAAAGGAAAAATCATATTGGGCAATTGTGAAGAAATATTTCACTTAGCCTTTATTGAAAATGAAGCAAAACAGACTTATTCTAATTTTTTTTCATAAACTTTAGTCCACACGTGGGAGTCACAGAGAAACTGCTTTTGTTTATATACAGTTTTAAAAGCTTTGAACTATATTTTTGTGATCTGGGTGTTTTGTAGCTAACCCTCCATTTGTGCATATTATATTGCATGGATTCTAAGTTATTGACTCATTAACTTAAAACTTAATCCTCATGTAAACTCTGATTTCATAACTTTAAATGTATTTCTGACATAGCATTGGTGTATATTTCTTGCCAGACTAATTCTGTAATGAAGAAACAAAAGGCATATGATTTCTGATGATTACCCTCTAGCAAAGATTTAAAGCTTCTGCTTAACTATAATCACTGTTATGTAGGATAAATGGTAATTTAGGAATGTGGACATATGGGATTGTTAATAAAGTTGACCCTTCCTCTTAGCAAGGGCAGTGATAGTCTCTTGTACAAATAGTTAAACTTGACAACATGATTAGAAAACAAGCTTAGTAAAAATATCCCTGGATAATATTGCTGAAGTACCAAATGTCCATAGGGATTTGCTAATTGAATTGTTACAGGCATGGTTGAGCAAGTTAACCACTGTGGTTTCCTGTGTTCAGGGTTTCACTGTGTCTCATTGTGTCACCCAAGACTGATTGCCAGAAGAGGTGGAAGTGTGTCACAGTTCAAAGCAGCTTGTCTCCCTGGAGGTGGGTTCAATGTTGTTGTAGTGATGATTTGAATTTACAAGCAAGGAATTTACTAAGTTCTTGTCTTAGGGAATACATTTTATGATAGGGAAGCAAGAATCCTACCATTGATTTCTCTTATTATTTGATTATTTTCCAAGCTGATACAATTAATTTATCATAAATAACATATAATATTTTGGGTCTATGTTTGTAAAGCAAACCCAAAACTTGTGACATTATATTATTGAATAATGTTCTTGATAAAATATAGATTATTTTTAGCTAAATGTGGACATATAGGGAAGTTAAAAACTTATTGTTGAAATATTACTTAAATAAAGACAAGTTCCTATACAACCACAGCAAACTTTTTGGAAAGACAAGAGAAATTAGCCAAAATAACATTTTTCAGATGACTATTTTCATGATACCTTGTCTTCTTTACATTCATCTAGAATTGAGTTCTAATCTACAATGTTTAGTTTTCTTATAATAATCATCTATTTTTACTCATTTTGTTGTTAAAATTATACTTCTCTGATTTTAACAGTCTCTTGAGTTGAATGTATAGGTATGTGTGTGTATATATACAATAGTGGAGGATTAATTTGCTGTTTAGTTAGGATTCTTTTACTGTTGTTTTACTATAGTTTTAGAGTCATTTTTCCTCTTTCTACATATCAAATATTGATGCTTTTGATTCCTCCACAAAACATAATTTGTCCAACTGCTGCTCCTGCTAAGTCACTTCAGTTGTGTTCAACTCTGATTCCATAGACAGCAGCCCACCCGGCTCCCCCATCCCTGGGATTCTCCTGGCAAGAACAGTGAAGTGGGTTGCCATTTCCTTTTCCAGTGCATGAAAGTGAAAAGTGAAAGTGAAGTTGCTCAGTCATGTCCAACTCCTAGGGACCCCATGGACTGCAGTCTTTCAGGCTCCTCCATCCATGGGATTTTCCAGGGAGAAGTACTGGAGTGGGGCTGCCATTGCCTTCTCCAAATTTGTCCAAAAAGAGTGATTAAGTAACAGTTCAATTAAACTTTGCTTATTATATTTTTATACTATGGAGTAATGAAGTAAAAATTTTATTATGTGGGAATTTTCTACATTGTTGTTAAAATCAGAGTATGTTTTCCCATTATACCATCAGGTATATCCAATGGAGATTAGAAGATGTAGGAGAATTGGGGGGAGAAGAAAGAAAAGTGACATTAACCTGTAGCAAATGCTGTTGAGGTCCTGCCTGCATTTTTTTGTTGCTCACTATTCCAGCGAAAAGTGAAAATGTGAATAAAAACATTAGCTAACACATATGTTGGAAAGATTAAATAAAGCCAAAGTACCTCCTTTCAAAAAAAAAAAAAAAGTGGCTTATCCAACCAGAACATGTTGCACCATTCTTAGTATTACTGCTCTTTGCTAAATTGAAAATAAGAATGAAGAGGCCCTTCCTTCCACACTCACACCCCAACACACACTGGAAAGAACTTGCATAAACAGTGAGTGATCATTTAAATAATGAATTACAGTTTGCCAATAAGCTTTTTGGAAACTGCATATTCTGAGAATGCTGAAAATAACTATAAAGCTATTCCCAAGACTTTTTATGAAAATGATTTTAGAGTGAACAAAATCTTCAGCCTGTTCTGTTTTTCCTTTACAGCCTGAAAACCACTAAATAAAGCAATAAAGTATGTTGAGATGCAGCATAAGTGTCAGTGATTAATGGAAAAGATGATTTGTGAATTTTGAAGACTGATATTTTGTATGTATGCTTTCCATATTGNAACTATATTTTTGTGATCTGGGTGTTTTGTAGCTAACCCTCCATTTGTGCATATTATATTGCATGGATTCTAAGTTATTGACTCATTAACTTAAAACTTAATCCTCATGTAAACTCTGATTTCATAATTTAAATGTATTTCTGACATAGCATTGGTGTATATTTCTTGCCAGACTAATTCTGTAATGAAGAAACAAAAGGCATATGATTTCTGATGATTACCCTCTAGCAAAGATTTAAAGCTTCTGCTTAACTATAATCACTGTTATGTAGGATAAATGGTAATTTAGGAATGTGGACATATGGGATTGTTAATAAAGTTGACCCTTCCTCTTAGCAAGGGCAGTGATAGTCTCTTGTACAAATAGTTAAACTTGACAACATGATTAGAAAACAAGCTTAGTAAAAATATCCCTGGATAATATTGCTGAAGTACCAAATGTCCATAGGGATTTGCTAATTGAATTGTTACAGGCATGGTTGAGCAAGTTAACCACTGTGGTTTCCTGTGTTCAGGGTTTCACTGTGTCTCATTGTGTCACCCAAGACTGATTGCCAGAAGAGGTGGAAGTGTGTCACAGTTCAAAGCAGCTTGTCTCCCTGGAGGTGGGTTCAATGTTGTTGTAGTGATGATTTGAATTTACAAGCAAGGAATTTACTAAGTTCTTGTCTTAGGGAATACATTTTATGATAGGGAAGCAAGAATCCTACCATTGATTTCTCTTATTATTTGATTATTTTCCAAGCTGATACAATTAATTTATCATAAATAACATATAATATTTTGGGTCTATGTTTGTAAAGCAAACCCAAAACTTGTGACATTATATTATTGAATAATGTTCTTGATAAAATATAGATTATTTTTAGCTAAATGTGGACATATAGGGAAGTTAAAAACTTATTGTTGAAATATTACTTAAATAGAGACAAGTTCCTATACAACCACAGCAAACTTTTTGGAAAGACAAGAGAAATTAGCCAAAATAACATTTTTCAGATGACTATTTTCATGATACCTTGTCTTCTTTACATTCATCTAGAATTGAGTTCTAATCTACAATGTTTAGTTTTCTTATAATAATCATCTATTTTTACTCATTTTGTTGTTAAAATTATACTTCTCTGATTTTAACAGTCTCTTGAGTTGAATGTATAGGTATGTGTGTGTATATATACAATAGTGGAGGATTAATTTGCTGTTTAGTTAGGATTCTTTTACTGTTGTTTTACTATAGTTTTAGAGTCATTTTTCCTCTTTCTACATATCAAATATTGATGCTTTTGATTCCTCCACAAAACATAATTTGTCCAACTGCTGCTCCTGCTAAGTCACTTCAGTTGTGTTCAACTCTGATTCCATAGACAGCAGCCCACCCGGCTCCCCCATCCCTGGGATTCTCCTGGCAAGAACAGTGAAGTGGGTTGCCATTTCCTTTTCCAGTGCATGAAAGTGAAAAGTGAAAGTGAAGTTGCTCAGTCATGTCCAACTCCTAGGGACCCCATGGACTGCAGTCTTTCAGGCTCCTCCATCCATGGGATTTTCCAGGGAGAAGTACTGGAGTGGGGCTGCCATTGCCTTCTCCAAATTTGTCCAAAAAGAGTGATTAAGTAACAGTTCAATTAAACTTTGCTTATTATATTTTTATACTATGGAGTAATGAAGTAAAAATTTTATTATGTGGGAATTTTCTACATTGTTGTTAAAATCAGAGTATGTTTTCCCATTATACCATCAGGTATATCCAATGGAGATTAGAAGATGTAGGAGAATTGGGGGGAGAAGAAAGAAAAGTGACATTAACCTGTAGCAAATGCTGTTGAGGTCCTGCCTGCATTTTTTTGTTGCTCACTATTCCAGCGAAAAGTGAAAATGTGAATAAAAACATTAGCTAACACATATGTTGGAAAGATTAAATAAAGCCAAAGTACCTCCTTTCAAAAAAAAAAAAAAAGTGGCTTATCCAACCAGAACATGTTGCACCATTCTTAGTATTACTGCTCTTTGCTAAATTGAAAATAAGAATGAAGAGGCCCTTCCTTCCACACTCACACCCCAACACACACTGGAAAGAACTTGCATAAACAGTGAGTGATCATTTAAATAATGAATTACAGTTTGCCAATAAGCTTTTTGGAAACTGCATATTCTGAGAATGCTGAAAATAACTATAAAGCTATTCCCAAGACTTTTTATGAAAATGATTTTAGAGTGAACAAAATCTTCAGCCTGTTCTGTTTTTCCTTTACAGCCTGAAAACCACTAAATAAAGCAATAAAGTATGTTGAGATGCAGCATAAGTGTCAGTGATTAATGGAAAAGATGATTTGTGAATTTTGAAGACTGATATTTTGTATGTATGCTTTCCATATTGGGCTTGGTCATTGCTGTGAAAATCACAGTAAATTTTGCTTCTGTGAAATTGTTAGAGGAAGCACACTGACTGAAACCGCCCAACCTGGCCAGGCACCATAGTAACCATTTGCATGAGTTGCTTTACGACAGGAGGTCCTGATAAAGAACATGGAGCTAATAAGCCACACTAACCAGAACAGTTTGGGAAAGGTCAAAGGGAAACACCTAAAGTCCAACCACTTCCTAGAATCCTTCTCACTGGCATCCATCTTGGCTGAAAAAGGTGTGCACCCCCAGGAAGGCTCTGAGTCAGAATGATTGGCTAAGGACAACCTAGAAACTAATACCACAGTCTCACATTAAAACCTGAGACTGTGAGCCACTTGGAAGAGCAGTTCTCCTCAGTTCCCTTACCTTACCCAGGTGACTTTTCCAAAAAAATCTCTTGCTTTGTCAGCACATGTGTCTCCTTGGACAATTCATTTCCTAGTTTTAGATAAGAGCCCACTTTCAGGCCCTGGAAGGGGTCCCCTTTCCTTCAACAAAATAACATTTAAGGATTATCATTCTGCATTCTAGAAGCATCTTTCCTATTCTATACTCACAATCCCTTTGCATATATGTAAAAGTATATGTGCTAGATAGCTAGATAGTAACATCTTCTGACATAACCGCAGAGAAATCAGAGGCATATGACAAAATCTAACATTATTAATGAGACACTTCTCAGATATATCTTAAAATTCTGAAGGTTACAAATTTCCTGATATAGTTTATTTAGAGAACAAACTTACTGTACAAACGCTCCTTCAGAGTGCCCAGATTTACTGAAGATTCTAAAGGAAAACAAAAGTGGAATTTGAGAGCTCTCTGTTATTCTTGGGTACTTTGTGATTGCTATAATGATCATCTCTATCTGTAGAGTTTGTCCAAAGCTTCTAAGTCAGGAAAAAAGGCACTATAATATTTGAAGATTGTTTCACCTGGTGTCTCAGATGATATGGAATCTGCCAGCAATGCAGGAGACCTGGATTCAATCTTTGGGTCAGGAAGATTCTGTGGAGAAGGGAATGGCAACCCATTTCAGTATTCTTGCCTGGAGAATCTCATGGAAAGAGGTGCCTCGTGGGACAGAATCCATGGGGTCTCAAGGAATCGGACACGATAGAGAGACTAACACTTTCACTAACACTTTAGCTTTCAGGACAAAGATTTTTTTTGGTGTTTGCTCTTAGTCTAATAGCTTCTAGGAAAGTGAGGAATATATTTATGAAACTGAAAGGTCAGTTAAGACCTTGAATTCTATAACTAAAATCATTCTTACCATTTGAATGAGAAAGCAGAGTTGGAAATTCCTTTTACCTCTGTGTCTTTCTTTTGCCCTCTGTTACCTGTTTGCCCTGTTTCTGTCTCTTTCTGTGTGTCTTTATCTTTCTCAATCATTTTATTCAGTACTTGATTAAATCACTTTCAATTTAAATCAGAAATATAAAAGTGCACATTTCAGTAAAACAAAGCATAGAAGACATAAATGTATATTTACACCAAAGTATTCTACATGGAAGGTGAAGTAGTCTACATTCTTAGTTAACGTTTCATTTTTTCATATTAGTAAAAATGACACAGTTAATTTTTCCTTATAATGAAATTGTGACTTTTTCTATAATTTATTCTGGGATGATGTTTTTGAACAGAAATTACATACTATAAAAATCAAAGTTTGCATTTTTTTTTCCAAATGAAAAGCTCTACTCTATCATGAAGATTGCTTCTAAAAGGAAATAGTAACCCATGCCAGTATTTTTGCCCAGGAAATCCAGTGGACAGAGGAGCTTAGCAGGCTACAGTCCATGTGGTCACAGAAGAGCTGGATATGACTTAGCAAGTCAGACATGACTTAGTGACTAAACAACAAGACCTTGATTTAATAAGCAATGTATACTTTTCTGTATTATATATATTAAAACGGAAATGTCTGATATCTTCTCATGAATATATATTTTGGCTTATTTATATGCATAGCATTATCTGTATAATCACAGAAGAGAAAACCAACAATAGATCTCATTAGACTACATCTAAGAAAGCACAAAATAATCACCATTGTTTATTGTTTTTGTTTTCACAAACTTTCTGATTTTATTTTCTATCCTTTCACAAATTGAGTTGAAGATGTCTGTATTTTTCAGCTACTATATGACAAGGAAAAATATACTGTTTGAAAAACTGTTTGACACAAGATATTATCATATCTATTTTATTTTTATGAAAAAATTTTCATATTTTTTCATTAGAATCAAAACTGATTTTTTTTTCCATAAGTGGCTTTATATATCTTTCCTGTGAATCAGTGAACTTAATAAACAACACTCTGATACACCTCACTAATGGATTAGATATACACAGGAAAAAAGCAAAAAAAAAAAAAAAAGGAAAAGAAACAAACGAACAAAAAAACCCTCTCAACTTGTTAATTTTCTCCTTTAATTTTTACCAACTGAAACATTTTTATGAGTCCTTTTTGAGCTTGATTCATATGAAAAATTGGAGAATTTAGCACTCTTTCTATTTTCTTCCTTCCTCTCTTTCTTTTTCTTTCTTTTTTCTTCTTTTACTTTCTCTGTTCATTCACCTCAACAATTTATCTATGACTGAAAAGTAGAGTCAAACTGATCTTTAAGAATGCCTTATGATCCCTCTGTCATGCTTCAGAACACCAGCATCTCTGTGAGGAGAGCTCCTACACAAAGTTGGTGTTCCAATTTTTACATCAGGTGCCTTGGATTTTTTAGCTGCCAGTCGGGATACCTTTGGGTCACTTGGCTATGATGGCCAGGGGTATGTTCAATCCTGGGCTGTTCGGAATTATAACCACCAGAGACATAATTCTTGGCAGCCCACCACCCACAGAGCACTATACAGACATCAGACTGAAATGCATCCACAGCCTTTCTGAGAAAGAGGCCTACTCATCTGTACTACAGATTTAGCCTTAAAGGAAGGCTCAGGCATGGCACCCATCTATAGGCTAAATTTCTAGGCAATATAGGACAGGTCACGCTATACTGCACTCTTCCTCTGCCTCACTACAGCTCACTGGTATGTTCCATCTGGAGCCCTAATTTCTCTGAGTGACACCCAGGATAAACTCANGGAAATTCCTTTTACCTCTGTGTCTTTCTTTTGCCCTCTGTTACCTGTTTGCCCTGTTTCTGTCTCTTTCTGTGTGTCTTTATCTTTCTCAATCATTTTATTCAGTACTTGATTAAATCACTTTCAATTTAAATCAGAAATATAAAAGTGCACATTTCAGTAAAACAAAGCATAGAAGACATAAATGTATATTTACACCAAAGTATTCTACATGGAAGGTGAAGTAGTCTACATTCTTAGTTAACGTTTCATTTTTTCATATTAGTAAAAATGACACAGTTAATTTTTCCTTATAATGAAATTGTGACTTTTTCTATAATTTATTCTGGGATGATGTTTTTGAACAGAAATTACATACTATAAAAATCAAAGTTTACATTTTTTTTTCCAAATGAAAAGCTCTACTCTATCATGAAGATTGCTTCTAAAAGGAAATAGTAACCCATGCCAGTATTTTTGCCCAGGAAATCCAGTGGACAGAGGAGCTTAGCAGGCTACAGTCCATGTGGTCACAGAAGAGCTGGATATGACTTAGCAAGTCAGACATGACTTAGTGACTAAACAACAAGACCTTGATTTAATAAGCAATGTATACTTTTCTGTATTATATATATTAAAACGGAAATGTCTGATATCTTCTCATGAATATATATTTTGGCTTATTTATATGCATAGCATTATCTGTATAATCACAGAAGAGAAAACCAACAATAGATCTCATTAGACTACATCTAAGAAAGCACAAAATAATCACCATTGTTTATTGTTTTTGTTTTCACAAACTTTCTGATTTTATTTTCTATCCTTTCACAAATTGAGTTGAAGATGTCTGTATTTTTCAGCTACTATATGACAAGGAAAAATATACTGTTTGAAAAACTGTTTGACACAAGATATTATCATATCTGTTTTATTTTTATGAAAAAATTTTCATATTTTTTCATTAGAATCAAAACTGATTTTTTTTTCCATAAGTGGCTTTATATATCTTTCCTGTGAATCAGTGAACTTAATAAACAACACTCTGATACACCTCACTAATGGATTAGATATACACAGGAAAAAAGCAAAAAAAAAAAAAAAAGGAAAAGAAACAAACGAACAAAAAAACCCTCTCAACTTGTTAATTTTCTCCTTTAATTTTTACCAACTGAAACATTTTTATGAGTCCTTTTTGAGCTTGATTCATATGAAAAATTGGAGAATTTAGCACTCTTTCTATTTTCTTCCTTCCTCTCTTTCTTTTTCTTTCTTTTTTCTTCTTTTACTTTCTCTGTTCATTCACCTCAACAATTTATCTATGACTGAAAAGTAGAGTCAAACTGATCTTTAAGAATGCCTTATGATCCTTCTGCCATGCTTCAGAACACCAGCATCTCTGTGAGGAGAGCTCCTACACAAAGCTGGTGTTCCAATTTTTACATCAGGTGCCCTGGATTTTTTAGCTGCCAGTCGGGATACCTTTGGGTCACTTGGCTATGATGGCCAGGGGTATGTTCAATCCTGGGCTATTCGGAATTATAACCACCAGAGACATAATTCTTGGCAGCCCACCACCCACAGAGCACTATACAGACATCAGACTGAAATGCATCCACAGCCTTTCTGAGAAAGAGGCCTACTCATCTGTACTACAGATTTAGCCTTAAAGGAAGGCTCAGGCATGGCACCCATCTATAGGCTAAATTTCTAGGCAATATAGGACAGGTCACGCTATACTGCACTCTTCCTCTGCCTCACTACAGCTCACTGGTATGTTCCATCTGGAGCCCTAATTTCTCTGAGTGACACCCAGGATAAACTCAAGATGACTTGGCTCTGGAGGCCAGTGGGGCTTACATTTGTGGTACCCCAAAACTATATATATATTTCTATTATTTAAAAGCTGTTCTCAAGAATCTGGCTTCCAATCAATTGAATCTAGAAACTGAGACCTTCCCTTTTCAGATACTGAATGGGATACTTGACATACCTTCCATGACTGGGAGTTATAAAAAAATAATATAGGCTGCTTAAGTTCAGTTCAGTCACTCAGTCATGTCCGACTCTTTGTGATTCCATGAATTGCAGCACGCCAGTAGCAAGAATACACA
>SJYW01004360.1:9221-38527 GCA_006410735.1 Raphicerus campestris
AAGAATTGATGCCTTCAAACTGTGGTGCTGGAGTAGATTCCCAAAAGTGCCTTGGACAGCAAGGAGATCAAACCGGTCAATCTGAAGGGAGATCAACCCTGAATATTCACCAGAATGACTGATGTTGAAGCTGAAGCTCCAGTATTTTGATCATTTGATGTGCACAGATGACTCAGTGGTAATGAACATGAACTTGGGCAGATTCCAGAAGATGGTGAGGGACAGGGAGGCCTGTGTGCTGCAGTCCATGGGGTCACAAATAATCGGACATGACTGCGCAACTGAACAACAACAATTGACATATATCATTGTATAAGTTTAAGGTACAGAGCATGATAGCTTGATTTACATATACTGTGGAATGATTGTCACAATAAAGTTAGTTAACATCCATCATTTCATATAGACACACTAAAAGAAAGAATGCTTCTTATCATGAGAGAGCTCTTAGGATCTCCTCTATTAACAACCTAAAAATATGGAAGACCATATGCACTTCTGTGTCATTTTGTGCAGGGGCCATGCTAATTTTCTCTGCAATTTTCATGTGTATATTACCAAAGGAAGCACCACTCTGACATGTTGACAGGGTCTTTATTGTGGACTAAAAAAGAAGAAAGGTAGGAAATCTAATGGAATATATATATATATATATTTACTCTTTAGAAACTACATCTTCCTATATACTAAGAAGTCTTCATTCCTAACGTTGAAATTGATATCTGTATTTCTACTTGCAGTTTTAGAACATTTAACATTTCATGCAAAATCCGGAACTTTCTTTATCATGGTTTGCAAAAGAAATTAATTCATGTTTTCCATTTTTTGACACTAAATGATGTTCACTCATGATCTCTCCCTCAGTAGCCAGGGGCAGCTTTTCAACACATCAAACCAGGAGAAGCTCAATATCCACTGTGATATACAGAGGCCAGATTAGCTGTCCTTGCCTTCATCCCAACTTCATCTGGACCTTGGTCTCTCTTGTTCACAATTCTTTGGCCGCTTTAATTTACTTGTACTCCTTGGAGCACTTCTCACCAGCAATTTCTCACCTTCAGTTCAGTTCAGTTCAGTTCAGTCGCTCAGTCATTTCTCACCTTAGGTCATTTGTATAAGCTTTGCTTTATTCTTAGAGTGTTTTAATCACTTTTCATGCTTAATTCAGATTCATTTTTTAGGTAATACTCTTATTTTTCTTTTTCACAGCATCAGTACTTGAATTGCTATGTGCCTACTGTCTATTATTCACACTAGAATGAATGCTTCATGAAGGAAGAGGTTTAATTATTGCTAGTTGCCCTATCCTTAATGCTTCACACAATTCCTTGGCTCAGTACTAAATATCATTTGAACAAATAACTACATGAATAGATGTATAATTGTGCCATTTCAGTACTAAAATATTCAAAAATTGTCTATTCTTAGACTACAATATAGTTGACTTTTTCTAAATTTCTTTTTCCATTTTTGGTCAGATAAACACTTAGAAATAAAGTAATATTTTCTTCACTTTTTTATTCTACAGAAAAGTGATAAAGTAATTTCATATTCAGATTGACAGCAAAAATTAATAGGAATTTAAATAAAAGTATATTGTTAATAACCCACAACTTTTGAAATATAAAGCATGCTGGGCTACATGGTATTTCATTGTGATCCACTGTGAGTTTAACAGTGTTAAACTATCTGCAGGCATACTCCCTATTATTCTGTGAATGTAATAGAAGCATACCGAGAATTACAAGTTAAAGTTAAATGTTCTACAGAGCTCAGACAAAACCTATTCTCTAGTTTGGGAAAGTTAGAATTAAATTTTGATCCTGATATATGAATCAGATGTGAGAAAAATTATATCAGCTATTTAAAAAATAATGGGGTTATATATAATGGGATAAATAACATTTGAATTATATAAATGAATGTTGAGGTTATAACGTTCCATTGATAACCATAGAGAATAGTGAGAACTTTACATAGAAATTCAACTGCTAACAGATTTAAAGCTCGTTCTTATAAATTTGCAGGTTCTAATGGCATAGATTTAAAGTCTGTATTTCACTAGATATCACACCATCCAATTTTAACATTCCCTATATTTCTTTTAATAGACTTTTAAAATATGTGTGAATACATGTTATAGACATCATCTAAATATAACCTCTAACTGTCAATCCTAAGCAAATTGTTGCATAAGATGACATCTTTTAAAAACTCAGTTTACCTTGTTGCAAACCTATTTGCACATCAAAACACCATGGTATATGGTGTTAAAAAAGTCAGTAAATTATTTATTTTTGTAAAAATATAAGCATTATTTATCATTTTAATCATTAATAAATGCATCTGGAGGGGTTTCAAATGATAGCATAAATAAATGATATATTAACTAGATGTAAATATATTAATTCAGACTATACGTATGTGTACATATATGTGAAAATTCTTAATATCTTCGGATACATCAGTCAGTCAGTCAGTTCAGTTGCTCAGTCATGTCTGACTCTTGGTGACCCCATGAACTGCAGCACCCCAGACTTCCCTGTCCATCAGCAACTCCCGGATTTCACTCAGACTCACGTCCATCGAGTTGATGATGCCATCCAGCCATCTCATCCTCTGTTGTCCCCTTCTCCTCCTGCCCCCAATCCCTCCCAGCATCAGAGTCTTTTCCAATGAGTCAACTCTTTGCATTTGGTGGCCAAAGCACTGGAGTTTGAGCTTCAACATCATTCCCTCCAGAGAAATCCCAGGACTGATCACATTCAGAATGGACTGGTTGGATCTCCTTGCAGTCCAAGGGACTCTCAAGAGTCTCCTCCAACACCACAGTTCAAAAGCATCAGTTCTTCAGCGCTCAGCCTTCTTCACAGTCCAACTCCCACATCGATACATGACCACTGGAAAAACTATAGCCTTGACTAGACGGACCTTTGTTGGCAAAATAATGTCTCTGCTTTTGAATATACTATCTAGATTGCTCATAACTTTTCTTCCAGAAGTTATGATTTTGCCATATATGCAATTTTATTTTTTTCCCTAATTTTAAAAACATTTTTACTGAATGAAAAAAATCTTTAAATCACATAATGATTTACCATTTTCAAAATTTTTGCACACAATGTCATACATTCTCAAAATAACCCTTTAAAATCGTCTATCCAAATATACCTTTCTCCCCTTCCCTCCAGCTGCTGGTGACATAGAGTGTTCTGACAGTCTACTTCCTTTTTGCTTTATTCACCAATTTGTTGTTTTTCTTAAGTCCCATGTATAAAATAATTCAAGCAGAAAAAGACTAATACTATAGTCTAGTTCAGTTGCTCAGTTGTGTCCGACTCTTTGCGACCCCATGAATTGCAGCATGCCAGGCCTCCCTGTCCATCACCAACTCCTGGAGTTCACTCAAACTCACATCCATCGAGTTGGTGATGCCATCCAGCCATCTCATCCTCTGTTGTCCCCTTCTCCTCCTGCCCTCAATCCCTCCCAGCATCGGAGTCTTTTCCAATGAGTCAACTCTTCACTTGAGATGGCCAAAGTACTGGAATTTCAGCTTTAGCATCATTCCTTCCAAAGAACACCCAGGGCTGATCTCCTTTAGAATGGACTGAGTGGATCTCCTTGCAGTACAAGGACTCTCAGGAGTCTTCTCCAACACCAGATTTCAAAAGCATCAGTTCTTCAGTGCTCAGCTTTCTTCACAGTCCAACATGACCACTGGAAAAACCATAGCCTTGACTAGACGGACCTTAGTCGGCAAAGTAATGTCTCTGCTTTTGAATATGCTATCTAGGTTGGTCATAACTTTCCTTCCAAGGAGTAAGTGTCTTTTAATTTCATGGCTGCAGTCACTATCTGCAGTGATTTTGGAGCCCCAAAATAAAGCCTGAAACTGTTTCCACTATTTCCCCATCTATTTCCCATGAAGTGATGCGTCCAGATGCCATGATCTTCATTTTCTGAACGTTGAGCTTTAAGCCGACTTTTTCACTCTCCTCTTTCATTTTCATCAAGAGGCTTTTTAGTTCCTCTTCACTTTCTGCCATAAGGGTGGTGTCATCTGCATATGTGAGATTTTGATATTACTCCCAGCAATCTTGATTCCAGCTTGTGCTTCTTCCAGCCCAGGGTTTCTCATGATGTACTCTGCATAGAAGTTAAATAAGCAGGGTGACAATATATAGCCTTGATGTACTCCTTTTCCTATTTGGAACCATTCTACTGTTCCATGTCCAGTTCTAACTGTTGCTTCCTGACCTGCATACAGGTTTCTCAAGAGGCAGGTCAGGTGGTCTGCTATTCCCATCTCTTTCAGAATTTGCCACAGTTTATTGTGATCCACACAGTCAAAGGCTTTGGCATAGTCAATAAAGCAGAAATAGATTTTTTTTCTGGAACTCTCTTGCCTTTTTGATGATCCAGCAGATGTTTGCAATTTGATCTCTGGTTCAAATTTCTAAAACCAGGTTATCACTTATACACAACTTTAGATTATGCCATTTTCTTATAGTATAACATTAAAGCTATAGTCCCATATAACTCATTTTTTCATCCTGTATTTGCTTCATTGTTTATATCACCATTTTTTTAAAGATTTTTGAAGACATTGAGGGTGAGTCAAGACTTTTATTTCTTAACTATGATCCTACAGTGAGTATCCTTTAGGCTTTCTAATAATTTTTCTAGAACTGTTGTTTACTGAACCTTAGTGTTAGAACCCGGAGAAGNCACCATTTTTTTAAAGATTTTTGAAGACATTGAGGGTGAGTCAAGACTTTTATTTCTTAACTATGATCCTATAGTGAGTATCCTTTAGGCTTTCTAATAATTTTTCTAGAACTGTTGTTTACTGAACCTTAGTGTTAGAACCCGGAGAAGGCAGTCGCAACCCACTCCAGTGTTCTTGCCCAGAGAACCCCAGGGAGGGCAGAACCTGGTGGGCTGCCGTCTATGGAGCTGCACAGAGTTGGACCTTACTGAAGCTACTTAGCAGCAGCAGCAGCAGTGTTAGAATCACCTGTTGAGCTTGGTAAGCCATAGATTGTTTATTCCATCCTCAAAACTTCTGATCGAGTAGGTTTGAGGTAGCTGTTGCTGATGCTGCTAAGTTGCTTCAGTAGTGTCTGACTCTGTGCGACCCCATAGACGGCAGCCCACCAGGCTCCCCCGTTCTTGGGATTCTCCAGGCAAGAACACTGGAGTGGATTGCCATTTCCTTCTCCAATGCATGAAAGTGAAAAGTGAAAGAGAAGTTGCTCAATCATGTCCAACTCTTATCGAACCCATGGACTGCAGCCTACCAGGCTCCTCCATCCATGGGATTTTCCAGGCAAGAGTACTGGAGTGGGTTGCCATTGCCTTCTCTGACTTAAAAGATAGCAACTCTCAATAAATGCCATTGCCTTCTCGGTTTGAGGTAGAGCTCTGAGTATTTGCTTGTACTGATGCTGCTGGTCTGGGGACCACAGTTTGAGAACCACTGAATAGTATATTTTAGTTGTAACATAATAGAGTTAATGAGTATGCATATTTTTAAAGGTCTTGGCACATATTGTCAAATGATTTTCCAGAAAGATGGTATCAACTTGTATTCCTACCAGTAATCCTCTTCAGCATAGAGTATTTTAATTTAAAATTTCTTGTCCTTTGGAGATATGAAAAATATTATCTCTATTGAAGAATTTTGTGTAATAATAAAATATTGGAAACACTGCCATTAAGGAAAATAGATAAGTAAGCAGGGGTATAGCCACACAAGGCTACTTAATTTAGCAGTTTGAATGAATGAATTAAATCTGTGTGTTTTAACATGGAAAAATAGCAAACCATAAATTTGGCTGAAAAATGTTTAAAACATGGGCTTTCCTAGTGACTCAGTAGTAAAGAATCTGATTGCCAATGCAGGAAATGTGGGTTCTATCCCTGGGTCAGAAAGATTTCCTGGAGAAAGAAATGGCAACTCACTTCAGTATTCTTGGCTGGGAAATCCCATGAACAGAGAAGCCTAGGGGACAACAGAGGATGAGATGGCTGGATGGCATCACCAACTTGATGGACATGAGTTTGAGTGAACACCAGGAGTTGGTGATGGACAGGGAGGCCTGGCGTGCTGCAATTCATGGGGTCGCAGAGTGGACACCACTGAGCGACTGAACTGAACTGAATCCATGGTATGGATTTGCTACAATTTATTTAACCATTAATAATTGAAGGACTTTGGGGTATTTTCCAGATTTTAGCTACTATTATTTAAGCTTTAATGAATGCTGTTTACAAGTTTCTACATGAACATAAGTTTTCATTTCTTTGGGATACATGCCCAAGAATGTAATTGCTCGGTCAGATGATAAGTTACATTTTAATTTCAGAAGAAAATGCAAAGCTATTTTCCAAACTAACTGTATCATTAGAAAATCATGCCAGCAATGTATATATGATCTGGTTTCTCCAAACTCTAGTGACTGTATGATTTTATCACAGTATCTGTTTTTTTATTTAAGCCATTTTGATAGGTATAAAGAGACATCTCACTGTAGTTTTAATTTGTATTGTCCTAATAACTTATAATGCTGAAATCTTTTCAAGTGCTTATTTATACATCATCCATGTATTCTTATTATAAAATATCTTGCATGTTTTTTATAGTTTCTAGTTGGGTAGTTTATNGTAACATAATAGAGTTAATGAGTATGCATATTTTTAAAGGTCTTGGCACATATTGTCAAATGATTTTCCAGAAAGATGGTATCAACTTGTATTCCTACCAGTAATCCTCTTCAGCATAGAGTATTTTAATTTAAAATTTCTTGTCCTTTGGAGATATGAAAAATATTATCTCTATTGAAGAATTTTGTGTAATAATAAAATATTGGAAACACTGCCATTAAGGAAAATAGATAAGTAAGCAGGGGTATAGCCACACAAGGCTACTTAATTTAGCAGTTTGAATGAATGAATTAAATCTGTGTGTTTTAACATGGAAAAATAGCAAACCATAAATTTGGCTGAAAAATGTTTAAAACATGGGCTTTCCTAGTGACTCAGTAGTAAAGAATCTGATTGCCAATGCAGGAAATGTGGGTTCTATCCCTGGGTCAGAAAGATTTCCTGGAGAAAGAAATGGCAACTCACTTCAGTATTCTTGGCTGGGAAATCGCATGAACAGAGAAGCCTAGGGGACAACAGAGGATGAGATGGCTGGATGGCATCACCAACTTGATGGACATGAGTTTGAGTGAACACCAGGAGTTGGTGATGGACAGGGAGGCCTGGCGTGCTGCAATTCATGGGGTCGCAGAGTGGACACCACTGAGCGACTGAACTGAACTGAATCCATGGTATGGATTTGCTACAATTTATTTAACCATTAATAATTGAAGGACTTTGGGGTATTTTCCAGATTTTAGCTACTATTATTTAAGCTTTAATGAATGCTGTTTACAAGTTTCTACATGAACATAAGTTTTCATTTCTTTGGGATACATGCCCAAGAATGTAATTGCTCGGTCAGATGATAAGTTACATTTTAATTTCAGAAGAAAATGCAAAGCTATTTTCCAAACTAACTGTATCATTAGAAAATCATGCCAGCAATGTATATATGATCTGGTTTCTCCAAACTCTAGTGACTGTATGATTTTATCACAGTATCTGTTTTTTTATTTAAGCCATTTTGATAGGTATAAAGAGACATCTCACTGTAGTTTTAATTTGTATTGTCCTAATAACTTATAATGCTGAAATCTTTTCAAGTGCTTATTTATACATCATCCATGTATTCTTATTATAAAATATCTTGCATGTTTTTTATAGTTTCTAGTTGGGTAGTTTATTTTTGAATGTGGAATTTTGAGAGTTCTTTATATATTTTAGATACTAGTTCTTATTGGATTGGAGAAGGAAATGGCAATCCACTCCAGCACTCTTGCCTGGAAAGTCCCATGGATGGAGGAGCCTGACAGGCTACAGTGCATGGGGTTGCAAAGAGTCGGACACAACTGAGCGACTTCACTTCTCATTGGATATGTGATTTGCAAATATTTTCTCCCAGTTTGTAATTTATTTTTCATTCTCTTAAGTGAGTCTTTCACAGAGCAAAAGGTTTTTAATTTTGATGAGATATGATTCATTTTTTCCTCTTTTTGATTGTGTTTTTGACGTCAAGTCTTGAGTTCAAGTTTAGAAAATGAAATTAAAAGACGCTTGCTCCTTAGAAGAAAAGCTATGACCAACCTAGACAGCTTATTAAGAAGCAGAGACATTACTTTGCCAACAAAGGTCCATCTAGTCAAAGCTATTGTTTTTCCAGTAGTAATGTATGTATGTGAGAGTTGAACTATAAAGAAAGCTGAGCACTGAAGAACTGATGCTTTTGAAGTGTAGTATTGGAGGACTCTTGAGAGTCCTTTGGACTGCAAGGAGATCCAACCAGTCCCTCCTAAAGGAGATCAGTCCTGAGTATTCTTTGGAAGGACTGATGTTGAAGCTGAAACTTCAATACTTTGGCTACCTGATGTGAAGAACTGACTTGGAAAAGACCCTGATGCTGGGCAAGATTGAAGGCAAGAGGAGAAGGGGATGACAGCGGATGAGATGGTTGGATGGCATCACTGACCTGATGGACATGAGTTTGAGCAAGCTCTGGGAGTTGGTGATGTACAGGGATGGCATGGCATGTTGTAGTGTATGGGGTCACACAAATTTGGACATGACTGAGCAACTGAACTGACCTGAGTTCTAGGTCCTGAATATTTTCTCCCTTTCTTTCTCTGTATTTATTTTTTGAGATCTTGTACAGTTTAATGTTTTAAACTGAGCTAATTTTTGTATAAAATATGAGGTTTAAGTTGAGATTCAAATGTAGATTGTAGCCCGCTAGGCTCCTCTGTCCATGACATTCTCCAGGCAAGAATATTGGAGTGGGTTGCCATTCCGTTCTCCAGGGGATCTTCCCAATGCAGGGGTTGAACCATGGTCTCCTGCATTTCAGGCAGATTCTTTATCATGTGAGCCACCAGAGAAACCCCATATTTGCCACTGTATGCTCAACTGATCCAGCACTGTTTATGGAAAAGGCTATCCTTCCTTGTTTTATTGCTTTTGCACCTTTGCCAAAAATTAATTGGGCATATTTTTGTGGATCTGTTTCTGAGTTTTTCATTCTGTTCCATTGATAGATGTATATATCATTTCANCTTGCAGTCCAAGGGACTCTCAAAAGTCTTCTCCAACACCACAGTTCAAAAGCATCAATTCTTCAGCACTCAGACTTCTTTATGGCCCAAATCCACATTCATACATGACTACTGGAAAAACCATAGCTTTGGCAAGACAGACCTTTGTTGGCAAAGTAATATCTCTGCTTCTTAATAATCTGTCTAAGTTGGTCATAGCTTTTCTTCCAAGGAGCAAGCGTCTTTTAATTTCATGACTGCAATCACCATCTGCAGTGATTTTGGAGTCTAAGAAAATAAAAGTCTCTCACTGTTCCCATTGTTTCCCCATCTATTTGCCATGAAGTGATGGGACTGGATGCCAAAATCTTAGTGTTTTGAATGTTGTTTTAAGCCAGCTTTTTCACTCTCCTCTTTCACTTTCATCAAGAGACTCTTCAGTCCCTCTTTGCTTTTTGCCATAAAGGTGCTATCATCTGCATATCTGAGGTTATTGCTATTTAATAGATTTATATATTATAAAATATTGGCTATATAGGAAGTGCTCCATTATTCTTAGGATTCTCTGCATTAATGAGTCTTAAATTTTGTCAAATGCTTTATATGCATCAATNTTGTTTTGACTATTCTAGAGCCTTTTAATTTATATAGTTTAAATAAGTTTGTCTATGTTTATAAAAACCTTGCAGAGATTTAGATAGGAATTTCATTAAAACTGTATATCATTTTAGGAAGAGTTGATAGTTTTATTACGTTGAGTCTTCTAATCTGTGAATATTATGTTTCTAAGTATTTGAATCTTCTTTATTTCTTTGATTAGCATTTTATAATTTTTGTTATATATATTCTATATATATATATTTTAGATTTATGATAATTTAAAATTNTTCTCCTTTATTCTTAGGATTCTCTGCATTAATGAGTCTTAAATTTTGTCAAATGCTTTATATGCATCAATTGATTTGATCATGTGCTCCCCTTTAGTAGTTGATATTTTGCCTTGCATTTATTGATTTTCAAATATTGAACCACTTTTTATTGCTAAAATAAACTCCATTTAGTTATGGTGTATGAATCTTTACATTGCTTGATTTGGTTTACTAATATATTTTTGAAAATTTTTGCATTTAAATTTGAGAGGTATTGCTCTGTCTTTTTTGTTTTCTTCATTTGGCTTTTGTATCAGGATAATACTAGTCTCATAAAATGAGTTTGAAAGTGTTTCTCTTTTTCCTAATTTTATGGAAGAGATTGTATAAAATTAGACTTAATTCTTCTTCAAATAGTTCATAAAAATCTCCAGTGAAACCATCTGGGCATGAAGATACCATTTTTTGCGTGTGTGTGTGAGCTTTTTAAATTGTGAACTTAATTTAGTTAATTAGTTATGGAGCTATTCAGGTTGTTTATTTCATCTTGACTGAGTTATGATAGTTTGTAGTTTTTGAGGAATTGGTTCATTTCTTCTAAGATGCTAAATTTGTGAGAGTAAAGTTGTAATTATCCTATAGTGCTGCAGGTTATATTGTTTCAGTTGATATTGGCGATTTGTGTTTTATCTCTTTTTTATCTTTGTTAATCTTGCTAGAAAGTTATCAATCATAAATTTGTTTTTAAGAACAAGAATTTGCTTTATTAATGTTATTTATTTTACTGTTTTAAATTTTATTGATTTCTGTTCTTACATTTATTAATTATTTTTCTACTTCCTTTGGATTTAGTTTGCTCTTCTTTTTCCTATTCAGATAGAAACTTAAATTATTGATTTGAAGCATTTCTTTGTTTGTAAGCATTTAGCACTGTGACTTTCCCTCTCAGTGCTGCTTTAAGTGTATCTCAAGACTTACATGCTGTATTTTCACTTTCATTTAATTCTCCGTACTTTTATAGCTATTTCCTCTTTGATCATGGACTACTTAAGCATGTATTTGTAGTTGGAAATGTTTGAAGATTCTTCTTTTATCTTTCTGTTATTAAGTTCTAGTTTAAATCCAGTATAATCAGAGAAATATTCAGCTCTTTATATATTTAACATTTGTTTTTGACCAAGGATATGATCTATCTTGGGGGCTTCTCTGGTGACTCAGAGGATAAAGCATCTGCCTGCAATGCAGGAGACCTGGGTTCGATCCCTGGATTGGGAAGATCCTCTGGAGAAGGAAATGGGAACCCACTCCAGTATTCTTGCCTGGAGAATCCCATGGACAGAGGAGCCTAAAGGGCTACAGTCCACAGGGTCGCAAAGAGTCGGACACGACTGAGCGGCTTCACTTTCACTTTCATGATCTATCTTACTGAATGTCCCTTGAATATTTGAAAATAAAGCTTATTCTGCCCTTATTAGGTAGAGAGTTCTATATATGTCAATTAGACCCTGTGGTTGATATATTCAGTTCTGTATTCTTGCCAATTTTCTGGTATCTGTTTTGGAGTAATTATTAGAGTAAGGCTATAATTTTGACTTTCCTCAGAGAAGTATGATAAATCATGAATAAAAAATAGTTTTAAAAATTCTTACAATTAAACATTTTATATTAAAATATTTACATTAAACATTGAAATTCACTTGTAAATCATTTAACTTTTGAATAAGAAAAGAAGTTACATTTTTGTAGCCTTTTATATCTGTTGGCAGTTTGACAAAAGCTAAATATTGTTGGGAGGCCTTTAACCTGAAATTTTCAGTTCAATATCATCAATAATGTCATTAAAATATAACATGAAAGCAGAAAATATGAATCAGTTCAGTTCAGTCGCTCAGTCGTGTCCAACTCTTTGCGACCCCATGAATCGCAGCACGCCAGCCCTCCCTGTTCATCACCATCTCCCGGAGTTCACTCAGACTCATGTCCATCGAGTCCGTGATGCCATCCAGCCATCTCATCCTCTGTCGTCCCCTTTTCCTCCTGCCCCCAATCCCTCCCAGCATCAGAGTCTTTTCCAATGAGTCAACTCTTCGCATGAGGTGGCCAAAGTACTGAAGTTTCAGCTTTAGCATCATTCCTTCCAAAGAAATCCCAGGGTTGATCTCCTTCAGAATGGACGGGTTGGATCTCCTTGCAGTCCAAGGGACTCTCAAGAGTCTTCTCCAACACCACGGTTCAAAAGCATCAGTTCTCTGGTGCTCAGCCTTCTTCACAGTCCAACTCTCACAGCCATACATGACCACAGGAAAAACCATAGCCTTATCTAGATGGACCTTAGTCAGCAAAGTAATGTCTCTGCTTTTGAAATGTTAATTTTATTGATGGATTATTTATAGTGCTATTTTATGCAGAGGAAAAGAGCCCCCAGTGCTTTGCAGAACAAGGCTTATTAATGGTCACTTTATTTGTTGAAATGAAAAGAGGTGGGAAGCATTTTCAATTTCATTTTATGAATAGATTGACTTAGATCCATGAAATATGTGTAAGTGGGCTATTTTTACAATATAAAAAGAATTGGTAATTCTCACAACGTTCAGTGCTTCTCTATAATTAATTTTTACAAACTATTGATAGATTATAAACATTAAGAAAATAAAAAATGTAGAACAGTGTAAGGAAATGGAACACTGAATTGTTCAATCTAGTATTTTAGCCACTTGCTCCACTCCCATGACTCCAATTTAGTGTTTTTTAGTATTGTGACCTAACACAAAACTTTAAAAGAGAAGTCAGTTTTTTTCTTGAAATGAGAAGTCTTCAGAATTACTATATACACTGAAGAATAGCTTATTGATATTCTTGTATTTTTAAGCAAAATATTTTTCCAACTTAAAAGCAAAGCAATAGAACAACAAAGGCTAAGAAAGGAAACCAAATGAAAAGGCAGTTACCATGGAACCTTCCACATTAAGCTCAAAAAACAAAGAGGGTTTTCGATTCTGTCAAAAGGAAAAAAAAAACCATGATAGAGAAACCGTTGCTAAACACAGTACTTTATAAATCTGCCATTAGAACTGTAAACACATGTTTAACAGTGGATTTTGTACTTTTACAGCTGCTCTTTGATAATGTAAGAGAAAAATTAATCCTTTATAGCCCCTAATTATCTGTTTATGGCTTAATAAAGATATCAACTCAAGCTATTTTAATGCCTATATATTAAGTTGTCCTTGAGAAAAATGCAGTTTTATTTAAAATAGACCTAATCAAAAATACCTTTACAAGGCAAATAATGCTGCAGATCATAATTAAAGCAAATATTAGTCATTCAGGAAATAGCAACAACCATTTTTTAAGGATTCAGGTATAATGTTTTTAAATAGCAATGAAGATGAAAATAAATTTATACTACCAAGCTTTATGAGCTCAGGAATCTAGGTAAAGATTACAGCTGAGTATATCCTTTATGTTATCAGCAGTCTTGGTTAACATTTCAACTGTATATATGATAATGTCTATTATAAACTGATAATTATAAGTATACTAATTAATAATGATTGAATTATTCTTCATATGGTGAATGATTGATGAATGAATTGTCTAACATTATATGAGTATTATAGCTTATATTTTGAAAGCTCACCACTTTATAATGATGCAACCTTGGCAGAAAGGCAATTGTGAAAGGCAAGAGTGAGGAGGTACAAAACCTTGCCACTGGACTGGTGATGAAGGCGTAGTTTATGTTTACTTCTGTCTCCAACTAGTTGGGCTGCAGTGTCTTCTGAATTCCATGGTCAGAAGGGGCTACAGAAAAATCAGCTGCTAAGTTTAGAGTTTTCATGGCATATTCTTAATTACAATAGAACAGAGGGTTCATTTCTTACAAATCCTTGTCTACTTTAAAAAATAAGGTTTTCTCAAGATAACTAGACTTTATCACAGAGGGAAAAGACCACAAACTTTCAGCATCATAATAAAATATTTGTTATAGTCTTTATTGAAGTACTAGAGAATGAATCAATTGTCTTTTAGCTTCTCAATGACCAAGCACTCTGTGTGCTTTCTATTTCTCTACTCACTTTCTCTGTCATTCTCTTTCCAACAAAACAAAAGCTTATGGTATCTCATGAGTGAAAGGATGGGAAGGAGGAAGGAATAATTAATTGGATTCCTACTATACATAGCCACTGTGAGATTTGATTGATTCCTTCTGATAACTACAAATATTCTGTTCTGACAGGTGGGAAATTGGGGCTAAGAGAGTTTTGTTAGGAAGGGATGCAAATAGAACTTACTTCTCTTTCTTCAGTTCTCCAAGTTTTGAGTATGACCACACACCAACTATATCCTCTTAGAAGCCCATTCTGTCAAGATGTTACTTAGAAAAATTTTGGATCCCCATTTTCTGTGAAAAACGATGTTCAAAGCACACAATATTATGTTGTTTTCTGCCATGCAGATGCTAAAAGGTGTGAAGAGTTCTTGTTTTCCCTAAAGGATCACAAAGTCAAACTCTATACGATGTTGACTTTGCAGGTACTGCTGTGGTTTCCCTGAGCAACAGAACCTGCAAATGGAGTGTAATGACTGCGCTAGAGAATAAAACCATCTTTTCATGTTTCCCATTCATATAAGGCTCTAAATTTAGGAGCAAATTATGTTCTGTGAGTTCTTCTGCAAATAAGTAGCTTGGTACTCACAATTCCATTCTTCATTTGAACAACCTAAGAAGTGTTGGTTCAGCTCCCTATAAAAGCCAACACACTATTTAAGCCAGAAAGTAGCAGTACCACAGAGCTAACAGTGTTCTTTGGAAGTACTTATTTAAACACAATTTCTATTAGAAAATACATGTTTTTAAGTTTTGGAACAAAGGGGAAATTCTGACTCACTGCCCTGTCTTCCTATTCCATTTCTTCTCTGAGTCAGTCTTCCCAATCTACTTCTCCACCTTCCCAGATGCCACCCGCGTGGCTTTATCTTCCACTGAACTGATTGAGTCCACATACCTTCCACTCTGTTGCACCTAGAATGGACTTCCCAGGTAGGTGTACCATTTCTATGATGGGATTTCAAAAGGTGTTGGTATTGACAGAAGAACCTGGTAAAATTCCATGACTAATTATGATTTAAAGTGAAACCTCTTTATTTCCTTGTTGCAGGATCTCAGCATGCAAAGAGAGGCTAGTGAGATTTTCAAGAATAGATATTAAAACTACTCAGGTTTAGGACTTTCATACATCAATGGCAAAAATAATAGTATTATTTAGGAAATTCTCAATTTATATGAGTGGTGAGCAATATACTCTACTTTCTAAAAGTCAGCCTGGTAGAAAATTTATATCATAAAGTTTAAACAGTGTTTTTATGAATGACTTGAAACAGTGATTCTTAATGTGGATGGTGGGGCATTTGGCAATGTCTTTAGACACTTTCCTTCATCATGATTGGGAAGGAGGTGCTGCTGGCATTTGGCAGGTAGAAGCCAGAGGTGCTATCCTTCAATGCACAGGAAAATCCCTTACAACAAAGTGTTAGCCCATCCAAATGTCAATAATACTAGGGCTGAGAAACCCTGGCCAATGGAAAGCAAAGTGCTAACATTTTATTTCAAGAGCTAAGACCAAATTAGTCTAGTTATAGAACTAACATAAATGATTTACAGTTTAACTGAAGTAGAAGAGCTCAGTTTGAAAAATAAGTTGCTTATCTTTCATTCTTAGAGCTGTATTTCTTTTCACAACTCTCAGAACTGAATACAGATGTAGGAGCGTAAAAGCAACACACCATTTTTTTTTAAAGCTATGCTTCTTGTGAGAAAAGAGCCATCTTCCTAGGCCTACATGGTGCTTTTCAAAACTGTGGCTTAGAATGATCACTGTGAGCTAGAACACTGTTGCTTTATTGATTATGAGAGAGGGGTACAAAATTGTGGCGGCAACTGATGTTTACGTTTGCCCTAGAGCCATGACTACTGTATTCAGGCCCTTTATCCAAGAGGTCAGGAAGTCATTTCTTTGTCAAAAAATATTTTGGAATCTCTACAGTTAGGAATAATAAATCAAGTAAAGTGACTCTTGGTTGAAGGGACTTGGATAGTCTACTAGAGGAGAGCATCCTTGGGGACCAGTAGATGGAGACTTTGAATATATTAAATACTTAAAAAGGATATATGTTTGTTCTCTGATGCCCTATGGGGTAAAATAATCAACAATAGATTTAAATTGCAAAGTAACATTTTTCATTCAATGCAAAGAAAATTTCATAAAAATGTTAATTATACTTAACAAATTTTCCCTTTTGGAACACAACTGCCATCTGTTATCAGTGAAGTATATAAAATCGTGGCTTCCCAGGTGGCACTAGTGGTAAAGAACCCACCTGCCATTCTACACCTGCAGGAGACACAAGAGACTTGGGTTTGATCCCTGGGTTGGGAATATCCCTGGAGACGGAAATGGCAACCCACTCCAGTATTCTTGCTTGGATAATTCCATGGACAGAGGAGCCCATTGGGCTACACAGTCCATGAGGTCTTGAAGAGCCTAACACATCTGAGCACACACCCAGTCATATAAATTGTAATCGTACTGCTCAAAGGATTCTTACATACATGTGCATCTCTGAAACTACCACTCAGATAAAGATAAGAAACATTTCCAAAATCAATACCCTTACCCAAAGATAACTGCTATTCTGACTTCTATCATCATAGACAAATCTGGCCTTTTTCTTAAGTGTCACATGAAAAGAATCATGCTATATGTAATATTTGTTTCATGTTCTTTTGTTCAAAATAATGTCAGTGAGATTTAGCCTTGTGGCTATGTAAGTTTGTTTATATTCAGTGCTATGTAGTATTTCATTCATTCTTCTACATGAATTTAGGTGAACATGAGCTGTACTTTTGATATCCATTTAGCTATGCAAAAGATATTTATTGAACCTCTACTGGGTACTAGATCTTGTGTAGGGTTCTAGCAGTTTTGCTCATAGCCAACCTGAGTCATCAAAGATGTATTTCTTTACAGAGTAGTCTCAGTTCTTAAGGTAGTTCTGTCCTACGTTTTTGAGGTTTTGACTCACCTGTTGGTAAGATCTTGCCTAAACCTAAATCTGTGATGTCCTTTGTGATAAAAAATTTCCTTTAATCCCTAGAAAGTTGGCCCAGACCCTATTTCTACTGCTGTGGTTAACTGACCCCTGATGAGACATGCTGTTCTGAACTCCATCCATTTAGTTAGACTCCTGATACTGTCTGGTCTGTTTTCTCTCTCTGCTTTCAGTCCCTCTAATATCTTCTCAAGGCATCTCTATTATCATAACTATGGAATCAGGCCATGATCATGACAAAGATGACTTGCTTCCTGGACACCAGCCTCTGAATTAGACCTTTTGAATATCATTGGCGGGCCAAAGCATGGAAAAGTATGTTAAACTTTGAGTATGGACAGCTGACTGCCAATTCAGAGATGGATTATAGCTGATCAGTTTTCCACTGACTTCTTTTTTTCCCTCTGCTCACTTATCTTGTCTACTGAATTCCCCAGGCTCCTGAGATCAAGCTCCCATGTGCGTTATGACCTGTTTAAACATGGACTGAGCTATCTTGGAAATTAGTTTTTATAATAAGTATTTACAATAGTGTTTTACAATAAGTGTTTAGGCACAGATTGTATATTTTCTTGAGTGCTTATTATTCAAGAAATCAGATGTGTGATTTACCCCAAGAATACCAAGTGTAGAGTACTCAGTGAGTGACTTACAAGCTCTATGATTCTTCAAATATAACTTTAATTTCCCAGAAGATGTTTTTCATCTGTAAAATGAGAGAATTAATAACTCCAAAGTAGCATATGCCATATAGATAATTTGAGATATGTGGGAACCTATTATAAAAATTAGTTATTATCTCTTTCCTATTTTTTCCTCTCTTTACACCCTTCTTGGCACTCAGAATCAAGGTATGTCATGGTTATAGATAAGAGAAGAAATAAGTTTGACCACAGTCCCCTCACAAAGATTTCTCTGCTACTCTTTGCAACCTACAGGTTTGCATTTCTGCTAACTGATTTGTCTCACTTGCCAGAAGACACTTCTTAGCACTTAAGAGCCCACAGTTGATTAAAGAAAGTTCTGATCCTGGAAGAACAGTCTTATTCACTGGGGGATTTTTAGTGTTCTTCACTGATGTGTGTGTGTGTCACTTAGTCATGTCCAACTCTTTATGACCCTATGGACTGTAGCCTGCCAGGTTCCTCCATCCATGGCATTTTCCAGGTAAGAATACTGGAGTGGGTTTCCAATTCTTGCTCCGTGTTCCTCTCTGATAGTAGTGTCCTGTTCTGTAGGAGGATGCAGAGGCCATGTAGACAATTTGCATTATCCACAAATGCATGGTGGCCCCTTTGGGAATAATGAATTTGTCTTTGGCATCTTTTGCCTCCATGATCATGACACCTTACATTTGGATATATGGAGATTGTTAGCCTTATAAACTCAGAAAGATGGGATCTAATAATTTTGTTTATAGGAAAAATAAAGCAAGGTAATAATTGTATCAGCTTGGGGAGGGCAGGTCATAGATATCTAAGGGAGTGGTAGGAAGAATGGCTGGTGGCTCAGATAGTAAAGAGTCTGTCTGCAATGTGGAAAAGCTGGGTTCCATCCCTGGGTCAGAAAGATCCCCTGGAGAGGGGAAGAACAACCTACTCCAGTATTCTTGCCTAGAGAATTCCATGGACTAGAGTTGCCTGGAAGGCTATAGTCCATGGGGTTGCAAAGAGCTGGATATGACTGAGGAACTAACAGAACAGAGTAAGAAAGAGTATGAATTAGGAAAATATTTATTTATCCCTTATTGGAACGTAAGGAAATTTAGAGCAGCATTTTATAAGTAAAGAACAGTACTTTCACAGAATGTTCATATCATGTTTTAGAGAACCTAAGATATTATCAGTTATAAGATGAACATTATTTTATGTGACTCTAGGTGGAAAAAATGATAGCAATTTAACTATGATTTCAGTGTCAACACGAACAATAGTTCTGTGAGACAGGACCCCTTTTTCTTGAAATTTCTTTGATCTATTTTGAGAAATTTAGCAATTTCTCTAGTTTTCAATCAAACTGTTTGGTATGTCATAAACAATATTTATCTATTTCTCAGTAACAAAACAACTCATCTGTGTGAATATAGTTTTTTCCTATGGTCCCATAAAGCAAACTGGTTAATGTTTTAAAAGAAAACTAAGCAATTTCAGTTATTTCTGATAATATATTTCTTTCACAAAAATCAGTTTATACTCTATGACTCTATTGTCTTTCTGTATACAAAATGATTTTTTTGTTTCAATGCTGAATTACAGTGCAATATTTTTGGATACATTTTATGTGGCAATAAAAGCTAGCTATGTAGTACCAACAAAACATACAACTCAATTGCTATGATGAAAACATGAACAGTTATGACCACGTTTGTTTATACTCAGGAAATGGCCATTACCTACTACATCATGACTGTTACCAGCCAGCAGTGGTTTAAAAGTGTTATTGGTGATTAAATACAGGCTGCTATCAAAAATATTAAAATATGTAAACATGTATTTCTTAGACATGATGAGATAAGATATGTGTTTTGATGAAAGGGATTCCATTAGTCCAAAAAGTTTGTAAATCATGTAATCACCACAGTTATACAAGTTTCTTTTACCATCAGACTTCACAGAGATCTTAATATGCTAATAAGGATTATGGATCTTCCAAGGGAGCAGTGTTTGGCAAAATTAATTGCCTAAAAATATTCTTTTGAATTTCATCTTTTTGGACCACTGACTTGAAGAAAACACTTTAGAAAATGCCAATGTAGAGAGACTAAAAATAAGAGTGGAAAGAACGTCAGGGAGGAATTTTCAACAATGATATGTTGCCAGGAAGTCACAGAGTAAAGGCCTCAAAATAAGCCATTGGTTTGGTTAGAAAGTCATTGTTGAGCTTTTGAGGGTATTGTTGGAATAGGACAGTATAGATTAAAGACAAATTATAGGGGGCTAAAGGAAAAGGTGAAGTAGAGTTAAATAATATAAATAACGTTTTTGAGAAATTTTGGCAGTGAGAAGTGGTGGGCCGTAGCTCAAGTTCCCAGTGTCTGATAGGTTTTTATAGTGTATTCTGTGGGACTGAGTTGCATATTTCTGTCCTCTCTGCTGGGTTCTCTGAATCTGACAGCAGGTAAAAAACATGAAAAGCTATTATCTCCGATCTGTGCTGCTTTCAGCCTCTCTTCTATTTCTACTCTGACTCAGTCAAATACAGCACACAGCAACTGCATGATATAGGATCTATGTATCTTGCTTCTATCTTGAAGGTTGTGAATGAGCAATATGTAACTGAAGAGCTATAGAAAGAGAGCATCTAATTTATAGTGTGACATGGGTGATAGTGGAGGTTTGGGAGGTAAAAGTCTAAGAAGACCCTGACTGCCTACAAAACCAGTATCCACAAAGTGGAGTGCTGAACTTTTAATTTCGGGACATGGTGGTAATACTGAACTTAGAGCTCAGTATTAGATCTAGTAATAGCTTTGGTTTATGAAAGAGAGTTAAGGTGAAGACTAGGTTAATAGCCAGAAATGTTGAACGTTAATGAATAGTTACCATTTTGGTGAGGGTTTAAAAATAGATATTATTGTAGGTCAGAAATGAAAACATACACAGAGTGAGATAATCAGAATCCTGTTTTTGTTTTGTTTTGTGTTCAGTACCGCCTCACTATCACAGTAGACACTCCACCACTCCACTCTCCTGCCCTCATATTTGACAAAAGGTTACAGCCTCAATTTTTAGAAGCATTGTGAATAGCATTTGACAGTGAATAGGACATTTTCAGAGGACATTTTGACTGATAAAATCAAACCAAATCTGTTGGAACGCAGAAGGCCTCAGGATGCAATTCTTTTTTTTTTTTTTTTTTTTTTTAGCAAAAGATAAATTAAGAGGATTTTCAGGAGAACAGGGTGGGGGAACATGAGCCTAAGGAAAATAAAGCTTTGTCTTTAGAAATCCAAACTAGAGAATCAACAAGGAATATCTAGAACACTAACTGAGCAATAGTGCATGTGTGTGTGCACACTCAGCCGTGGCTGACTCTTTGTGACCCCATGGACTGTAGCCCACCAGGCTCCTCTGTCCATGGAAGTTCCCAGGCAGGAATACTGAAGTGTATTGCCATTTCTTGTGCCAGGGAATCTTCCCAATCCAGGTATCAAATCCTTACATCTCCTGCATTGGCAGGCAGGTTCGTTACCAGCTAAGCCACAGGAGAAACCCAAGAAACAGTAAGGAGATGAAATTTGACAGCACAAATTTATAGCAACCATGTCACTCTAACAGGGAGGGAACACAGTCCCACCCATCAACAGAAAATTGGATTAAAGATTTACTGAGCATGGCCCTGCCCATCAAAACAAGACCCAGTTTCCTGCACTGACCCCCACCCACCCCCCAAGTCAGTCTCTCCTGTCAGGAACTTCCATAAGCCTCGTATGCAACAGAGGGTGGACAGGATGAAAACCACAATCACAGAAAGCTGATTAAACTGATCACATGGACCACAGCCTTGTCTAACTCAATGAAACTATGAGCCATGCTGTGTAGGGCCACCCATGGGTCACGGTGGAGAGTTCTGACAAAACGTGGTCCACTGGAGAAGGGAATGGCAAACCACTTCAGTATTCTTGCCTTGTGAACCCTATGAGCAGTATGAAAAAGCAAAAAATAGGACACTGAAAGATGAACTCCCCAGGTCAGTAGGTGCCCAATATGCTACTGGAGAAGAGTGGAGAAATAACTCCAGATAGAGACAAAGCAAAAACTGTGACCAATTGTCAATGTGACTGGTGATAGAAGTGAAGTCTGATGCTGTAAAGAGCAATATTGCATAGAACCTAGAATGTTAGATCCCTGGATCAAGGTAAATTGGAAGTAGTCAAACAGGAGATGGCAAGAGTGAACATCAACATTTTAGAACTCAGTGAACTAAAATAACTGGAATGAGCGAGTTTAACTCATGACTATTATATATACTACTGTGGGCAAGAATCCCTTAGAAAAAATGGAGTAGACCTCATAGTCAACAAAAAAGTCCAAAATGCAGTTCTTGGGTGCAATCTCAAAAATGACAGAATGATCTCTGTTTGTTTCCATGGCAAACCATTCACTATCACAGTAATCCAAGTCTATGCCCCAGCCAGTAATGCTGAAGAAGCTGAAGTTGAACGGTTCTGTGAAGACCTACAAGACCTTCTGGAACTAACACCCCCAAAAGATGTCCTTTTCATTATAGGGGACTGGAATGCAAAAGTAGGAAATCAAGAGATACGTGGAGTAACAGGCAAATTTGACCTTGGAGTACAAAATGAAGCAGGGAAAGGCTAACAGAGTTTTGCCAAGAGCACACACTGGTCATAGCAAACACCCTCTTCCAACAACACAAGAGAAGACTCTACACATGGACATCACCAGATGGTCAATACAGAAATCAGATTGATTATATTCTTTGCAGCCAAAAGATGGACAAGCTCTATGCAGTCAGAAAAAACAAGACCAGAAGCTGATTGTGGATCAGTTAATGAATTCCTTATTACCAAATTCAGACTTAAATTGAAGAAAGTAGGGAAAACCACTAGACCCTTCAAGTATGACCTAAATCAAATCCCTTACAAATATACAATGGAAGTGACAAATAGATTAAAAGGATTAGGTCTGACAGAGTGCCTGAAGAACTATGGACTGAGGTTTGTGACATTGGACAGAAAACAGTGATCAAGACCATCCCCAAGAAAAAGAAATGCAAAAAAGCAAAATGATTATCTGAGGAAGCCTTACAAATAGCTGAGGGAAAAAAAAAAAAAAAGAGAAGCTAAAGGCAAAGGAAAAAGGAAAGATATACCCATTTGAGTGCAGAGTTCCAAAGAATAGCAAGGAGAGATAAGAAAGCCTTTTTCAGTGATCAATGCAAAGAAATAGAGGAAAAGAACAGAATGGGAAAGACTAGAGATCTCTTCAAGAAAATTAGAGATATCAAGGGAACATTTCATGCAAAGATGGGCACAATAGAGGACAGAAGTGTATGGACCTAACAGTAGCAGAAGATATTAAGAAAAGTGGCAAGAATACACAGAAGAACTATACAAAAAAGATCTTCCAGACCCAGATCACCACAGTGGTGTGATCATTCACCTAGAGCCAGACACCCTGGAGTGTGAAGTCAAGTGGACCATAGGAAGCATCACTATGAACAAAGCTAGTGGAGGTGGTAGAATTCCAGTTGAGCTATTTCCAATCCTAAAAGATAATGAAGAGAAAGTGATGCACTCAATATGCCAGCAAATTTGGAAAACTCAGCAGTGGACACAGGTCTGGAAAAGGTCAGATTTCATTCCAATACAAAAAAAAAAAAAAAAAAAAAAAAAGCAATGCCAAAGAATGCTCAAACTACGGCACAATTGCACTCGTCTTACATACTAGCAAAGTAATGCTCAAAATTCTCCAAGCCAGGCTTCAACAGTACGTGAACTATGAACTTCCAGGTGTTGAAGATGGATTTAGAAAAGGCAAATGAATCAGAGATTAAATTGCCAGCATCTGTTGGATCATCAAAAAAGCAAGAGTTCCAGAAAAACATATATTTCTGCTTCATGTCAAAGCATTTGACTGAATGGATCACAAAAAACTATGGAGAATTCTTAAGGAGAAGGGAATACCAGAGCACCTGACCTGCCTCCTGAGAAATCTGTATGCAGGTCATGAAGCAACCAATAGTTAGTACTAGACATGGGACAACAGACTGGTTCCAAATAGAAAAAGGAGTACGTCAAGGCTGTATATTGTCACCCTGCTTATACAACTTATACGCAGAGTACATCATGAGAAATGCTGGGCTGGATGAAGCACAAGCTGGAATCAAGGTTGCCGGGAGAAATATCAGAAACCTCAGATATGCAGATGATACCACCCTTATGGCAGAAAGCAAAGAATTAAAGAGCCTCTTGATGAAAGTGAAAGAGGAGAGTGAAAGTTGGCTTAAAACCCAACATTCAGAAAATGAAGATGATGGCATCTGGTCCCATCACTTCATGGCAAATAGATGGGGAAACAGTGTCAGACTTTTTTTGTTTTGGGGCTCTAAAATCACTGCAGATGGTGACTGCAGCCATGAAATTAAAAGACGCTAGCTCTTTGGAAGAAAAAACCAACCTAGACAGCATATTAAAATTTAGAGACATTACTTTGCCAACAAAGGTCTGTCTAGTCAAAGCTATGGTTTTTCCAGTAGTCATGTATGGATGTGAGAGTTGATCTATAAAGAAAGCTGAGTGCTAAAAAACTGAAGCATTTGAGCTGTGATGTTGGAGAAGACACTTGAGAGTCCCTTGGACAGCAAGGAGATCCTACCAGTCTATCCTAAAGGAAATCAGTCCTAAATATTCATTGGAAGGACTGATGCTGAAGCTGAAAACGCAATACTTTGGCCACATGATGTGAAGAACTGACTCACTGGAAAAGACCCTGATGCTTGGAAAGACTGAAAGTGTGAGGAGAAGGGACAACTGAGGATGAGATAGTTGGATGTCATCACCGACTCAGTGGACATGAGTTTAAGTACACTCTGGGAATTGGAGATGGAAAGGGAGGCCTGATGTGTTGGGCCCCATGGGGTTGCAAAGAGCTGAACTCCACTGAGCTACTGAACTAACTGAGCTGAACTGATGACTTTGAGTCAATGTATGAACCCTACTATACATAACTTGGGTCTGTGCTGAAGTCTCCATGGGGGTATGTTTACTAAATGCATTAAATGATCTCAGGCACTTCTGGGTCAATATTGACGCTCTCCTGGCCCTTCTTATTTTTCTCATTTAATCTGTGACTCACAAGAAAATAAGATTACTACAGTAGTTAGAATTATAACTGAAATAATAGTGAATATGCTCAGAAGTGACAGTCTGAGGCTTTCACTGAAAATATGCATTTGATTAGATGAGATTAGGTCAAATCTATTCTGATTGAGTGTATGACTTAAAAAATTTTTTTCTGGTTCAATGCCATAAAGTAGATAAATAAGTTCTATGTATGAGACATGCTAATTTATTGATAATTTGCACCTGCATTTTGTGGGCTTCCCTTGTGGTTCACTGGTAAAGATATTGCCTGCAGTTTAGGAGATCTGGGTTTGATCCCTGGGTTGGGAAAACCCCCTGGAGAAGGGAACGGCTACTCACTCCAATATCTGGCCTGGAGAATTCCATGTACTGTATAGTCCATGGGGTCACAAAGAGTTGTACCTGACTGAGGATCACAAAGAGTTGTACTTGACTGAGTGACTGTCGCTTTCACTTTGTGTGTGCTTGGTTAGTATGCATACGCTCCAATCCCTCAAAAATGGTATAGTAAATGAAGAGGACATTGTGAGATTTGCAATGAGGAAAATTATCACAAGTTTTCTAATTAATTTGGGAAATTCAAAGTAAAAGAGCTTTTATATATATATATGATATATAATATCTATATCTATATATCTATATATCTATCTATATATCTATATAGAGATAGATAGATTCTATATATCTATCTAGATATATATGACAAAACTATCATCAATGTTCATGTCTTGTGTTTGCATTTTATATTTACATCATTTATAATTCAAGTATGCTTATCATTGGATTTTGAGCTGGACAGCCAAGCTTTTTGTATATTAATATTGACTGGCTGTTGGGTAATAGCCTGCACTGCATACCTCATGCCATAAAATAATGAAAAGTGATCATGAAAAGTGCTTTGGTTTTGAGACAGGTGAATAAAAGAAATACCATTTCAATTTTCCCACTGGGAGATCTCTGTTGGTATTTTAATTTGTGAATGAACTAAATGCATGAAAAGAGAAGGAAAATAAGATGATAGAAGTCTTAGGGAGCTTAATAGTATTTAGCATGAAGAAGAAGTATTTCACCCATGATTCCTTCTAACATTATGAGGTATCAGGGAACAAACAATCTTTGCACAGAATATTAAAATTTATATTCACAGATATGTGTATATAAATTAAAATATTTAAATAGCACTTAATAGGAGTAGTATTTTTGACACAATTATTAAACTTCAAGGAGTTTATCTTAGAAAATAATAATGAATGAAGACAAAGAACTAAGTTTAAGGATTTAATAACCATATCTTATAACATCAAAAATGAAAAACTTTAAAAAAAATTAAAAATTAAAGCAGTTGTGACATACTTAATTTTCATGAGAAAAATATCTAATGACATGGTTAAAATGCTAAGAATTAATTATATATGAAAATAAGTGTACATAAAATAGTACATATAGAATGACCACAATTTTATAAAACAATTTTAAAATAAACACAAGTAAATATAAAAATGAAGCAAATGTCAACAGATTTCCACGGATGGTAGAAATCTGAATGGTTTTTATTGTGATTTTGTACTTCTCTGTATTCTTTTTACATTGTATCTACATTATAATTTCTAAAATGTCTTTTACTAAAAGCAATTCTAAAAGCAGAAAAAAAACTTACGCAAATATTAAAAATGTAGCACGTAAAAGATTTTTAAAAATGAATTCACTTGAACTAAACTATGAATCATAAGAAAAATGATGACTTGAATTTAATATTGGTTTGATCAAAGAATGCATATACCAAACAAAATTTATGTGGAAAGCCATTTAAAGAACATTGTTCTTTAATGTATTATGTGTGATCCCAATCTCTACCCTTAAGTTCTTCTGCTAAAACAAAATTTACTTTCAGAGATATGAGTTTCACCTAAAACTAGGTTAAACTAAAATTTAAAAAGTTATTAAGCTAAGACATCATGAAAAGCTCAGCATGCAATTAAAAAATTGTCATATATCTCCTTGATGTGCTTGCTGCAAATATTTAGAATGCAATGGAAAATCTCAAACTTTGTGCCAAGGAGTCAGTTGTTTTATATTCCACCACAGTCTTGGTGTCACTTCAAGAATGTATCACTTTCTAAAAACAGTCCCCAAGATGTTTACCTTCTGTATTTCTGCTTCACCTGCCCTAGCAACGCGGTCTCTTCTTTCTCTTTCATTGTGGTTGTAAGAGGAGTTCAGCCACAAAGAACTGGCACTTATGGCAAATATTCTAATTGTTTGATTCTGAACAAATGCTATGTTTTAGGGCCTTTATAATGTTTCCTGCAATAAATAAAGCAATAATCTGTTATGATAAGGTGAAATGTTTTTGATTTGTCATTTAAAAAACACTGGTTAAGTGAATTGGATAAAACAACATTGTAGAGGCTCAAAATTATATCAGGCTTCATGCATGTGCCCTGAGAATCTGTGGATAAACTGACTTGAGGAAAACAGCAATGTTCCACAGCCACAAATTTTCTTTTTAACATCTGGTCTGTCAACTTGCAAAGGTGCTACAGGTAAAAAATGTCACTGAATCAGCAGAGATTCATGCCCATACTAAAAATACCTTTTAAAATGTTCATTTCTGCATATTATGTGTTAGACATTCAGAGAAATCATGTCAGAAATAGCAAAACTAATGCTGAAATAAATTAAAATAATATTTTACAATAGTAGCCAAATGGGCCCCCAAAAAGGAAATCTTCAGAGGTCAGAAAGTCTATATAAATATAAATCATTGCAATTAGTGGATCCTGGAGTTGGCACTTGACTCATGGGCATCTGCTATTGTTAACAGTAGAACACTGGGTCATATGGATCATATGAAGATGTAGTAAATTATATTACACCAGACACTCTCTCATAAAGCTAGGCTTAATCTAAGAATGAGACTTTCAAGAAACTGTAGTTGGAAGGGAACATTCCTTGAAAAGAGACAGTGGAGTATATACCTGTTTAAGCCTGGCTTTGAGAAATAAGAATGTTAAGGGGAAACTTTTCTAGTTCTGAATTTGTACTGAAATTGGGGCAGAAATTTGTATTACTGTGTGATAAAAAATTAAAGCAAAGCATGGAGCTGAAATCCCATTTAAATGTCTCAGGTTAGTTATGCCATCAGATATATGAAAGAAACAAATGCAAATCTTCTGTTGGAGGAACATCAGTTTAGCTCAGTCGCTCAGTCATGTCAGACTCTTTGCGACTCCATGAATCACAGCACGCCAGGCCTCCCCGTTCATCATCATCTCCTGGAGTTCACTCAGACTCACGTCCATCGAGTCGGTGATGCCATCCAGCCATCTCACCTCTGTCGTCTCCTTCTCCTCTTGCCCCCAATCCCTCCCAGCATCAGAGTCTTTTCCAGTGAGTCAACTCTTCTCATGAGGTGGCCAAAGTACTGGAGTTTCAGCTTCAGCATCATTCCTTCCAAAGAAATCCCAGGGCTGATCTCCTTCAAAATGGACTGGTTGGATCTCCTTGCAGTCCAAGGGACTCTCAAGAGTCTTCTCCAACACCACAGTTCAAAAGCATCAATTCTTAGGCGCTCAGCCTTCTTCATCATCCAACTGTCACATCCATACACGACCATAGCAAAGAACAATAGCCTTGACTAGACGGACCTTAGTCGGCAAAGTAATGTCTTTGCTTTTGAATATGCCATCTAGGTTGGTCATAACTTTCCTTCCAAGGAGTAAGCGTCTTTTAATTTCATGGCTGCAGTCACCATCTGCAGTGATTTTTGAGCCCCAAAATATAAAGTCTGACACTGTTTAGCCCTCTATTTCTATTTCCCATGAAGTGATAGATCCAGATGCCATGATCTTAGTTTTCTGAATGTTGACCTTTAAGCCAATTTTTTCACTCACCACTTTCACTTTCATCAAGAGGCTTTTTAGTTCCTCTTCACTTTCTGCCATAAGGGTGGTGTCATCTGCATATCTGAGGTTATTGATATTTCTCCTGGTAATTTTGATTCCAGCTTGTGTTTCTTCCAGTCCAGCGTTTCTCATGATGTACTCTGCATAGAAGTTAAATAAGCAGGGTGACAATATACAGCCTTGATGGACTCCTTTTCCAATTTGAAACCAGCCTGCTGTTCCATGTCCAGTTCTAACTGTTGCTTCCAGACCTGCATACAGGTTTCTCAAGAGGCAGGTCAGGTGGTCTGGTATTCCCATCTCTTTCAGAATTTGCCACAGTTTATTGTGATCCACAAAGTCAAAGGCTTTGGCATGGTCAATAAAGCAGAAATAGATGTTTTTCTGGAACTCTCTTACTTTTTCCATGATCCAG
>SJYW01004360.1:44564-66899 GCA_006410735.1 Raphicerus campestris
AAAATCACTGCAGATGGTGACTGCAGCCATGAAATTAAAAGACGCTTACTCCTTGGAAGGAAAGTTATGACCAACCTAGATGGCATATTCAAAAGCAAAGACATTACTTTGCCGACTAAGGTACGTCTAGTCAAGGCTATTGTTCTTTGCTATGGTCATGTATGGATGTGACAGTTGGATGTTGAAGAAGGCTGAGCGCCTAAGAATTGATGCTTTTGAACTGTGGTGTTGGAGAAGACTCTTGAGAGTCCCTTGGACTGCAAGGAGATCCAACCAGTCCATTCTGAAGGAGATCAGCCCTGGGATTTCTTTGGAAGGAATGATGCTGAAGCTGAAACTCCAGTACTTTGGCCACCTCATGAGAAGAGTTGACTCACTGGAAAAGACTCTGATGCTGGGAGGGATTGGGGGCAAGAGGAGAAGGGGACGACAGAGGTGAGATGGCTGGATGGCATCACCGACTCGATGGACGTGAGTCTGAGTGAACTCCAGGAGATGATGATGAACGGGGAGGCCTGGCGTGCTGCGATTCATGGAGTCGCAAAGAGTCGGACATGACTGAGCGACTGAGCTAAACTGATGTTCCTCCAACAGAAGATTTGCATTTGTTTCTTTCATGTATCTGATGGCATAACTAACCTGAGACATTTAAATGGGATTTCAGCTCCATGCTTTGCTTTAATTTTTTATCACACAGTAATACAAATTTCTGCCCCTATTTCAGTACAAATTCAGAACTAGAAAAGTTTCCCCTTAACATTCTTATTTCTCAAAGCCAGGCTTAAACAGGTATATACTCCACTGTCTCTTTTCAAGGAATGTTCCCTTCCAACTACAGTTTCTTGAAAGTCTCATTCTTAGATTAAGCCTAGCTTTATGAGAGAGTGTCTGGTGTAATATAATTTACTACATCTTCATATGATCCATATGACCCAGTGTTCTACTATTAACAATAGCAGATGCCCATGAGTCAAGTGCCAGCTCCAGGATCCACTAATTCCAATGATTTATATTTATATAGACTTTCTGACCTCTGAAGATTTCCCTTTGGGGGCCCCGTTTGGCTACTATTGTAAAATATTATTTTAATTTATTTCAGCATTAGTTTTGCTATTTCTGACATGATTTCTCTGAATGTCTAACACATAATATGCAGAAATGAACATTTTAAAAGGTATTTTTAGTATGGGCATGAATCTCTGCTGATTCAGTGACATTTTTTACCTGTAGCACCTTTGCAAGTTGACAGACCAGATGTTAAAAAGAAAATTTGTGGCTGTGGAACATTGCTGTTTTCCTNAGAAATGAACATTTTAAAAGGTATTTTTAGTATGGGCATGAATCTATGCTGATTCAGTGACATTTTTTACCTGTAGCACCTTTGCAAGTTGACCGACCAGATGTTAAAAAGAAAATTTGTGGCTGTGAAACATTGCTGTTTTCCTCAAGTCAATTTATCCACAGATTCTCAGGGCACATGCATGAAGCCTGATATAATTTTGAGCCTCTACAATGTTGTTTTATCCAATTCACTTAACCAGTGTTTTTTAAATGACAAATCAAAAACATTTCACCTTATCATAACAGATTATTGCTTTATTTATTGCAGGAAACATTATAAAGGCCCTAAAACATAGCATTTGTTCAGAATCAAACAATTAGAATATTTGCCATAAGTGCCAGTTCTTTGTGGCTGAACTCCTCTTACAACCACAATGAAAGAGAAAGAAGAGACCGCGTTGCTAGGGCAGGTGAAGCAGAAATACAGAAGGTAAACATCTTGGGGACTGTTTTTAGAAAGTGATACATTCTTGAAGTGACACCAAGACTGTGGTGGAATATAAAACAACTGACTCCTTGGCACAAAGTTTGAGATTTTCCATTGCATTCTAAATATTTGCAGCAAGCACATCAAGGAGATATATGACAATTTTTTAATTGCATGCTGAGCTTTTCATGATGTCTTAGCTTAATAACTTTTTAAATTTTAGTTTAACCTAGTTTTAGGTGAAACTCATATCTCTGAAAGTAAATTTTGTTTTAGCAGAAGAACTTAAGGGTAGAGATTGGGATCACACATAATACATTAAAGAACAATGTTCTTTAAATGGCTTTCCACATAAATTTTGTTTGGTATATGCATTCTTTGATCAAACCAATATTAAATTCAAGTCATCATTTTTCTTATGATTCATAGCTTAGTTCAAGTGAATTCATTTTTAAAAATCTTTTACGTGCTACATTTTTAATATTTGCGTAAGTTTTTTTTCTGCTTTTAGAATTGCTTTTAGTAAAAGACATTTTAGAAATTATAATGTAGATACAATGTAAAAAGAATACAGAGAAGTACAAAATCACAATAAAAACCATTCAGATTTCTACCATCCGTGGAAATCTGTTGACATTTGCTTCATTTTTATATTTACTTATGTTTATTTTAAAATTGTTTTATAAAATTGTGGTCATTCTATATGTACTAATTTATGTACACTTATTTTCATANGTGTATAAGAGACAGGGATATAGTAAGTGATTGATCTGAGACTTGTAACTTAGTTGTGGCTTATTAAATAATTTGTACTAATTAATGTAGTGTTAAAAACTAGAAAAGGTGATAGGTTTTCTTTTTTTTTTTAAACAATGCCTCTGTTTGAAGGCATTGAAGAGCAAACAGGTAGAATAATGACTCAAAAATTAGAAGAAAACAAGAGTCAAANTTATTAAATAATTTGTACTAATTAATGTAGTGTTAAAAACTAGAAAAGGTGATAGGTTTTCTTTTTTTTTTTAAACAATGCCTCTGTTTGAAGGCATTGAAGAGCAAACAGGTAGAATAATGACTCAAAAATTAGAAGAAAACAAGAGTCAAAAAGTGTAATGAATATCTGGGGCTGGCTTAGCCTATGGTAATTTTATTACAGACTGCATATGAATGTGATAGCACGTATAACAATATGTAGATATATCACAATAGTAGTATTGATGTAAAATGAGCTAAATACAAAATAATGCATGCTGTATGATTCAATTTACATAAAATTCAGTAGCAGAGAAAACTAAATCCAGTGCCTATGGATGCGTATTTAGAAGATCCTAAACAAAACAAAACAAAAACAAAGACGTCTGGAGAGCAGTTGTCTTTAGGGAATAGAGAGGAGGTTATGATCGAGGAGAAAAACATGGTGCAGAGGGAGGTATTCTAGGGTGCTACCAACATTATATGTTTTGTCATCTGTAGGGGTTCAAGCTTTATAATTGTTCATTGTCTTTTATACACTTTGTTGCATGTGTATTATATTTGGTAATAAAATTGGATTAATATAAATAATTAGTATATCAGGTGATAGGTCAGAATTACGTAGACTGTAATACAAGGGGAAAAATCCTGATAAATACAGAAATTTAGGGAACTTGAAAGGCAGAGTTAGAAGTTCCAACATATATGTACTCCAGAATCCCTTCAAAAGAGAAAATGGGTTACTGATACTCAAAGAGATAATGTCTGAAAAATACCCAGAATTTCATTAAATTTCTTAGATTCAAGAAACCAAATAAACCCTAAGCTGCGTAATGAAAAGAAATTTGAACCTAATGTTTTTATAGTAAATATATATGATACTAAGTATAAGGAGATCTGTCCTGGGTGTTCNTTTCTTAGATTCAAGAAACCAAATAAACCCTAAGCTGTGTAATGAAAAGAAATTTGAACCTAATCTTTTTATAGTAAATATATATGATACTAAGTATAAAGGAGATCTGTCCTGGGTGTTCATTGAAAGGACTGATGCTAAAGCTGAAACTCCAATACTTTGGCCACCTCATGCGAAGAGGTGACTCATTGGAAAAGACCCTGATGCTGGGAGGGATTAGGGCAGGAGGAGAAGGGGACGACAGAGGATGAGATGGCTGGATGGCATCACGGACTCAATGGACATGAGTTTGAGTGAACTCCAGGAGTTGGTGATGGACAAGGAGGCTTGGCATGCTGCGATTCATGGGGTCACAAAGAGTCGGATACAACTGAGCGACTGAACTGACTGAAGTATAAATAAAAATATCTTAAAAGCAGCCAGAGAGAAAAGATAAATATTAACAAATGAGAGAGGTTGATATTGACAACTGACTTTTCAACACATCAATGGATGTTAGAAATCAGTGGTGTAATAGCTTCAAATACTGAGAGAAATAAATATTATACTTGAATTATATAACCAGTAGAATAATATTTCAGGAATGAAAGCAAAATAAATATTTTAATTCAAAATATGAGATCAAGAATATTTATTTTAAAAATATCTTCAGTTAAGAAATTTCAACAGCAGACTCAAAAGAAAAATAATCCGCTAATGAAAATTAGATACAAGGATTGGTGAGTAAAGAAAATGATAGATATATAATAAAAAATAATTGACTTTATTAAACAATAAAAACTAATATCTAATGTTGAGAGAGTTAATTCTTAGGTAGGTTGATAAGGAGTCTGGGGCTTTCAAGGAGGAGAAAGTAGTCCAGGGTTCTCAAGGAGGAGAAAAGGACAAACATTTTTTTTCCCCTACATTTCTATGTCTTAGTCACATAAGACTTACTTTTTTTCTTTCTTTAAGCCCAGAGCTAATGATTACCCAACAAAACAACTCATTTTGGTCAAGGATATGTTTTTTCTTAAACTCTGTACTAATAATTATATGACAACAATGTACCTTGCTTGAGGAATATGTTTCTCCTTCATAACAAGAACCTTCTAACTAATCCTAGGAGTGGGTCTGGTAAGACCTTTCTATTGTTATTAGTAACCAACTGAAATAGTATATAAGGCTTTGCTAAGACTAGCAAGTGGGGCACTCTGCCCTTTTCTGATGTCTATGTCAGAACATTTCTCTGTCTCTTTTTCACTGTAATATAACTCTGCTACACAAAAGCTCTGAGTGATCAAGCCTTGTTTCTAGCTCTGGATTGAAATCCTCTCCTCTGGAGTCTATGAATCTGACACTGTTCACTGTAAGTTATCAATGTGTAGAGATGCAGCTCAAGATTAAAAGCTCAAATGGTGAATGATAATTGCATATAAAATAAGAACAGGAGATCCTCGAGTTTTTTATTTTTTTAACTTTTTATTTTGTATTTGGAGATGGAAATAGCAACCCACTCCAGTATTCTTGCCTGGAGAATTCCATGGACCACTGGTGGGCTACAATCCATAAGGTCTCACAAAGTCAAACACAATGGAAGTGATTTAGCACACAGATATACATGTATCTATTCTTCCACAAACTCCCCTCCCATCCAGGCTGCCATATAACACGGAACAAATTTCCCTGTGCTATACAGTAGGTCCTTGTTGGTTCTCCATTTTAAACATAGTAGTGTGAGTAGGTACATGTATACCCCAAATTCCCTAAGATCTCTTTCCCCCATCCTTCTCTGCCCTAGCAACCACAAATTCCTTTAGTGTTCTAAAGTTTTTATTGTTTACCAGGAAAATAATAAAAATAATTAAATTTAGAGTTCACTAAAGTAAAAATGTCAAATGCGAATGTTAAAAGTAGTAAGGTAATCATTAGAGGAAGATAAATAAGAGCCTATAACATTCAAGCTATTAATGGGAAATAAAGTAAAAATGAAGAAATTTTAATCTAAAAGAAGCTAAAAAATCCAGAGAAAAGTCAAATAGAATGAAAGAGGATACATGATAAATTGAGAGAAATTATTTTAAACAGAACAGTAATAATAGTCAAAAGAAGTGGACTAAATATTCTAGTTAACAAACAAAGTTTGTCAAATTGAATAGAAAGAACAAACCAGCTACATTCTGTTTAACAAGAAAGATGCTTAAAACATAGCATCCCAGTGAGGTAGAATGTAAAAGGATGGAAGAAATCTATGCTAGGTAAATACTAGTCAAAAGAAAACGGGTCTAGTTACATTGTTGTTGTTCAGTTGCTAAGTCTCGTCTAATTATTTGCAACCCCATGAAGTGCAGCATACCAGACTTCCCTTTCCTTCACTATCTCTCAGAGTTTGTTCAACTCATGTCCATTGAATTGGTGATGCCATTCAACCATCTCATCCTCTGTCATCATTAATATGAAACAATTAGGATTTTGAAGGGGAGAAATATTGCTAGAGCTAATGTTGATCAAATATTGATTAAAGTTTGAATTCATGAGTAATATCACACAATTAATTAATTATAGTATCAAACATATTAAGAAAAGTTAAGAGAACCAGGATAAAATGACAAATGCACCATTATGCTGAGATTTTACCACATCCATGTCAGAAGTTGATAGATCATGTTGATAAAGAATTATGATAAATGCTTAATTTAATGCTTATATTTAGAATGTTTCCCTGACAAACAATACACATCATTTTCAAGTATATGGAGATTAAAAAAAGAAAGTACTAATTACATATCATAAAGCAAATCTCAAAAATTTACAGAAAATCAGTTTTTTTACCTATCATTTTCACTGACCAAAGTTAGGAACCCATTGTACTCATGAGATAGATAGTTAAAGCAATACTTTGCAAGAAATTAATAGATTTAATATCTTTATTTTAAAAAGGCAACCTGAAAGTAAACTGAGCATTCACATACAAAATACTTCAATATAATTTGAGAGAATATATATGAAAGAAAGAGAAAAGACAGAAGGAAAAATTTATGATGTGAAGAAAAAAGATATAAAATGCAGACTCAACAATATGAAGATTATTTGAATAGGAAAATACAGTTAACTCTTTTCAGGAAGACAGAGTTGAAAAAGAAAAGAAATAGCAATAGTATGAATATAAAGCAGATGCAACTATAAATGTACACTATATTTAAAAGGCAGAGAGTACTACGGAAAACTTTATAATACATTTGGAACATAGATAAAATAGGTAAATTTCTAGAATAGTAAAAAATTAACAAAACTTATTCAAGGATAAGTGGAAACTTAATAGTCTATGACACTGACATTTTCAATTGGAAATCGAATATCATCTTATGGAGAAAACATCAGTTCCAGATAATTTAACATGTGAGCTCTTGGAGCAATCAAAATCAGGTTATTTATATTTTATACAAATTAATATTATGTGCCTAGTATAACCTTGATATCAAAACCAGAAATGAGTAGTATGAATAAAGAAAATTACAGGTCGACATCAACTTGAACATTGATGGTAAAATTCTAAATAAAATATTTAAAACATGAAACCAGACATGATTAAAACCTAACCTCTGAATTTAGGTAAGTTAGTTTGACTTAGAAAATCTATTACTAAATTCACAATATTAACAGACTAAAGAAAAAAATTAACATTTCATTAAATATTGACACAGCAATTAACTAGGTTCAACAACCTTTTATAATAACATTCATAGGAAATTAAAAATAAAAGGGAATTTATTAATCTCATAATGATATATATAAAAAACCTAGAATAAATATCACACTAATAAGGAACATGAAAAGCATTCTCTTTGAAAGCAGAAACAAGATCAGATGACTACTATTACATTACACCTGAGGTCCTTTCAGCATTGCCCTTGAGGTTCTAGTTTGTGCAATAAAGATTGGTAAACATAATGATTGGTAAGCAATAAACAAAACAATAATGCATTCTCTCACAGATGAGATAGTTGTCCACCACACTGGAAACCCTAAAGAATCCACAATCTATTAGTGTTAATAAGTTTAATAAATTCATGCAGATCAATTGCATTCCTACACATCATAAACAAACCCAAGTTCCAAGAAGATTTTCTACCAAACTTGTCAAGCCAATTCTAAAACTCCCATGAAGGAGCAAAGGGCCAAGATTACTAAGACACTCGCACAAATGAGAGAACTTTTCCTACCTAATGTCAAAAATTACTACTACAGTAATTAATCAATTTGATATTGTCACAGGGATAATCAAGTCAACCAGGCTAGTACAGGGAGCCCAGAAACAGAGTCATGTACTTATGGAAACCTGATACTTGGGAGAACTGGCATTTTAGATCACTGGGGTAAATGGCAATCTAACACATGGTGTTGGGACAAGTGTTTTTTTCTTGGTTAAAAAAAAAAATTCCTGCATCAAACCATGTCAAAATGAGTGAGTAAATAAGTAAATTTGAGGTAGATCAAGAGTTAAATATCAAAGGCAAAACTTCAGAGTGCAGAGCAGAAAATATAGGAGATTGCTTTCATGAGCTCAGGTTATAGAAGAATTCCTTGAAGTAGAAGAAGCATGAACTTTGAAAGAAAGACTGATAGATTTGACTACAATAAAACTTCATCAAAAGAAAATATAAAGAAAGGGAAAGGTCAAGGCACAAACTGAGGAAAGATCTTTATAGTACATGCAACCTATAAAGGACTGGTGTCCCATAATATTGTATAACAGACTCCTATGAATGATTAACATCAAAGCAAACAACAAAATAGAAAAATGAGCACAAATAATGAACAAGAAATTCAGTGATGTGTGAGCCTGAACAGTAACAAACGTGAAAAGGAGCTTAACCTCATGTTAAAAAGAATGCATTGTTGTTGCTGTTTTAGTCGCGAAATCATACCCGGGTCTTTGAGTCCTCATGGGCTGTAGCCTGCCAGACTCCTCTGTGTATTAAAACCCAAACAAGGTAGCATTTTCCAGCAGTCAGACTGTCAAAAACTAAAAGTATAATGTAAAGGATGTTGAAGAACGCAGAATGTGCTAGAAGAAATGCTTAGAACATGACACTCCATAAATGTCTCTGGTTATCTTGCTATGTAATAAGTTCACCCCCAAACTGGTGGCTATATAACAATTATTTTCTTATACTCATGACCTATTAGTCAAGAATTTAGGCATGACTTTGTGGTAGTTATGCTGGCCACATAGCACAGATTGAGTCATTTGGTGATTGGCAGATAGTCCAGCTGTGGAGGGACCAGACTGCTTCCCTGGTGCTTTTTTGATGATGACTAGAAGCTGGAGTGAGTTGGGCTGGTTTCCCTCTCCATGTAATGTAGGGTACATAGGGTACAACTGTCAGGTAGTTGAATTTCTTATATGATGGCTCAAGGCGTCAAGCATGAGTGTTTCAGGAGAAAGGAAGTGAAAGATGTCAGCCTCTTAAGATCTGGGTCCAGAAACTAGTATAACCTCTCTTCTGTCATATTCTATTGGTCAAAGCATTCATAGAACCTTATAGATTTGTGAGGAGGGAAGATAGACTGTACCACTCAATTGGAGGAGTTTCCAATAATTTGTGGCCATCTATAATCTGCCATGATCATTATCTTCCAATTAAATGAAGAAAGATTATACGTGTTTCTTGAGTGCTCTTGTATGCTGTGGTGTTAGAGGCAGTGGAATTTTATTAAATTCTAATGAATCCGAGTTTTTGCCCTTGAAAGGCTTCTGGTCTAGATGTGAGAGGAGCAGAATATGTGTCAATATAAATTGCTAACATATTTACATACCCAAGTGGTTTGAAAAGAAGTGACCGTGGGGTGATTAACATTATAAAGATTGTGAAAATTTGACTTTAGATTTGAGAGGTCATTTTAGAACTCAAGGAGATGTAATATGAATCTGGCTGAAAGATCATAGATAATTAAAAGGCAGAGAAACTCATGACCATATAGTGGCATTGTTGGTTTAGTTGCTTATGGTTGGGGGAAGGTTGATATAGAGTAATAGTGGGAAATAATGATAAATCTGGGGACAAGTTTCCAATTGGTGAATCCTGTCATTTAAGTATTTATGCACTCAAGGAATATTATCAAGGACATGCTTAGTGTCAGGCACTGTAAATAGTGTGCTGGGGATGCAAGAAAGTACTTTCCCTAAAACAGCTTACAATCTGGAGGGGTGTTGAGAAGGGAGGTAATAAATAACTAGAACACAGTAAGGTATATTGTCACCCTACTTATTTAACTTCTATGCAGAGTACATCATGAGAAACGCTGGACTGGATGAAGTACAAGCTGGAATCAAGATTGCTGGGAGAAATATCAATAACCTCAGCTATGTAAATGACACTACCCTTATGGCAGAAAGCAAAGAACTAAAGAGCCTCTTGATGAAAGTGAAAGAGGAGAGTGAAAAAGTTGGCTTAAAACTCAACATTCAGAAAACTAAGATCATGGCATCTGGTCCCATTACTTCACGGCAAATAGATGGGGAAACAGTGGAAACAGTGAGAGACTTTATTTTCTTGGGCTCCAAAATCACTGCAGATGGTGACTAAAGCCATGAAATTAAAAGATATTTGCTCCTTGGCTGAAAAGTTATGACCAACCTAGGAGAAGGCAATGGCAACCCACTCCAGTATCTTGCCTGGAAAATCCCACGGACGGAGGAGCNTTGCTCCTTGGCTGAAAAGTTATGACCAACCTAGGAGAAGGCAATGGCAACCCACTCCAGTATCTTGCCTGGAAAATCCCATGGACGGAGGAGCCTGGTAGGCTGCAGTCCATGGGGTTGCTAGGAGTCGGACACGACTGAACAACTTCACTTTCACTTTTCACTTTCATGCATTGGAGAAGGAAATGGCAACCCACTCCAGTGTTTTTGCCTGGAGAATCCCAGGGACAGGGGATCCTGGTGGGCTGCCATCTATGGAGTCGCACAGAGTCAGACATGACTGAAGCAATTTAGCAGCAGCAGCAGCAGCAGCAGGAGACAGCATATTAAAAAGCAGAGACATTACTTTACCAACAAAGGTCTGTCTAGTCAAAGCTATGATTTTTCCAGTAATCTTATGGATGTGAGAGTTGGACTATATAGAAAGCTGAGTGCTGAAGAATTGATACTTTTGAACTGTGGTGTTGGAGAAGACTCTTGAGAGTCACTTGGACAGCAAGAAGATCCAACCAACCCATCCTAAAGGAAATCAGTCCTGAATATTCATTGGAAGGATTGATGCTGAAACTGAAACTCCAACATTTTGGCCACCTAATATAAAAAACTGACTCAATGAAAAAGACCCTGATGCTGGGAAAGATTGAAGGTGGGAGGGGAAGGGGACAACAGAGGATTAAATGGTTGGATGGCATCACCAACTCAATGGACATGAGTTTGAGTAAACTCTGGGAGTTGGTGATGGACAGGGAGGCCTGGCCTGCTGAAGTACATGGGGTTGCAAAGAGTCAGACACGACTGAATGACTGAACTGAACTGAAGGTAAGAGCTATTATGTCGTAGGCCAAAAGAGATGTGCAAGTTCACAGGAAAAACAGCTAACCTAAGTTGGAAAGGAAATGGTAAGCAAAGGGAACATGTGGTGTCTAAGTAAAAGGATAGAGGCTAGTGAGAAGAAAGTGAAAGACAGGCGATTCCAACAGAAGAGCTGCATGCATTGCCTTGAACAACAAAGGGAACTGTCATACTGATGAATTTGCAAGTAGCTTAGCACAGCCTGGATGGACAGTGGAGTTGGAGGAGATTTGGTTGGGGAGTTAAATCTGGTTTGGTTCATTGAGGGTCTAATATAAAAAGCTAGGTAATTTATAATTTATTATGAGGGCACAAGGCTTCCACTGAAGCATTTCAAAGAGGGTGGTAACTTGATCTTAGAAATATTGTGTGTTTTAGAAAGATTTTCCTCATTGCAGTATAAAGGATGAATAGAGATTAAACAAAAGTAGAAACAAAAAGATTAGTCTATTGCTGTCTTTCAGGAGGGAGAGGATAGTATTTTAGATACAGTGGTAAAAAAAAAAGGAGGTATTTAAGGTATTCAGGAGGTATTTAAGAGATAGGAACAGCAATATATTGATGAAGACTATCAAAATAGGAAATGCAGGGAGCACAGAAGGTATGGAGTGGGAAATAATGGTGACTGGGAATTACTAACTGTTGCCATGGGAATGGTGGATGATTTGTCAACATAGGTTGTACAGAAGAGGACTAAAGATCAAACTCAGGAACAGGTGGAGGATGAAACACTTGAAAATTAGACTGAAGGAGGAGCCAAGGAACTAGCATGGAAATCATGAGGGTGTGTTGTCATAGAAACCAAGTGAAGAGTCAGTTTCTGAGTTTAAGTGAATAAACAATAGTGAGAAATAAGAGGTCAAGTGGAAGGAGTCCATTGGTTTCTGACAACAAAAATTTCTGGTGACATTTGTTTTCTGTAGAGTTCTGAAGATGTGGGTACAGTGAGTATAATCCTTTATCGTAAAGATTTTAGCTTTAGATACGAAAAAAGAACTAAAGAGAGGGGCTGGAGGACATGGAGTCACAAGATTGAGGAAAATTTTTATTTTTAATAAGTTGGTAGAGACTTGAACCTGTTGACATGCTGAAATGAAGTCCTAGTAGATAAAGTTGAAATATATAGGAGATAGAGTGAATCATTATATTTTAATAGAAAGAAAAGATGTCATACACAAGTGGAAGAATTAGTTAGAAACTGCCTTTTCATATCAGTATTTTACAGATGTTGTAATGTTTATGGATACAGCTTTTCTATTTAGATTGCATGAAATATTTTCATCCTGAACACACTACTTTAGTTCTTTGCAGTAAATATTGGGCACTTGATCTTAAACTCATTATTTCATTATAATGAGCTAACTGCTGATAGCCCAGATGAACATTTCATATGAAGTGTTACTTAGCACATCTCTTAGAATGACTGAAGTGTCAGAGCATCTCAGGTATACTGCTGCAGAGACCAGCTGCACTGGAGGAGTGTGGCCCACAAACATCTGGAACATTATTCAGTACGTGAGACAGTAAATATGTTTATGAAGAAGGCATTGGCATATTCTGTGATCAGGTTCTTTCAAACATTCCAAATTCCATATACTTTCTCATCAACTTTTTTTTTGTGTGTGAAACTCTTGATCAGTTCAATTCAGCAGCTCAGTCGTGTCCGAATCTTTGCGACTCCATGAACCGCAGCACACCAGGCCTCCCTGTCCATCACCAACTCCCGGAGTTTATCCAGACCCATGTCCATTGAGTTGGAGATGCCATCCAACCATCTCATCCTCTATTGTCCCCTCCTCCTCCTGCCCTCAATCTTTCCCAGCATCAGGGTATTCTCAAATGAGTCAGCTCTTTGCATCAGATGGCCAAAGTATTGGAGTTTCAACTTCAACATCAGTCCTTCCCATGAATACCCAGGACTGATCTCCTTTAGGATGGACTGGTTGGATCTCCTTGCAGTCCAAGGGACTCTCAAGAGTCTTCTCCAACACCACAGTTCAAAAGTGTCAGTTTTTCGGCGCTCAGCTTTCTTTATAGTCCAACTCTCACATCCATACATGACCACGGGAAAAACCATAGCCTTGACTAGATGTACCTTTGTTGACAAAGCAATGTCTCTGCTTTTTAATATGCTGTCTAGGTTGGTCATAACTTTCCTTCCAAGGAGTAAGCATCTTTTACTTTCATGGCTGCAATCACCACCTGCAGTGATTTTGGAGCCCCCCAAAATAAAGTCTGCCACTGTTTCCACTGTTTCTCCATCTATTTCCCATGAAGTCATGGGACCAGATGCCATGATCTTCGTTTTCTGAATGCTGAGCTTTAAACCAACTTTTTCACTCTCCTTCTAGGAAAGGAGAGGTATAAGATAAAGTTTCATGGGCTAACTTTTCAGAAGTATTATAACGGTGATTAATGTTTATTTAGCACCCAGTCTGAGTTNAACTTTTTCACTCTCCTCATTCACTTTCATCAAGAGGCTCTTTAGTTCTTCTTCACTTTCTGCCATAAGAGTGGTGTCATTTGCGTATCTGAGGTTATTGATATTTTTCCCGGCAATCTCGATGCCAGCTTGTGCTTCCTCCAGCCCAGTATTTCTCATGATGTACTCTGCATATAAGGTAAACAAGTAGGGTGACAATATACAGCCTTGACATACTCCTTCCTATAATTATAGTTTGTAGATTAGGTAATTTGATCAATAGAAAAAAATAATATCTTGGAGGTTGGACTTGAATAATGTACCAAGTAAAGCACTATGAAGAATAAGTTTTAAGAATTGACCTGTAACCTGAGTCAGGAGAATTTAATGCATGTTGCATTCTTTCTATTTTTTTTTAAGGATTTGCAGGAAGAAAAAAGTTTAATTGACCTTCTAGGAAAGGAGAGGTATAAGATAAAGTTTCATAGGCTAACTTTTCAGAAGTATTATAATGGTGATTAATGTTTATTTAGCACCCAGTCTGAGCTGGACATATATAGACACTTCACATATGTTGTTATTTCTGTTCCTTGTAACAATCCTTGTTTTTCTTTTTCTTTCATATTTTTGGTGGGGAAACTACTCTACTTGGAGACTGAGTAATTTACCTATGATTATACCACTGGTAGATTAGGAAGCAGATTTTTAGATCCACTTTAGACTGAAATGTTTCCTCTTTTCACACATTCTACCCCTATCTAAGGAAACTGGAGAAGAATTTTGAAACAATGATAATATGAGTATTTCAGCTATTACTTTATTTGATTGGAGAAGGTGATCAGCATTCCGTTCCTTTTATGTGTATGTACCTACTCACACGTACCTGTAAATAAAGTCATAACAGTCATTACAGTCTTTGCTGTAAATAAAGAGAGCAAAGAATGTCTGCTTTATAATATACTGCTTACAAATTTTGGATAAATATGAATGATTTAGTTTTATTGTAACTGAAGATACAAAGGTAATTTTCTAATTAATTAATTTGCTTTCTCACTTTGATTCATTTTCATTCAGAAGATAATGTATTTAGCAGTTTACTAACCAGGGTAAATATGGAAGGCATAAATACTATTACAAGATTTTCAAGACTGGTCTAGACACACTTGTTAACTTAGGTAACACCCTTATGTGTTTTATTAGTGATTTTATTTTTTTAAGTCTCATCATGCCAACTTTGTGCAAATTTTCTTTAGTCAGANAAGGAGGTATTTAAGGTATTCAGGAGGTATTTAAGAGATAGGAACAGCAATATATTGATGAAGACTATCAAAATAGGAAATGCAGGGAGCACAGAAGGTATGGAGTGGGAAATAATGGTGACTGGGAATTACTAACTGTTGCCATGGGAATGGTGGATGATTTGTCAACATAGGTTGTACAGAAGAGGACTAAAGATCAAACTCAGGAACAGGTGGAGGATGAAACACTTGAAAATTAGACTGAAGGAGGAGCCAAGGAACTAGCATGGAAATCATGAGGGTGTGTTGTCATAGAAACCAAGTGAAGAGTCAGTTTCTGAGTTTAAGTGAATAAACAATAGTGAGAAATAAGAGGTCAAGTGGAAGGAGTCCATTGGTTTCTGACAACAAAAATTTCTGGTGACATTTGTTTTCTGTAGAGTTCTGAAGATGTGGGTACAGTGAGTATAATCCTTTATCGTAAAGATTTTAGCTTTAGATACGAAAAAAGAACTAAAGAGAGGGGCTGGAGGACATGGAGTCACAAGATTGAGGAAAATTTTTATTTTTAATAAGTTGGTAGAGACTTGAACCTGTTGACATGCTGAAATGAAGTCCTAGTAGATAAAGTTGAAATATATAGGAGATAGAGTGAATCATTATATTTTAATAGAAAGAAAAGATGTCATACACAAGTGGAAGAATTAGTTAGAAACTGCCTCTTCATATCAGTATTTTACAGATGTTGTAATGTTTATGGATACAGCTTTTCTATTTAGATTGCATGAAATATTTTCATCCTGAACACACTACTTTAGTTCTTTGCAGTAAATATTGGGCACTTGATCTTAAACTCATTATTTCATTATAATGAGCTAACTGCTGATAGCCCAGATGAACATTTCATATGAAGTGTTACTTAGCACATCTCTTAGAATGACTGAAGTGTCAGAGCATCTCAGGTATACTGCTGCAGAGACCAGCTGCACTGGAGGAGTGTGGCCCACAAACATCTGGAACATTATTCAGTACGTGAGACAGTAAATATGTTTATGAAGAAGGCATTGGCATATTCTGTGATCAGGTTCTTTCAAACATTCCAAATTCCATATACTTTCTCATCAACTTTTTTTTTGTGTGTGAAACTCTTGATCAGTTCAATTCAGCAGCTCAGTCGTGTCCGAATCTTTGCGACTCCATGAACCGCAGCACACCAGGCCTCCCTGTCCATCACCAACTCCCGGAGTTTATCCAGACCCATGTCCATTGAGTTGGAGATGCCATCCAACCATCTCATCCTCTATTGTCCCCTCCTCCTCCTGCCCTCAATCTTTCCCAGCATCAGGGTATTCTCAAATGAGTCAGCTCTTTGCATCAGATGGCCAAAGTATTGGAGTTTCAACTTCAACATCAGTCCTTTCCATGAATACCCAGGACTGATCTCCTTTAGGATGGACTGGTTGGATCTCCTTGCAGTCCAAGGGACTCTCAAGAGTCTTCTCCAACACCACAGTTCAAAAGTGTCAGTTTTTCGGCGCTCAGCTTTCTTTATAGTCCAACTCTCACATCCATACATGACCACGGGAAAAACCATAGCCTTGACTAGATGTACCTTTGTTGACAAAGCAATGTCTCTGCTTTTTAATATGCTGTCTAGGTTGGTCATAACTTTCCTTCCAAGGAGTAAGCATCTTTTACTTTCATGGCTGCAATCACCACCTGCAGTGATTTTGGAGCCCCCCAAAATAAAGTCTGCCACTGTTTCCACTGTTTCTCCATCTATTTCCCATGAAGTCATGGGACCAGATGCCATGATCTTCGTTTTCTGAATGCTGAGCTTTAAACCAACTTTTTCACTCTCCTTCTAGGAAAGGAGAGGTATAAGATAAAGTTTCATGGGCTAACTTTTCAGAAGTATTATAACGGTGATTAATGTTTATTTAGCACCCAGTCTGAGTTGGACATATATAGACACTTCACATATGTTGTTATTTCTGTTCCTTGTAACAATCCTTGTTTTTCTTTTTCTTTCATATTTTTGGTGGGGAAACTACTCTGCTTGGAGTCTGAGTAATTTACCTATGATTATACCACTGGTAGATTAGGAAGCAGATTTTTAGATCCACTTTAGACTGAAATGTTTCCTCTTTTCACACATTCTACCCCTATCTAAGGAAACTGGAGAAGAATTTTGAAACAATGATAATATGAGTATTTCAGCTATTACTTTATTTGATTGGAGAAGGTGATCAGCATTCCGTTCCTTTTATGTGTATGTACCTACTCACACGTACCTGTAAATAAAGTCATAACAGTCATTACAGTCTTTGCTGTAAATAAAGAGAGCAAAGAATGTCTGCTTTATAATATACTGCTTACAAATTTTGGATAAATATGAATGATTTAGTTTTATTGTAACTGAAGATACAAAGGTAATTTTCTAATTAATTAATTTGCTTTCTCACTTTGATTCATTTTCATTCAGAAGATAATGTATTTAGCAGTTTACTAACCAGGGTAAATATGGAAGGCATAAATACTATTACAAGATTTTCAAGACTGGTCTAGACACACTTGTTAACTTAGGTAACACCCTTATGTGTTTTATTAGTGATTTTATTTTTTTAAGTCTCATCATGCCAACTTTGTGCAAATTTTCTTTAGTCAGATTACCTATTTAGTTGGAGTATGGTGGCTTAGATGGTAAAGGATGTATCTGTGATGCAGGAGACTCAGGTTTGATACCTGGATGGGGAAAGACCACTGGAGAAGGGAATGGCAACCCACTCTAGTATTCTTGCCTGGAGAATTCCATGGAGCCTGGTGGGCTACAGTTCATGGGCTTGCAAAGAGTCAGATATGACTGAATGACTAACATAGAGGGAAGAAGCAGCCCCTTTCAAGGCAACTGCCTTCTTATTTATGTCTTATTTATTTATTATTTAGACAATGGTAGATATGGATCTCTTCCTACCTCACCTTTTCATGGGGTAGATACAATCCAATCTGGTCATTATCCTCTTTGAAAATCCTTGTCTTATTTGTTTCAGTAACTTCTTCAGAATGTTCTTTTATACCTCAAGTTACTCCTTTGTAAAGATGAGACACTGAGACACTCAATATATCAGCAAATTAGGAAAACTCAGCAGTGGCCACAGGACTGGAAAAGGTCAGTTTTCATTCTAATCCAAAAGAAGGACAATACCAAAGGATATTCAAAGTACCATACAATTGTGTTCATTTCACATGTTAACAAGGTTATACTGAAAATCCTTCAATCTAGGCCTCAGCAGTACCTGAACCAAGAACTTTCAGAAGTACAAGCTGGCTTTAGAAAGGGCAATGGAACATTTGCCAAGCGATCAAATTGCTAACATTCATTGAATCATGGAGAAAGCAAGGAAATTCCAGAAAAACATCTACTTTTGCTTCATTGACTGTGCTAAAATCGTTGACTGTGTGGATCACAACGAACTGTGAAAAATTCTTAAAGAGATGGGAATAGCAGATTACCTTACCTGTCTCTTGAGAAACCTGTGTGTCAGTCAAGAAGCAACAGGTAGAACCAGACATAGAAAAACTGACTGGTTCAAAATCAGGAAAGGAGTACGACAAGGCTGTATATCGTGACCTTGCTGATTTAACATCTATGCAGAATGCATCATGTGAAATGCCAGCCTGGATTAATTACAAGCTGGAATCAAGTTTGCCTGCTGAGAGAAACATCAACAACCTCACTTAGGCAGATGATACCACTCTAATGGCAGACAGTAGAGAACTAAAGAGCCTCTTCATGAGGGTGAAAGAGGAGACAGAAAAGCTATTTGAAATTCAGTATTAAAAAAAACTAAGACTACGGCATCTGGTCTATCACTTTACAGCAAATAAAAGGGGAAAAGTGGAAGCAGTGACAGATTTTATTTTCTTGGGCTCCAAATTAACTGCAGACAGGGACTTCAGCCATGAATTGCAAAGACGCTTACTCCTTGGAATGGAGCTATGACAAACTCAGACAGCATATTCAAAAGCAGAAATATCACTTTGCTGCCAATGGTCCATATAGTCAAAGCTATGGTTTTTCCAGTAGTCATGTATGGATGTGAGAGTTGGACTGTGAAGAAGGCTGAATGCCAAGAAATTGATGCTTTCAAATTGTGGTGTTGGAGAAGACTCTTGAGAGTCCCTTGGACAGCAAAAAGATCAAACCAGTCAATCCTAAAGGAAATCAACCCTAAATATTCATTGGAAGGACTGATGCTGAAGCTCCAATACTTAGGCCTTCTGATGTAAAGAACTGAGACATTGGTAAAGACCCTGATGCTAGGAAAGATTGAAGGTAAAAGGAGAAGTGGGCAGCAGAGGATAAGATGGCTAGATAGCATCACCATCTCAAGTGACAGGAGTTTGAACAAACTTGGAGATAGTGGAGGACAGAGGAGCCCGGTGTGTTCCTCTGGGGTCTACAGGGTAACAAAGAGTTAGACACAAGTTAGCAACTGAACAACAAGTGTCAGAATCTCTTGAGATTATGTTACACATGAAGCTAATGTGGTAATACTTGACCCAGTAAATGCTCAAAAGCATCACTATGATTAATCTGAATCAGAAAAGTTCATGTGATTAATTTCACATCATCATGATCACTCCTTTGTTTTGATATCTGTGAGCTTCTGATTTTGATTTCATTCATTCCAGAAGTATTTGAAGGAATATGAGTCATTGATTTAAGTATTGGAGATATGAATAGACAAAACAGATATGATTTTTCACCTTCCCTGAATTATATACTTTAGTAGGAGAGATAAAGAATGAAGAAGATAAATAGGAAAATATATGGTATGGGAAAGACTGAAGGTGGGAGAAGTCAGGAAAAGAAGGGGAAGACAGAGGATGAGATAGTTGGATGGCATCACCAACTCAATGGATATGAGTTTGAGTAGGCTCCAGGAGTTGGTGATGGACAGGGAAGACTGGTGTGATGAAGTCCATGAAATTGCAAAGAGTCAGACACAACTGAGCAGCCGAACTGAACTGAATGGGTGGGCAGGAAACTGCCCAGAGAAGGAATATCTGAGTAAGAGCATATGAATAAAGGTCCAAACCATAAGGATGTGTTTGGAGGAGATGCAGGCATAGGGAAGAGCAAGTGCAATAGCTCTGAGACAGGAGAATGCTTAGCAAGTTCAGGAAAAACAACGTGGAGGGTGGTGTTGTGAAATGTTTTTATATCCATAGAAACCTGCAAGTTTTATCAGGTAGATCTATTTCACAAATCCTCAGGGATTCAGCCTTCTTCTAGTTCATTGCTGTTTCTAGGGAATAGCCTTTATCCTCAGAATCTGACAACCCTGCTTGTATTCTAGAGCCCAGGCTTAGTGGAAGAGAAAAAATGCAGAAAAGGATGCGTAGTAATTGTCCCATAGGGAAAGTTCACAGAGGCTGCCACAGCAAATGTCTGCTTGCTGCTAAGCTGCTAAGTCGCTTCAGTCATGTCCGACTCTATAGACGGCAGCCCACCAGGCTCCTCCATCCATGGGATTTTCCAGGCAAGAGTACTGGAGTGGGGTGCCATTGCCTTCTCCAAATGTCTGCTTCAGTTCAGTTCAGTTCAGTTCAGTCGCTCAGTCGTGTTCGACTCTTTGAGACCCCATGAATCGCAGCACGCATGGCCTCCCTGTCCATCACCAACTCCCGGAGTTCATTCAGACTCAGTCCATCGAGTCAGTGATGCCATCCAGCCATCTCATCCTCTGTCGTCCCCTTCTCCTCCTGCCCCCAAATCCCTCCCAGCATCAGAGTCTTTTCCAGTGAGTCAAATGTCTGCTTGCTGCTACTGCTGCTGCTGCTAAGTCGCTTCAGTCGTGTCCGACTCTGTGCAACCCCATAGATGGAAGCCCACTAGGCTCCCTGTCCCTGGGATTCTCCAGGCAAGAACACTGGAGTGGGTTGCCATTTCCTTCTCCAATGCATGAAAGTGAAAAGTGAAAGTGAAGTTGTTCAGTCGTGTCCGACTCTTATCGAACCCATGGACTGCAGCCTACCAGGCTCCTCCATCCATGAGATTTTCCAGGCAAGAGTACTGGAGTGGGGTGCCATTGCCTTACCACTAAATAATGCTTAGTAACCTTCCTACACTTCATTACAAGGGAGGCTGGGAAATCCACTCTTCTTTTATGGGAAACTATTTGCATGGCTAAGACTTCAATCATTATGGAAGAAGGGGTGAAGTATTTGGGGGACAACTAGTAGTCTCTGCTGCCTTCCACCTCACTTCCTTATGAACAGAGAACAAGATGATGAACTTTAAAAGATACTGGTGATGTTTTCTTTTAAGTCATCTGTGTGTAACAAATAAGATCACTAACTCAAGAAAAGTTAAGACAATGCAACAATATTTGAAAATTAGAAAACATAGGTTGATTTTTACAAATGATGTCTACATTTATGGGCTTAGCTCAATTCTCCTGCCACTGAGAGAGACACCTCCTTGTGCCTCCTAAACAATATTTTTGCCCTACCAGTCAACTAAAGAAATAGAAAAATCACTCCACAGAATTCTCTAAAGTAAGTGAAGCTTTGTCATATATATAAAAATGGATTTGTTAGAATAAAGTGAAGAAAAAAATGCTATGTTCTCATTATATCTTCTTTTAAAGAAAGAAAATAAAAGAAAGCACATAATCAGCTTTGACTAGTCTATGAAATTAATTTTAGATATCAACTGAGTACTTTCCTAGAAAGTAGGGCTTTTTGACATTCATTAAAATATGTGACAAAATTAAAAAGGAACACTGTTTCTTCTTTCTTTTATAAGTGTGAGTGAAATACAATAAACTGAGAGGTCTCTTCAAGACCTCTCAGTTTAAGAAAACAGTGTTGTACAAGTTTCTCTTTTAATTGAAAACTGTTGAAGTGACTAGTTTTGACTTCTGGTTTCTGATGAAGAGGGACACCCCAAGAAGCCATCAGATAAGCTCCGATTTGGCAGTACTGCCTGGTAGAAGAACCAGCCATCTCCTAAGAAAGCTATTATTTTTGACAGATGCTCATTCTCAATTTTGTAAATTCAAATGGTGTATAGAAGATTTAGATAAGCATCTAAACTTCTGTTTCATTTCTTAAATCTACTGAGCCTGAACTCTGAACCTTTTTGAGATTTACCCATTCACAACTCATTTTTTTTTCCCCTTCACTGTATTTTAGAAAAAGAGATTGGCCTTTTCATGACTTAGTTGACTTCCCAGTCTCCAACTCAAGTCTTATTCTCCATTTAATTCCATCAAACCTTACAGAACCCTGAAACTCATGTTTTGAATGCTCCACTAGTGTTTAAACATTTTCTGTTCATTTCCCCAGTTGTTGGTAATTTTTTTTCTAGGAGGTCTATAATTTGGGGGTGAAGTGAAATTGTTTGTTTTTTCTAAAAACATTCTCAGCTCTTAAGAGTCCTATAATTGAATAAGTCTTGCAATAGAATCAATTCTTGGA
>SJYW01004360.1:75671-119895 GCA_006410735.1 Raphicerus campestris
GTGCTCAGCTTTCTTCACAGTCCAACTTTCACATCTGTACATGACCACAGGAAAAACAATAGCCTTGACTAGACAGACCTTTGTTGGCAAAGTAAGGTCTGTGCTTTTCAATATGCTATCTAGGTTGACCATAACTTTCCTTCCAAGGAGTAAGCGTCTTTTAATTTCATGGCTGCAATCACCATCTGCAGTGATTCTGGAGCCCCCCAAAATAAAGTCTGCCACTGTTTCCACTGTTTCCCCATCTATTTCCCATGAAGTCATGGGATCAGATGCCATGATCTTCGTTTTCTGAATGTTGAACTTTAAGCCAACTTTTTCGCTCTCCTCTTTCACTTTCATCAAGAGGCTTTTTAGTTCCTCTTCACTTTCTGCCATAAGGGTGGTGTCATCTGCATATCTGAGGTTATTGGTATTTCTCCTGGCAATCTTGATTCCAGCTTGTGCTTTGTATAGGTACTGTGTTATACAACAGATTTCTAGAGCTTAATCATCTTGCTTGACTGACACTTTATTCCCATCGATTAATGACTTCCCATTTCCTCTTCCACTCCCTAGCAACTACCATTTCATTCCTTGATTCCATTAACTTGACTGTTTTAGAGATCTCACATAAGTTGGAATCTCATATAAGTGGAATCATACACTATTTTGTCTTTCTGTAATTGGCTTGTTTCACTAAGCATAAGGTCCTCAAGATTTATGCATATTGTAAAGTTTCCTTTTTTTTTTTTTTTTTAAAGAGGCTGAATAGTTAGTATTCCATTGTATGTGTATACCGCAGTTTCTTTATCCATTTGTTTGTCAGTGGACATTTAGGTTATTTCAGCATCTTGGGTATTATGAATACTGTTGTAATGAACACAGAAGTGCTGATATCTCTTCTAGATCCTGATTATAATTCTTTTGGATAAATATCCAGAAGATTGCTAGCTCATATGGCATTTCTAATTTTATTTATTTATTTTTTGAGTAAACTGCATGGTGGTTTCCATAGCAATTTCACCATTTTGCATTCCCACCAATATTGTGCATGGGATCCAATAGTTCAACTTCTTTACCAATACTTGTCTTTTGCTTTTTCACTAATACCCTTCCTGACAAGTAAGAGGTGATAGCTCATTGTGGTTTTCATATGCATTTCCCTGATTATTAGTGATGTTAAACACCTTTTAATATGCCTTTTGCCTATTTGTATGGTTTATTTGGAGAAATTACCATTTAAGTCTTTAGCCCATTCGTAATAGGATTATTATTAGCTATTATTCCTGTCATTGTTGCCATCATTTTACTTCCGAGTTTTATGAGTTCCTTATATATTTTGGAAACTAATTCATTGTAAGATATATGGTTTCCAGCTGTTTTCTCCCATTCCATAGTCTTTTTACTCTATTGATTATTTTGTTTGCAATGCAGAATTTTTTTAGCTTAGCATAGTCCCTCTTGTTTATTTTTGCTTTGTTGCCTTTGCTTTTGTTGATTTCATATCCATGAATTTTTGTCAGTGCCAATGTCATGAAGCTGTTTCTGTATTCTTCTACAAGTTTTATAGCTTGGAGTCTTATACTTAAGTCTTTAATCGATTTTGAGTTGATTTGTGTATGTGGTGTTAGATTAAGGTCCAGTTTCAGTCTTGTGTATGGTATTCAGTTTTCCCAGCACCATTTGTTGACAGAGAGACTACCCTTTCCTTTTGTGTATTGGCACCCTTGTCAAAGATCAGATGACCGTATATATGTGTGTGGATTTCTTTCTGAGCTCTCAATTCTTTTTTGTTGGTCTACATGTCTGTCTTTAGCAGTGCCATGCTTTTTTTTTCATTATTAATGTAGTGTTGATAATATATTTTGAAATGAGGAAGTGTGATATTGCTAGCTCTGTTCTCTCTAACGAATAATTTGTATGTTTATGGTCTTTGTGGTTCCCTATGAATTTTACAATTTTTCCTATTTTTGTGAAAATGTCTTTGGGATTTTGATAGGGATGGCATTGAATCTGTATATCATTTTGAATAGAATGGATATTTTAACAATACTAGATCTTTCAGCTTATGAACATGAGATGTCTTTCCATTTATTTGTCTCTTCTTTAATTTCTTTCATCAGTGTTTTATAGTTTTCAGTGTATAAACCTTTTACCTACTTAACTTATTCCTGTGTTTTTTATTTTCTTTTTTTTTTTTTATAATGAGATTGCTTTCCTAATTTCCTTTTCAAATAGTTCATTGTTAGTGTATAAAATTTCAGCTGGATTTTTGTATGTTAATTTTGTATCCTGCAGCTTTACAGATTGTGTTTATTAGTCTAACAGTATTTAGGAGTGTTTAGGGTTTTCTATCTACAAGATCATTTCATCTGGAAACTGAGAAAATTTTGCTTCTTTCTTCATGATTAGGATGCCTGCTCTTTTTTGTTGACTAATCACTCTGGCTAGAACTTCTAGAACTAGGTTAGAGAGAAGTGGCAAGTGTGGATATCCTTGCCATGCTCCTGATTTTAGAAGAAAAGTATGCAATTTTATACCATTGAGGTTGATTCTGGCCAATGCTTTTTCAGAATTTATTGAAATGATCTTGTGATATTTATCCTTTTTTCCTGTTAATGGGGTGAAAGTGAAAGTTCCTCAGTCATGTCCAACTCTTTGTGACCCCATGGACTATGAAGTTAATGGAATTCTCCAGGCCAGAATACTGGAGTGGGTAGCCTTTCCCTTTTCCAGGAGATCTTCCCAACCCAGGGATCAAACCCAGGTCTCCCACATTGCAGGCAGATTCTTTGCCAGCTGAGCCACAAGGGAAGTCCTAATGTGGTTCAGTTCAGTTAGTTCAGTTCAGTCACTCAATCATGTCCGACTCTTTGTGACCCCATGAATTGCAGCACGCCAGGCCTCCTTGTCCATAACCAACTCCCCAAACTCATGTTCATCTCATCAGTGATGCCATCCAGCCATCTCATCCTCTGTCATCTCCTTTTCCTCCTGTCCCCAATCCCTCCTTGCATTACAGTCTTTTCCAGTGAGTCAACTCTGTGCATGAGGTGGCCAAAGTACTGGACTTTCAGCTTTAGCATCAGTTCTTCCAAAGAACACCCAGGGCTTATCTCCTTTCACATCAGTTGATTTTTTAATGTTGAACCATCATTGAATCTCAAGGATAAATACCACTTAGTCATGGTACATAATGTTTTTTAATATGCTTAGATTTAGCTTTCAAGTATTTTTTTGGTAGATTTTTGCATTTGTATTCATCAGGGATATTTGCCTGTGTTTTTCTTTTCTTGTGGTATCTTTATCTGGCATTGGTATCAGGGTAATGATGGCCTCAAAAAACTAGTTTGGAAGTATTCTTTTCTCTTAAATTTTTGGAAGTTTTTTTCTACCATTTTATTTTCATCAGGTTTCCATTTTATATCTTTGTCTCTCATTACACACGTAGAGACACACATTCCTGTTCCTTTCGACTGCATGGAAACTTGCTGAGTAGTATGTGTGTGTGTGTGTGTGTGTGTGTGTGTGTGTGAAAAGCAATACATTTGCTGTGGTACTGAATCAAATCTGAGATGTATGCTTTTGAGTTCTTATAATAAAATTTAATGGTCTTGGCAGTTGAATGTTTGACCTATCTGAGAGGACAATAGCACATGGAGAGAACGAATAAACAAATACTTTGACCATTATGGTTACCTTTGGATTCCTCTGCCAGAAATATTATTTTTTAGAAGTTCTTTGTCATATTAACTATTGTAACCATTGTTGACCATCTATAAATAGGAAAGTATAAATAATTTAATAGCTAAAGATTTTTGCCTAAAGTGTTCTCTTTTAAGAAAAGTGATTCTTCACTTAGTCAACTTATATTACTCTTGCACCATCAGTATTACCACTATAAAATGCATTTCCTATGTAGTATTTATCTTTAAGTGAAACTACTGCAAATGGGACTTATAGGTTGCTAACCTTATGAGATATGGGCAAATTAAGGTCACTTTCCATCTCCATTTTTCTTCCTTTTTGCAATTGCCATATAGCAGGCCAAAATGAAAAGGAAGGAAGGAAAGCAAAGAAAAAGCCAGTGGAAGTGCCCTTTTGGGACATAAGCTTGATTTACTTAAAGAACTATTTGATATGTCTTAATGCTACCATTAATATCATGTTTATTCATTTAGAGGAAGAAACAACAACAGCTCTAGGTTAAAAGTATATTCATATTTATTTCCTTCTATGATAAACAAACTAAAAAAGTACACCTTTTTAAAATGGAGAAAAATTGTTTTCAACCTTTAGGAAATATTTATCACTTCTCTGAGAAAAGTTATTAACTTTTTAAAAGAAAAAACATGCATAAATGTTTAAAAAATTCCTGTATTGTGATGTTAATTTTGTTTAAAAATTCCTCTTCATTTAGAAGCAATAGTTATACGTATATATTTCACAGAAGTTTACTAAAAGGTTCTGTTAGAAAAGCATGGGTATATTTTCAGGAAATTTTCCCCCAAAATAGCTTTCCTCTTTGTCCATGGAATTCTCCAGGCAAGAATATTGGAGTGCGTACCCATTCCCTTCTCCAGAGAATCTTTCCAACCCAGGGATCAAATTTGGTCTCTGCACTGCAGATTCTTTACTGTCTAAGCCACCAGGGAAGCCCAGAAATACCTTCAGTTCAGTTCAGTTCAGTCAGTCACTCAGTCGTGTCTGACTCTCTGAGACCCCATGAATTGCAGCATGCCAGGACCCCCTGTCCATCACCAGTTCCCAGAGTTCACTCAAATCCATGTGCATTGAGTCAGTGATGCCATCCAGCCATCTCATCCTCTGTCATCTCCTTCTCCTCCTGCCCCCAATCCCTCCCAGCATCAGGTTCTTTTCCAATGGGTCAACTCTTTATATGAGGTGGCCAAAGTATTGGAGTTTCAGCTTTAGCATCAGTCCTTCCAATGAACACCCAGGACTGGTCTCCTTTAGGATGGACTGGCTGGATCTCCTTGCAGCCCAAGGGACTTGCAAAGTCTTCTCCAACACCACAGTTCAAAAGCATCAATTCTACAGCACTCAGCTTTCTCTACGGAGAAGGCAATGACACCCCACTCCAGTACTCTTGCCTGGAAAATCCCATGAACAGAGTAGCCTGGAAGGCTGCAGTCCATGGGATCGCTGAGGGTCAGACACGACTGAACGACTTCACTTTCACTTTTCACTATCCTGAATTGGAGAAGGAAATGGCAACCCACTCCAGTGTTCTTGCCTGGAGAATCCCAGGGACTGGGGAGCCTGGTGGGCTGCCATCTGTGGGGTCGCACAGAGTTGGACACGACTGAAGTGACTTAGCAGCAGCAGCAGCAGCTTTCTCCACAGTCCAACTCTCACATCCATACATGACCACTGGAAAAACCATATCCTTGACTAGACAGACTTTTGTTGGCAAAGTAATGTCTCTGCTTTTCAATAGGCTCTCTAGGTTAGCCATAACTTTCCTTCCAAAGAGTAAGCGTCTTTTAATTTCATGGCTGTGATCACCATCTGGAATGATTTTTGAACCCCCCAAAATAAAGTCTAACACTGTTTCCATTGTTTCCCCATCTATTTCCCATGAAGTGATGGGCTAGATGCTATGATCTTCATTTTCTGAATGTTGAGCTTTAAGCCAACTTTTCTACTCTCCTCTTTCACCTTCACCAAGAGGCTTTTAGTTCCTCTTCACTTTCTGCCATAAGGGTGGTGTCATCTGCATATCTGAGGTTATTGATATTTCTCCCGGCAATCTTGATTCCAGCTTGTGTTTCTTCCAGTCCAGCATTTTTCATGATGTACTCTGCATATAAGTTAAATAAGCAGGGTGACAATATACAGCCTTGACGTACTCCTTTTCCCATTTGAAACCAGTCTGTTCCATGTCCAGTTCTGACTGTTCATTCCTGATCTGCATACAGATTTCTCAAGAGGCAGGTCAGGTGGTCTGGTATTCCCATCTCTTGAAGAATTTTCTACAATTTCTTGTGATCCACACAGTCAAATGCTTTACCTTACATGATTTAAAGAAGGAGAATTGGATAGTAATGATATATCTTACTAGAAAAAAAGTTAAGATAAAATTTAAAGGAACAGGGTGGATCTCTCTTGCCTAATACAAAGAGAAGTAGTGAATCAGGACTGTATTTGGCTGCAAGAACAAGTAAGCTTGGAGTTTTCCTTGTGACCCAGGTAGTAAAGAATCTGCCTGCATTGCAAGAGACCTGGGTTTGATCTCTGGTTTGAAAAGACCCACTGGAGAAGGGAATGGAAACCCATTCCAGTATTCCAGCCTAGAAAGTCCCATGGACAGAGGAAACGTTTGGGGTATAGTCCATGCGGTCGCAAAGAGTCAGACACTACTGAGTGACTAACTTTTTCACTGTTTCACTTTTTTGCAAGTAAACTTGACTACTGTGGCTTAAATATGTTTTAATTTTTTCTCACAAAGTAGGATATCTGGAGGTTGATAGCTCATAGTACTTCTTGATAATTTTTTAGAGGTGCATATTATTTTCATCTGTGTGTTCTCCATGTGTTGTATTTTATTCTCATAATTATTACCTGTGTGCCAAGTTGCTTCAGTCATGTCCAACTCCTTGTGACTCTATGCACCATAGCTATTCTTTCCATGGAATTCTCCAGACATGAGAACTAGAGTGGGTTGCCATTTCCTCCTCCAGGGGATCTTCATGACCCATGAATCAAACGTGTGTCTCTTACATCTCCTGCATTGGCAGGCAGACTCTTTACCACCAGTGCCAACTGGGAAGCCCATAATTATTATATTATAATCCCCAAATGGCTGCTGGACCTCAAAGCATTTTTATCCATGTTTTAGGCACTGATTTAGGGGGAAAACAATGGTGCAAAGGGGGAAAGAGAGAGAGATCAGCTGAGAGTGTCCCTTTTACTGGGAAAACAAAATCTTTCTGGAAACCTTACCCAGGAGGCTTCTTTAGATTTTATTGGTTAAAACTATGAACTGTGGTATTGGAGAAGACTCTTGAGAGTCCCTTGAACTGCAAGGAGATCCAACCAGTCCATTCTGAAGGAGTTCTTTGGAAGGAATGATGCCCTNCAGGTCAGGTGGTCTGGTATTCCCATCTCTTGAAGAATTTTCTACAATTTCTTGTGATCCACACAGTCAAATGCTTTACCTTACATGATTTAAAGAAGGAGAATTGGATAGTAATGATATATCTTACTAGAAAAAAAGTTAAGATAAAATTTAAAGGAACAGGGTGGATCTCTCTTGCCTAATACAAAGAGAAGTAGTGAATCAGGACTGTATTTGGCTGCAAGAACAAGTAAGCTTGGAGTTTTCCTTGTGACCCAGGTAGTAAAGAATCTGCCTGCATTGCACTGACTCAATGGATGTGATTCTGAGTGAACTCTGGGAGCTGGTGATGGACAGGGAGGACTGACATGCTGCGATTCATGGGGTCGCAAAGAGTCGGACACGACTGAGTGACTGCACTGAACTGAACTGATGCCGTGTTTTACTTTTAGCTGCAATAGAAAGTTCTGTAGTAAGGAAGTTAAGAGAAGAGATGATTGGGATGATATTTAGTGAGTCTACTGAACAGATTAACTTTTACCCTTGATACCAAGCAAAGTTATGTACTAAAGAAGAAATGTTCCTGAACCTAAATTCAAATCTTCTAAATATCACTTATATAAATAAATACTCAATATAACTTCTAATCCAACAATAAATATCTATTATTTGTCCTTTCTCAATAACTAACTTGATTCTGAAATTAAAATAATTAATATATTACCAGAGTAAGTTAGAAATTTGACTCTATGTCAAATGATAATCACAACTATTACTAGGTACCTAAAATATGCCAGATATTTTAAATTATTTTAAATTATTAAATAAATACAATTATTAAAATAAGAACTTAAGAGGGTATTTGTCTATCTAGTTGTGATACAAAGAAAATTGATCTAGAGAAGTTAATAANGTGTGTTGGCAGGTCTGACTGCCTGAGAAGCCTAGTTTGTTTTGGGGAAGCTTAGGAAGGGCTTCCCTGGTGACTCGGTTAGTAAAGAGTCTACCTGCAAAGCAAGAGACGTAGGTTCGATCCCTGGGTTGGAATAAATCTTCTGGAGGAGGGCATCAATTCAGTTCAGTTCAGTCACTCAGTCGTGTCCAACTCTTTGCAACCCCATGAATCGCAGCATGCTAGGCCTCCCTGTTCATCACTATCTCCCGGAGTTCACTCAGACTCATGNTGATCTCATGTATATGTGGAATATAAAAAACAAAACAAAACAACAGACTCATAGATACAGAAAACAAGCCAGTGATTGCCAGAGGGGAGGGGGCTAGGGAGATATATGGAATAGATAAATGAGATTGAGATATAAACTTCCGTCCTTAAAATAAATAAGTCACAGGAATGTAATGTACAGCACAGGAAAATACAGTCAACAATACAGTAATTCAGTAGGTGGACAGATTGTAAGTAGATCTATCATGGTGATCTCTTTGTAATGTATAAAAAAATTAAATCACCATGTTGTATTCCTGAAACTAACGTGATATTGTATGTCAATTATGACTCAACAAAAATTACCTCAGATGAGAAACACATCTCAGGACTAACAAAACACACACACACACACACACAAACTTTTTTTCTGTATGCTGCTTAAATAGGACCTTATGTAAGTGCTGTAATTAAAAGCAGTTTATTGGTGAAAGTCTAGCCCCTAGTGGACAGGACTCTGGTACACACCCACATACCAAACTAGTTACTAACAGCATGAAGAGACACCTGCTTAAAGCTCAAGTGTTTCAGAATGAAATAGTCTTCAAGACTCTTGATGTTCTTATTTTGTTCTTTTATCTTTTATTCATAAAAGAGGCCAAAATTTTATGTCTGGCTTATTAACACTTCACAGTATTTCAATGAATACTAAGACTTTTCAACTCCAGTCTCAGTTATTTTTTTCAAGCAGTGATTTTCTTGGCTTCCTAGGGAGTGAAAGAATAAAATTTCTTTCCTTCCCTTCCCTTCCTCCCCTTTTTCTGTTCTTTTCACTATTAATATCCAACATTTAGGCAAAATCCCATGGACGGAGGAGGCTGGTAGGCTGCAGTCCATGGGGTCGCTGAGGGTCGGACACGACTAAGCGACTTCACTTTCACTTTTCAATTTCCTGCTTTGGAGAAGGAAATGGCAACCCACTCCAGTGTNCCAACATTTAGGCAAAATCCCATGGACGGAGGAGGCTGGTAGGCTGCAGTCCATGGGGTCGCTGAGGGTCAGACACGATTAAGCGACTTCACTTTCACTTTTCAATTTCCTGCTTTGGAGAAGGAAATGGCAACCCACTCCAGTGTTCTTGCCTGGAGAATCCCAGGGATGGGGGGAGCCTGGTGGGCTGCTGTCTGTGGGGTCGCACAGAGTCAGGCATGACTGAAGCGACTTAGCAGTAGCAGTAGCAGCGTAGGCAACTTTCACTCTTTTCTTTGAGGATAGATTTAGGTTACACTTATAACTTTATACCCAACACACACACACACAGACACATACACACACATCATAAGTCGTCTATTTCTTTTAAAATTAAAAGTACTCTATAGTTACTTTTCTCTTTTATGAGTGAGTATGAAGTGTGAAAAAAGAGATAATACAAAAATTAAACACTCAAATAAAATAGTGATGAACATACTTTTGTGAATGAAATAACACCTGATATAGAGTATCCAGTCAGAAAGCTGTGTTTCTTAAGCCTACAAAATGCTTTTCATTGTAAGTCTTGTCACTAAACACACTCTATGATTCAGGGAAACTATAATTAGATTTCTCTAATCATCCTGATGATCTTAGATGTTTGCTTAGTTTTAAAAACTAAACCCAGAAAGACTGAATTTACATTTCAAATATATATTTCAGTATAGCCAATTCTGCTCTGTGTGTTCCAGGGCTTATGGAAGAAATCAGTTAGATGTATAACACTCAGAACTTTTGTCAATGACACACAAAAAATTAGAAATCTGAGAAAATGATAGCGCATATTAAGTGGTTAAGAAATACATAAATGCTTCACCTTGAAATAAAACCTGATGTTTGCTTGTGGGTGTCAGAAGGGTTGTAGCTTGTGAGTTACCGTGAAGTGGTAGAATGAGAATTATCTGAAATCAGATGGCAAGTTCTAATAACAGATGTGAATGGGTGTGGCTCATAACCCAGGCTAGTGAACAGAGGTAGCTGGCAGATGTTTGAGCGTGTTTATGTATTTCTGTGTAGTTTGGATCAACTGGGTGTGTTTTCTGCATTCATCCAGTGTGATTCATGGACAAAATGGTGGAGAAGCAAACATTAAATTTTCCTTGTTTTCAAATTGTCCCTACTATATCAAATGTATCAGAACAAAGTCCCAATTTCCAAACAATAGCAGAGCTGATTGCATTCTTCTTGAAGACCTAAAATAGAAGAAAAATGACTCATTTGAAATGAGAACTATTTAATGTTTAAGAAATAGTATGAGTCTGTCATACAGAGTGAAGTAAATGGACATGTGGACTCGGTAGGAGGGAGGGTGGGATAAACTGGAAGAATAGCATTAACATATATGCACTACCATGTATGAAATAGGTAGCTAATGGGAAGCTTCTGTATAGCCCAAGATTTCTGCTCGCTGCTCTGTGATGACCTAGAGGGGTTGGATAGGGTGGGCTGAGAGGGAGGCTCAAGAGGGAGGGGTATATGTGTAAACACAGCTGATTCATGTTGCTGTATAGCAGAAACTAACACAACATTGTAAAACAGTTATACTCCAATAATAAAAAAGAATTTGTATGAAGCATAGTTTATAAGCCGTTGTAGATTTTATTAGCTCCTGTGTAGGTACAGGTTTTGAATGCTGTCATCATTGGCACAATTAAATTCATTTTTTCCATGCTGCTTTAAGTCATTTTGTGGGTTTGGTACCATGAGAGTTAAGCAGCAATGGTTTTTAGTTCTCTGGAGTTTATGCTTCTTAAAATTCAGCAAAAATCTATTGGGGAAAATGGACTGCTGACATTCTTTAAATTTTAGTTGTTATAGATGTAAAGATGGAACACATAATTTAGATAATAAAGGGAAGGTGGATTTGTGTCTTTGGGGAGTTGGTGTTAAAATTTTAGATGACTAAAAACAGAAATTTTAAATGGATTTCCAAGTTATAAAAATATAACTATCTATTATTCAGTGCATGTGGTCAAAATAAAATACCATAAACATTTGATTTTCTTCCCCATATTTATACTTAAGTTCTGAATTCAATAAATCGGTACCTGGATAACTTCAAAGTCAAAACCCAGAATCATTCTTAATCTCCATCTATCTCTCATCTCTACCTTCACATCCATCCCAAGCCTGGCAGCTCTACCTCTAAAATACAGTCAGAATCTGCCTATTTCCACTGTTAGAATCATCTCTCATCTGACTACAGTAGCCTCTCAGCAACTCTGTGTTCCTCTTTTTTCTCTTCTATAATCCATTCTCTGCCCAGATGCTAAGGTTACTATTTAGAATTATAAATTAGACCATATCCTTCCTCATCCTAACCTTCCAATGGCTTCTCATCTCATTTATAATAAAGTCTAAGTTCAACCAGTGTCTACAAGGCTCTTTAGAGATAATCTTTAGAGCCTTAATCTGGCTCTTATTGTATCTTTGACATCATTTCCCATTTTTGGTTCCTGCCACACACAACTTCTGTGTAGATGAAACCCTTGTGTTGTAAGAAAATTCCATTAGCTACCTTATTTCACACATTGTAGTATATATATATGTTAATGCTACTCTTCCAGTTCATCTCACCTTCCTGTTCCCCCTACTGTGTGGCCTTTTTCTGCTCCTTGACACCAGCTCTTCCCTCTGCTGGAAAGTAGTCAACTTAGTTTTCAAAGAATAATCTTCTTACTCAGAGCTCAGCTTCCCTACTATGACCTCTCCCCTGTATCCACCTATTGAATCACCCCATTTTATTTTCCACACCTCTATTACTTTATGTATTTACTTGATCATTTTGTTTGCATATGTGTTTGTATTTTCTCTAGAACTAATGACTTCACTTTCACTTTTCACTTTTATGTATTGGAGAAGGAAATGGCAACCCACTCCAGTGTTCTTGCCTGGAGAATCCCAGGGATGGGGAGCCTGTTGGGCTTCCATCTATGGGGTCGCACAGAGTTGGACACGACTGAAGCGACTTAGAAGCAGCAATGTTGCATGGGAGGTTAGCTTTCTTGGTCAGTATAATATCCCCGGTATATCTTCTAATGACACTTGGGTACTTAATGTATACTTGTGAAATGAATGAATTGAGGTTGAAAAAATAGAAGGGGATTTTTTCCCTAAAAAGGAAGCAGAGTTTTGTGTTTTATAATGTAAATGATATCAGACTTTAAAAAGTAGTATTGAACCTATGTGGTTGCTTCAACCTAATTAATAAGAATTAGTGATGGTTAAGCACTCAAAGATGACTTATGTGTCCAACACACTCTCCTAACCTTTTTTTTTATCATATCAACTCATTTAATTCTTACAATTACTCTTTTGAGGTAAACGTTATGATCCCAAATCTAAAAGGTGGGAAAATTGTGTTCTGAAGGTGGTGCAGGTGGTAGGATTGGGATCTGAACTTAGGCAGTTCTACTAGAAAGTCANACCTCCTGGGACAAAGGATGTGAGCATTCAAATGCTCAAGATTATTTCAAGGATGGTACATTATTGTAAAGAGTATGTTTTATTAGAAGGTACTTCTTTGTCTTTTTCTTAAAACTGTCCCTTTCTTAGTTCTTAGGGAACTGTACCTAAATTCCAGGTAAGACTATGATTAAAAAAAGCAAGTAGAAGGTAAGAGAGCTAGAAAACTTGAGGGCAGAAACTGCAGTTTCTGCAGCATTTAGGGGATGACAACCTTGGCCAGATACAAGAGCCTTCCCACTGGGAATCAGGGCCATCGACATTAGTATTGCTGGCTATACCAACAGTAGCCCTCATGCTGGACACCAGCACTGGGACAACTTCAGTGGGATTTGCTGTTCGACTCTTCTGTTAGTGCTCAGAAGAGAACATAGGCAGATGCCATGGATGGTCAAAGCATCTAGCTTCAGGAGCATGTGGAGCTACTNCTGGGACAACTTCAGTGGGATTTGCTGTTCGACTCTTCTGTTAGTGCTCAGAAGAGAACATAGGCAGATGCCATGGATGGTCAAAGCATCTAGCTTCAAGAGCATGTGGAGCTACTCTCTGGGCCTCCTCTAGGTGAGATAGACTGCAATGGCCTTAGCAGGAAGGAAGCAAGCAGTGGGAGATAGGATAGAACTTCTGAAAGTATGGGTGGGACTACAGACTGGAGCTTCCCTGGTGGCTCAAACAGTAAAATCACCTGCCTGCAATGCTGGAGACCTGGGTTCAATCCCTCGGTCAGGAAGATCTCCCGGAGAAGGAAACAGCAACCCACTCCAGTACTCTTGCCTGGAAAATTCCATGGATGGAGGAACCTCCTTGTAGGCTACAGTCCATGGGGTAGCAAAGAGTCAGAGACAAGTGATCGATTTCACTTTTGCTTTCACTTTCACAGACTGGTGGCAAGGAATGCTCACATATTACTTGGAAATTGGGAGGGGTCCACTCACTGACTGGGTGTGTGTGAGCATTTTAGGTAGGTAGATGTCCACAGCCTCATCTTGTCAACCCCTGAGGGACTGAGAATATGGAGCTGAGCCAGCAGAGTGTAAACTGTAGGATTTGACATCAAAAGGTTAATACACAAAGAGAAAAAAATGATTATTTGAAATCATTTGAACAGATAGAAAGTACAATATTTAAGAAGATTAAGATCCTGCAGAGACATAGAGAATTATTAAATGAAATTGCAAACTTTTAAAGTGGTTAATGTAAGAGCTAATTTTACATTAAAAAGAAAAGGATTATCATTCAAAGAAGAAATTTTCATTCTAAGAATTTCAGTAAAAGAGCCTGCACAAGTATAGAATGGCAATTATTAAACAACCTACACTAAACCACACTGAAAATTCTTTATTTTGCACAGCTAGTCAATCATCACAGGCTGTCTGGAGTCAGCTAAATTCAAGCCTTGGTTATTCATCCCAACCCATCTATGTTCTCAGGTGAGTGCTGAGGACTGAAGGTGTTCAGCTTGTCCAATTCTGGAAAAGATCAGGAAGAGATGGCTACAGGATGGAGATGAGGGAGTGATGACTGCTGCCGTAGAAGACTTGAGAGATTACTCAAGGCTAAGACAGGACCTGAAAGATACAGTTTGTAACTAGATCTAATTTATCCATTAGCTATTCTGCCTTTGAGCTTCTTTTATCTGGATACAGTACATGAGTAATACAATACACACCTGTTTGACCCGGTTTTCATCAAACCAGATCCACGAATTGAAAGAGGCTACTTCATTTATCAGGTTTTATTAAGGACACTTTGTGTCTGAAACAGTGCCAATGTTCTTGTAATGCACACATTGCCAGTTAATTTTATATATTTTACATGCATTAATAGTGGCCTACTCTGTGCATAATGTTTATCCTTTCACTCAGCAATTTATGATTGATAACGAGGATAGGGAACTTCAGTTTAGCTTAATCAGAATTGTGGTAAAAGTCATTGCCAATTACAATGAAAATATGGAAAGACAGCGAACCCAATTTGGACATCCAGTAAGAGTTCCTCAAAGAGGTTTCATATCAGCTGTATACGGAAGATATCAATACTGGCAGCCAAGAAACAGAGAACGCTGGAAGTGCTGAGCTGGAAGGACTGATGGAGAGTATGAATCTCCACTTTGCAAAACTGGAAACTTTCCCCAACAAAGTTACCTTCAGTAGGCTGTCAACCTGCTCAAAGGCAAAGCCTCCCCTAGACAGGTCAAAAGGAGTACAAGATGGTAAGAGTAAATAAACACCCACAATTAGAAAAAAAAAAATGAGGGCTTTGCTTCAAGGTGTGCACATGTGCTTAGTCACTTCACTCGTGTCTGACTCTTCACGACTCCATGGGCTATAGCCCGCCAGGCTCCTCTGTCTATGGGATTCTCCAGGCAAGAATAATGGAGTGGGTTGCCATGCCCTCCTCTAGGGGATTTTCCCAACTCGGGGATCAAACCCTCATCTCTTATGTCTCCTCCATTGGCAGGAAGGTTCTTTACCACTAGTATCACCTGGGAAGCCCTTGCTTCTCGGAGGGTACATTTATTTAGAGCTGAAAGTGGAAAATCAGGGAACGTAGGTTTTCTTTTTCCTCTTTTTTTTTTTTTTTTTACTTTATAATACTGTATTGGTTTTGCCATACATCAATGTGAATCCACCATGGGTACACACGTGTTCCTAATCCTTAACCCCACTCCCACCTCCCTTCTTTCACTTTGTTTTAGGTCGAATCCATAAAAATTCTTTCTACCCAGTGTAAACAGAAATCGAAGGAAGCAGGATCTTTAAACTATTTTTAATGAGTTTTTTTTTTCCAACTCTATTTATTTAAATGAAACTAAAGAATCTTTTCTGAAGAATCAGCCTGCTGACTCTAAAAAGCAGAGGCCACAAGCTCAGGGACACAGCTCTGGCTTTCAGAGCATTTCCAGGTGACCCTTCTCTTCCACTATGTTGACAGACTGGACATTTTCTCAAAATAAGAGGAAAAGTAAAGCATTGCACTGCAACTCTCAAAGGGCTGACAAAGACTCCACTTAAAAAATAGCATTTTTGTTATATGTTACCTATATGTGTTTCATGCATTTTTGTTTAATGACCATTTGACATCCACTCGTTTAGAGAAGTGTGGCTGTGTGTGAGCAGAAAAGAAAACCTCTTTGTTTATACCACAGGATGTTCAGTCAATGTCCACTTTGTTGTGGATATCAGAGCAACACTTGAGATTCTCCTAAATATGAAGCACCAAGTAGTTTGGTTGTTTATGCTCATACTTGGAGAAAGATTGAATACACGTGATTGATCGTGAATTGCAATGACTGAAATTTAAGTGCTAGAAAATGAACTTACCAATAATAAGTGAGTTTAATAAAACAGTTCTTCTGAAGCACTAGGGGATGCTTGGGGTATTGCTGATAAGTGCAACAACAAGAAATTTTAAAACATTGCCCAAGGCATGGGACTACGATAATTTGTCAAGAACCTCAATATCCATAAACATTAAAGATCCTGTAGAACAACCAGGACCCCTTACAATAAACTTGATCTTCATAAGACTGGATTTCCATGCACACCTCTTGAGTTATTATTTTGGACAACTCACACAATTTATTAACCTTTACAAGTCTCAATTTCTTAAACTGCAAAAGACAAATAGGCATGGGAGGATTCTTAGGAGGACTACAAATAGTACATGAGTTGCTACCATGTCCTGATCCTGCTAACAAGTGTCAATATCACATTTCCCTTATTACCCAAATTGTAATAGCTCAAGTTATAACAGCATATTAAAAAGAAGAGACATTACTTTGCCAACAAAGGTCCACATAGCCAAAGCTTTGGTTTTTCCAGTAGTCATGTATGGATGTGAGAGTTGAACCATAAAGAAAGCTGAGTGCCGAANGTACTTAATGTATACTTGTGAAATGAATGAATTGAGGTTGAAAAAATAGAAGGGGATTTTTTCCCTAAAAAGGAAGCAGAGTTTTGTGTTTTATAATGTAAATGATATCAGACTTTAAAAAGTAGTATTGAACCTATGTGGTTGCTTCAACCTAATTAATAAGAATTAGTGATGGTTAAGCACTCAAAGATGACTTATGTGTCCAACACACTCTCCTAACCTTTTTTTTTATCATATCAACTCATTTAATTCTTACAATTACTCTTTTGAGGTAAACGTTATGATCCCAAATCTAAAAGGTGGGAAAATTGTGTTCCCAAGGTGGTGCAGGTGGTAGGATTGGGATCTGAACTTAGGCAGTTCTACTAGAAAGTCAGTTGGTTTAGCCACTGTGCTATTTCCATAGAAAGGGCTTCTGATCATGTAGTAAGTCATGCTTTCTTACTATGCAAGCTACTGCTTGGCACCTAGTACAGCCCAGAACCACTAAGGTTTTGTTTCTTTGTTTGCTTGTTTGTTTGTTTTAAATATAAGAAGGCTAACAATCAGTTGACTATAAGAACTATCATACACAAACTATGACACACAAACACAATAGCAAAGAAAAGAGAGAAAATGATTTTACTGAACTCTTAAAAGAAACTTAAATATGAAGCAATATATTGATCAGCAATATATGGACTGTTTTTTTGATACATGACCAGTCAAGCTTACTCTGGATCAGGCATTGACTATCTTTTTTTTTTTTTTTTTTTTAACTGACTTATAGTTGTTAGGAAAGACATCTGGAAAATGGCTTGAAATTTGTTTTAAAACTCATGATGCCAACTTCACCAGAGGCTNTAACAATCAGTTGACTATAAGAACTATCATACACAAACTATGACACACAAACACAATAGCAAAGAAAAGAGAGAAAATGACTTTACTGAACTCTTAAAAGAAACTTAAATATGAAGCAATGTATTGATCAGCAATATATGGATTGTTTTTTTGGTACATGACCAGTCAAGCTTACTCTGGATCAGGCATTGACTATCTTTTTTTTTTAACTGACTTATAGTTGTTAGGAAAGACATCTGGAAAATGGCTTGAAATTTGTTTTAGAACCCATGATGCCAACTTGACCAGAGGCTAACGGTGCAGAAACAAAACAGACAAGCAAGCAAAACCACTGTGACTTTCAGAAAGTACAGTAGAAGGAAAGTACTGGAGAGAAACACATCTCTGATTAACAAAGGGTTGTCAAAACCTGGGAAGGAGCTAGAATCTACTGAGTCTGCTCAGTCAAAGCACAGTGCAAGGAATCAGAGGATAAAATTCTTGTCTTTCTCCTTCAGCTTACAATAAGCCAACTGAATGTCTGCATCTCAGTTATGAAATATGTGAACAGTAATATTGTATTACATTTAACAGCTTCCTGTGTGGAATAGGACACTGGAGTAGGTATCCTCTTAGAGAATATTCTAACTTTCATGGACATGATGATAATATTTTGTGGCTCAGAAACAAAGGAATGGAAAAAGAGCTATGAGACTAATGTGAACAGAATTGGCAAAGGATATACACTAACTCTTCAAGTGGGTGAAGCCTTGAGATGGAGAATTAATCTTTATTGGCAGGCACAATTTATATATAAAAGCAATGGGAGAAACCCACTAACAACTTCTGGGGCTGTAGAATTATAAAACTGTGTACCAGGTGTTTTATCTTATTCTTTTAATTTCAAAATTTGAGATTGCAAAGAGACATTAAAATGTGTTTTAATATATCTTCATTTCCTGCTTTACTAGAGTTTCAGACCTAAGGAATTAAATTCATCATAAGAAATTAAATATTGAAAAATTTGACATTATTCTACACTGGTTTCATATTAGCAAATGAATTATTATCCTCACTGAATGGAAATGTGGAGCTAAACTACTCTGCATATAATGAAAGGAAATACTTAAAAATTTTCCTGGTATGTTGAGGAGATGGCACTTTGAGAGTTTAAATTGTGGAATAGACAAAAATATCAAACTTTGGCATACAGCCAAGGAGCTTCTAAAAATAGTAATTCACAAATTCGTTTTTAAATTATCCCCCAATCTACACTTTTCTATGATCTTTTCCTATTTTACCTAAAATTTTAATAACATTTACAAACCACATTCTGTTTTGAGGAGTAAAAGATAAGAACTCAAGTGGTATGGAAAGAAGATAGCAGTTAAAGAAAGCATTCAGTTCAGGTCAGTTCAGTCTCTCAGTAGTGTCCAACTCTTTGCAACGTCATGGACCACAGCACGCCAGGCTTCCCTGTCCCTCATCAACTCCCAGAGTTTACTCAAACTATGTCCATGGAGTTGGTAANAAGAACTGATGCTTTTGAACTGTGGTGCTGGAGAAGACTCTTGAGAGTCCCTTGGACTGCAAGGAAAGCCAACCAGTCCATCCTAAAGGAAATCAGTCTTGAATATTCATGGAAGAACTGATGCTGAAGCTGAAGCTGAGGCTCCAATACTTTGACCACCTGATGCAAAGACCTGACTAATTTGAAAAGACCCTGATCCTGGAAAAGATTGAAAACAGGAAGAGAAGGGGACAACAGAGGATGAGAAGGTTGGATGGCATCACTGACTCAATGGATGTGAGTCTGAGCAAGCTCCAGGAGATGGTGAAGGATAGGGAAGCTTGGCGTGCTGCAGTCCATGGGGTCGCAGTCAGACATGACTGAGCAGCTAAACTGAACTGAATTTATATAAATTTTATATTTAATCATTATTTATAATTTTAATAAAGATTTCTGATATTCTCATTTTTCACCAGAAGAGGCCACTATGATCCAACATAATGGATTCACTGTCAATTAATTGAGTAATTCTGTGTAGGAAATCAGTCCTGGGTGTTCATTGGAAGGACTGATGCTGAAGCTGAAACTCCAATACTTCGGCCACCTGATGTGAGGATCTGACTCATTTGAAAAGCCCGTGATGCTGGGAGGGATTGAGAGCAGGAGGAGAAGAGGACAACAGAGGATGAGATAGTTGGATGGAATCACCGACTCAATGGATATGAGTTTGGGTAAACTCCTGGAGTTGGTTATGGACAGGGAGGCCTGGTGTGCTGCGGTTCATAGGGTCACGAAGAGTCTGATATGACTGAGCAACTGAACTGAACTGAACTGAACTGAACTGAGAAAATTGACAGTTACTTAGAAAGGCAATGATCACAAATATATCTTTCTTTTCTTGCAAACTTACTTTTGAAAGGCAGGCTCCTCTTCCATCCTAGCATAATGTTTATAGAATATCCTTCCTCTGATTCCTTGGGAGAAGTCAAGATTTTAGAGATAGACAAACATTGATTTGAATCTTGGTTCTAGCACAGACACAAACTGTTTAACCTTGGTAAATAGCTTAAACTTTTTCTCCTACAAAGAGAAAAGGATGGTATCTAGCTTGCTTTTGCTTTTTTTTTTTCTTTAGAGATTAGATGAGCAATTGCTGTAAGAGTACTTGAATGGCACCTGTAATAAAGAAGAAACTCCTATTAGTTCCTATGCCTCTGGAATCTCCAATGTACTGTTGCTCATACCTGATTTCTGTTACCAAATATGTTCTAAAGAATCCTAAAATGGTTTACGTACATTTACCTAATAATGGAAAGAATAGAGGGAATGCTAAATTCAAGGTTGTTTACAAGGTTAATATAGAGAAATATGAAGAATAACTGGAAGGTGGAAATTAAGGATTTATTCATTTTTTATCCTCAAATTATCATTGCAATTAAATTTTTACCTTTACATTTTAAAATAGCAAGCATATCCTTCCTTTTCNTGGGAAATAGATGGAGAAACAGTGGAAACAATGTCAAACTTTATTTTGGGGGGTTCCAAAATCACTGCAGATGGTGACTTCAGTCATGAAATTAGAAGATGCTTACTCCTTGGAAGAAAAGTTATGAGCAACCTAGGTAGTATATTCAAAAGCAGAGACATTACTTTGCTGACTAAAGTCTGTTAGTCAGGCTATGGTTTTTCTGTGGTCTTATATGGACGTGAGAGTTGGACTGTGAAGAAGGCTGAGCACCGAAGAATTGATGCTTTTGAACTGTGGTGCTGGAGAAGATTCTTGAGAGTCCCTTGGACTGCAAGGAGATCCAACCAGTCCATTCTGAAGGAGATCAGTCCTGGGATTTCTTTGGCAGGACTGATGCTAAAGCTGAAACTCCAGTGCTTTGGCCACCTCATGCGGAGAGTTGACTCATTGGAAAAGACTCTGATGCTGGGAGGGATTGGGGGCAGGAGGAGAAGGGGATGACAGAGGATGAGATGGCTGGATGGCATCATGGACTCGATGGACGTGAGTCTGAGTGAACTCCGGGAGTTGGTGATGAACAGGGAGGCCTGGCATGCTGCGATTCATGGAGTTGCAAAGAGTCGGACACGACTGAGCGACTGGACTGAACTGAACTTGAATCATTCCAGTGGTCACGTATGGATGCGAGAGTTGGACAGTGAAGAAAGCTGAGCACCAAAGAATTGAAGTTTTTGAACTGTGGTGTTGGAGAAAACTCTTGAGAATCCCTTGGACTGCAAGAAGATCCAACCAGTCCATTCTAAAGGAAATCAGTCCTGGGTGTTCATTGGAAGGACTGATGCTAAAGTTGAAACTCCAATACTTTGGCCACCTCATGTGAAGTGTTGACTCATTGGAAAAGACTCTGATGCTGGGAGGGGTTGGGGGCAGGAGGAGAAGGGGACGACAGAGGATGAAATGGCTGGATGGCATCACTGACTCGATGGACATGAGTTTGAGTGAACTCCGGGAGTTGGTGGTGGACAGGGAGGCCTGGTGTGCTGTGATTCATGGGCTCGCAAAGAGTCGGACACGACTGAGTGACTGAACTGAACTGAATCATTTGACAATGATTAGCCACTGCCCATGAATTGAGGCAGATTCTAACCAGAGGCACATTCTCCCTCTGGTTTAGTGGATACGTAGCACTTGAAATTATGTTCATTTTAGGCTATTCCTTCTTTACTATCCTTTAGAGACACTCCAAATAGGGCTTAATGCTACAGTAGTCTCCTGGTAGAAAAACCACCAAACCACACTCAAATGATTTTCTCTTAGCATACTGATCCAAGTGAATACATGAGCATGGTTTGAGGTAGGCTGGCAGTACAGTAGACACAGACTCCCAGAGAGTTTAAGTTACTTGCTTATAAAACTTATTTGTGCCTTTAGGATCTCCTTGGAATAGGTCCCATTTCTGTTTAATGATGGAATTTTGTTAGGTATTCTTGTTATGACTGGGTGGGTCCTATAAGTCAGTTCCATTATGGGAAGTATAATTGCATAGTCATCCAGTATCCAGTGATCAAAATTCAGTATCCAGGAGCCACTAGTAAGCCAAGAGTTATTTTTCAAGAGAAAAACATTTGTGGGATAAAAAGGGCATAGCTGCATAGCTTTGCTCCTAAAAAGGGATTGGCAAACTGTTTTTTGTAAAGAGACAAACTGTAAATATTCTAGATTTAGTGGGCCATGTGGTCTCTGTCACAATTGCTCATCTTCTGCTATAGCACAAAAGCAGTCATGTATAGTACGTCAGTGAATGAATGTGGCTGTCTTCCCATAAAACTTTATTTACAAAAGCAGGCAGCAAAGTGAATTTGGCCTGCAGGCTGTAGTTTGCTGACCTCTGCTTTAGAAACTTGAGATCTGTGATTTTTCTACTAGAGGTTAGCACAGTACACAGAGCATCCTGTCTGCCCATAGCACTTCAAGCAATACTGTAGTTTATGGTGAATCAAATGGCTGAGCTACTTTCATTATGGACTGGACCACACAGATTGCTTTCTCTTATTTTGGGCCTTGCTCAGGCTGACAGCCTTTAAGATCACCTGGCAAAGGGCCAGAGCTGCACATCAAAATTTGATACTTTTGGCCTCCAAAATCCGATAAAGACAAGTGTTCTTTATCTCCTTGGTCAGTGCTCAAGATGTAGTGATTTCTATTTCAATTTTGGAAAGTCTCCCAACATGCTCCAAACTCCTGGATTCCCAGCCATGTTACTGAATTATCAGGTCACATGATTTGCTACCGTCTAGCCCTCACTGGTTTTACCAAGGCATCTAAGGAAGGTGTTACCCAGCACTCTCAAGTTCTGTAGAATGTTATTATTGTAGTGGACTTGTATATGTGATCGGATCATGAGAATATCATGGTATCTACAGCTTAATTTATGACAAAGGAGATCTTGATGTAATTCTGAGCTAAGCTGGTTAAGTGTACTATTATCTTACCGAGAGAAACCCATTGCCTCTGGCTTTGTTTATATGGATTAGAAAAAGAGGCCATTTGCCTTATCAAAAGGAATCACATCTGGAAGAACATGGAACAGGTTTTGGGAATCCCAATCTAATTATAACTTCATGAGAAACACTGGGCTGGAGGAAGCACAACATGGAATCAAGAGGGAGAAATGTCAATAACCTCAGATATGCAGATGACACCACCCTTATGGCAGAAAGTGAAGAAGAACTAAAGAGCCTCTTGGTGAAAGAGGAGAGTGAAAAAGTTGGCTTAAAGCTCAACATTCAGAAAACAAAGATCATGGCATCCAGTCCTATCACTTCATGGCAAATAGATGGAGAAACAGTGGAAACTGTCAGACTTTATTTTGGGGGGCTCCAAAATCACCGCAGATAGTGACTGCAGTGACTCCATGAAATAAAAAGCATTTACTCCTTGAAAGAAAAGTTATGACCAACCTAGACAGCATATTAAAAAGCAGACATTACTAACCTAGACAGCATATTAAAAACAGACATTACTTTGCCAACAAAGGTCCCTCTAGTCAAGGCTATGGTCTTTTCAGTAGTCATTATGGATATGATAGTTGGACTATAGAGAGAGCTGAGTGCCGAAGAATTGATACTTTTGGACTGTGGTGTTGGAGAAGACTCTCGAGGGTCCCTTGGACTGCAAGGAGATCCAACCAATTCATCCTAATGGAAATCAGTCCTGAATGTTCATTGGAAGGACTGATGTTGAAGCTGAAATTCCAATACTTTGGCCACCCGATGTGAAGAGCTGACTCATTTGAAAAGACCCTGATGCTGGGAAAGATTGAGGGCGAGAGGAGAAGGGGATGACAGAGAATGAAATGGTTGGATGGCATCACCGACTCAATGGGCATGAAGTGAAGTGAAGTCGCTCAGTCATGTCCAACTCTTTGTGACTCCATGGGCTGTAGACTACCAGGCTCCTCTGTCCATGGGATTTTCCAGGCAATAGTCCTGGAGTGGATTGCCATTTCCTTCTCCAGGGGATCTTCCCAACCCAGGGATCGAACCCAGGTCTCCCACATTGTAGACAGATACTTTACCATCATGAGTTTGGGTAAACTCTGGGAGTTGGTGATGGACAGGGAGGCCTGGTGTGCTGCAGTCCATGGGGTGGCAAAGAGTTGGACACGACTGAACGACTGGACTGAACTGAACTGAATCTGATTATAATGTTCCAGAACTCTCCAAAACCCATTTCTTTTCAATACTTGTCTAACTGGAGAATCAGATGTAGATATGATAAGAATGTGATATGAACAATATAATACCTTGTAACCTTAATTTTTTTATTGAAGTATAGCTCTTTTCAGCTGTACAACATAATGATTCAGCATTTACATATATTGCAAAATTACTATAGTAAGTCTAGTTACCATTTGTCACTACACAAATTTCCAAAGTATTTTTTTCTTATGATGAGACTTTGTAAGATTTGCTTTATTATTGACTGTGCTGTCAGTTACATCCTAATTATTTATTTATTTTATATCTGAACGTCTGTACCACTTTATCCATATCACCCATCTTACCCATTTCACCCACTACGAGACCCCCATCCACTTTGGCAATCACCAATCTATTTTCTGTATCTTTGAGTTTTTAAAATATTTTGTTCATTTGTTCGGTTTGTTTTGTTGATTGCACATTTGAGTGAAAGTGTACAGTGTTTTGTCTTTTTCTGACTTTTTTCATTTAGCATAATACCCTTAAGGTCTACCTATGTTGTTGCAAATGGTAAGATTCATTTTTTTTTAAAGCTGAGTAGCATTGCATTGTGTGTGTATGTGTATATCTATCTATCATCTGTTTATCATCTATCTCACATCATCTTTATCTGTTCATCTTTCAGTGGAAGGGGATGACAGAGGATGAGATGGTTGAATGGCATCACTGACTCAATGGACATGGGTTTGGGTGGACTCTGGGAGTTGGTGATGGACAGGGAGGCCTGCTGTGCTGCGGTTCATGGGGTCGCAAAGAGTCAGACACGACTGAGCAACTGAACTGAGCTGATCATCTGTTTATCATCTATCTCACATCTTCTTTATCTGTTCATCTCTCAGTGGACACCTCAGTTGTTTCCTTATCTTGGCTATTTTAAATAATGCTGCGGTGAATATAAGGGTGCATATATCTTTTCAAGTTAGTGTTTTAATTTTCTTCAAATAAATATGCAGAAGTAGAATTGCTAGATCATATGGCAGTTCTATTTTTAACTTTTTAGGGAATTTTATACTGTTTTCCACAGTGAATATGCCAATTTACATTCCCACCAACAGTGCACCAAGGGTTCTCTTTTCTCTATATCCTCACCAATTTTTGTTATTTCTTGTTTGTTTGTTTTTTTAATAACAGCCATTCTGAAAAAATGTGATGTGATTAAAACCACCTCTTATTGTGGTTTTACTTTGCATTTCCCTGATGATTAGTAATGCTAACATATTTTTTCATGTTTCTGTTGGTCATCAGTAGGTCTTCTTTAGAGAAATGTCTGTTCAGATTCTCTGCCTATTTTTAAATCAGATTTTTTGTTTTATTGTTATTCAGCTATATGAGTTCATTATTTTTATTTATTTAATAGATTTTTATGGCTCTGGGGTAAAATTTGTACTCAAATTTTTAAACTGTAGTATAGATGACTTATAATATATTAGTTTCAGATGTATGCCATAGGGATTCAACATTTTTAAATATAGTAACCATTTAAAGTTATTATAAAATATTGGCTATATTATGTGTGTTGTGCAGTTCATCCTTGTAGCGCCTTGATTTTATGCATAGCAGTTTGTACCTCTTAATCCCCTACTCCTATCTTGCCTCTCCCCACTTTCTTCTCCCTTCTAATAACCACTAATTTGTTCAATATATCTGTGATTCTTTTTCCACTTTATGTTCACTCATTTGTTTTATGGTTTGTATTTCACATATAAGTGATAACATGGAGTATTTGTCTTTGACTTACTTCACTAAGCATGATACCTTTTAGGTCCATCCATGTTGTTGAAAATAGAAAATTTTCCTTTTTTTAAGGCTGAGAAGTACTCTGTTGTATGTATATATGTGTGTATGTATACATGTGTATATATAATGTATATGTATATAACATCTTTATTTCATTTCTTATTTTATTTATTTGAGCTGTTATCCCTCCCCTTTCTTTTTGTGAGTCTAGCTGAAGTTTTGTCAACTTTGCTTACATTTTCAGAGAACCAGTTCTTAGTTTAATTGTTATGTTCTATTCTTTTTAATTTCTATTTATTTCTGCCCTGAATTTTATTATTTCCTTCTTTCTACTATCTATAGGCATTTTTGTTCTTTTTCTAATTCCTTTAGTGTGTGATTGGTCTCTCATGATGGCCCTATTCTCTGTGATTTTCTTAGGGATGCAACATTTTTTTGTTTTGTTATTTGCTATTTTGTTAGAAGGAGATCCAACGTACTAAACTCTTAATGTCATATCTCATGGGTCATATTACTTGTTTATGGTTCATGAATCCACTGTGGGGATTCTTCTAGCTATTGAGACAGATATTCCAACTAGATAGGTTCTGGATAAATAACCAGAATATGGTATAGGGATCCTATCATGAGTATTCTAACTATAAAGGTGATCATTTCATAACTGATCCTCATAACTTCCCTCTGACCCATGGACTGTTTTATATTCTGTATGTCCACGAATTATTGTTTACTTGTAGCTAATGCTGAATGATCCCTAAGTATTTAGATGTTTACCTTTTATAGGTATAGTTATCCTTGTAATTGGCTATAGGTACTCTTGGAGAAAGTAAGGAGGTACTTCTTGAAGGGTTCTTGGTTTTCCCTTTAGGAGCTTCTGAGTTTATGAATTCACTTAAATATAGGAATTAGAATAGAGATTAAGTATGACTTTGCATTGCAGCAGCCTACGTTTCAAGGCAAACCTAGAAACCAAGTTTACTCAGTTGTATGCATCAAACAATCATTAGTGGGTTGCCCATCTTTTTTAGACATTGTCACTCCATAACTAAATACCTCTTGGTTCAAATTTTATTTTCACATTATTTCAGCTACTGCACCATCTTTGTGATCTAGTCCATTTTTTCTTCAGGCTGTTATGTATTGCTGGTTAATTTCTGTCAAACTGATATTCTGGTATACCATTGAAATCATGGAAAACCACTTCTACTGAACTTTCTTTTACTGATACCCAGAGTACACCCATTAGAATTTTCACAGAGATATTGACACTCAATTAATGGTTTTCTCAAACCCTTGATGGGTCCTTGGGGTATTTGATTAAGGGAGGCATAACAGGAGCACACATGATAAATAGACTCCAGATATTTTATTTTCTATGTCTTGGGATCACGTTTTCTGTATTATATGAATGTGTACATACCACATCTTCTTTATCCATTCATCTGTCAATAGGCATTTAGGCTGTCTCATGTCTTGGGTGTTGTATGTAGTGCTGTTAGAGGATAAGGGTGCATCTATCTTTTTAAATTATAGTTTTGCATGTATGTGGTGGCTCAGAGGTTAAAGCGTCTGCCTGCAATGCAGGAGACCTGGGTTCGATCCCTGGGTGGGGAAGATCCCTTGGAGAAAGAAATGGCAACCCACTCCGGTATTCTTGCCTGGAGAATCCCATGGACTGAGGAGCCTGGTGGGCTACAGTCCACAGGGTCGCAAAGAGTCAGACACAACTGAACGACCTCACTTCACCTTGCATGTATGTATGCTTAGAAATGGGATTGCTGAATTATATGACAACTCTATTTTAAGTTTTTTGAGGAGTCTCTATATTGTTTTCCAATTTACACTCCCAGTTTACAATTTGCGCCCAATTTACACAATGACCAATTTACACTCCCAGCAAGAGTGCAGAAAGGTTCCCTTTCCTCCACACCTCTCCAGCATTTGTTTTTTGATGATGGCCATTCTGACTAGTGTGAGGTGGTACCTCATTATAGTTTTGATTCACATTTCTCTAATAATTAGCAATACTGAGCATATTTTCATATGCTTATGTCTTTGGAGAAATATCTATTTAGGTCTTCTGTGCATTTTCAATTGGGTTGTTTTATGTCATTGAGTTGTCTGAGCTGATTGTGTATTTTTGGGAAGTTAGCCCTTCTTGTTTGTATAGTTTGAAAATATTGATATTTTCTCCCGTTCTGTAGGCTGTCTTTTTGTTTTGTTTATGGTTTCCTTTGCTGTGCAAAAGCTTGTAAATTTGATTAAGCCTCATTTAGTTATTTTTGTTTTTATTTCTATTGCCTTGGGAGACTGACCAAAGAAAACAGTGGTATGGCTTAAGTCATAAAATGTTTTGCCTATGATCTTTTCTAGGAGTTTTATGGTGTCATGTCTTATGTTTAAGTCTTTAAACCATTTTAAGTTTATTTTAGTACATGGTTTGAGGGTGTGTTCTGACTTCATTGATTCACATGCAGCTGCCCAACTTACCCAACACGACTTGCTCAAGAGACTGTCTTTTTCCCATTTTATATTTTTGCCTCCTTTGTTGAAGATTTATTGACTGTATGTGTGTAGTTACAGCTCTTTGTAATCATGTGGTTTTTAAAAGCCCTGTTTGATTTCTGATCTCTTGGGATTTGTTGTTGTTGTTGTCGTTGTTTTCTCTGGTTTCTATAAATTTTTCTATAGAGATTCTTTTTGCAGAGGTTGATCACAAACTCTACTCCCCAACGTCCAGCATCATAAATGAGAATCCAATCTGGAACCTTTTTATAACCTATAAAGCTAATATAAAAAGTAAATACTATAACATATATCACCGGCATGGATCCAGGAAAAAATATTTTCCATTTTTATCAATTCTGATTATAACCAATGTGACTTAGTGTTTTTGACAGTTTCACAGTGAGATTATGGGATAGTTCTCTTCTTAAACTCTACTTTCCATTAAAACATAAAACTAACTATTTAACAAAGATCTAGCCAAATGATTCTCCCTGAAATATGTGATTTAAAAGAGAAAATTTAAAATTATTATAATATTTTCCCATGTTTATATATTTCACATTATAAAAATAAAGCTAAGTGGTTTTAGAAACTTAATATTTCTTAATACTGATTTGACTAAATGGTAGTTTTGTTTTTCTTTTCTGACTTCTTATATCTTTAATATTGCAAGATTTGGCTACTGAATGATGATATATCCAAAATCATTTATTTGTTTCTAAAAATAAATAAAATACACAAAGCTTCTATTTCTCTCTCTCTCTCTTGTGATTTCATATCACATAGTAAATTTTTATTTCTCATTCTCTTCTTGAAGGCAGGGAGAAAGCCTCCTACCAAGTAAAGACATTGAATAATTTTCCAAATATGCACCATACATAAGGGCTGTTTCTCTTATTAATACTTTTCTTTTCTGGGGGTAAATGTCACTGGAAATCTGATTCCCTCTATCCCTGCCATCCACTACTTTCTGCTGATAACATCTATACCTGGAGAGTAGAATGAATAAAGGCTATCACAATTGGGTAGTGATGAATTCCTATTCTTTAAACACCCAGTATAGACTAAGAGATAACAAGTGCTGTTCACTTCTCAATGCAGAGAGGATTCAAGTAAAGCATAAATATAATGGATATTTTGCTAAATAGAATGTCTCTGCGTAATATTTAGCAACAAATAGATCCTTCAGATTTCTTTATAGCTTTCACTTATTGAAAAGGTGAAGTAGTGTTAAAGAATACTAGAGTTTATTGCTGGAAGAATGTCTTTTTTAAAAGATATAATGACAACTTCAATATGCAAAGCTTTTGACTGTCAATTTAATTAAGTACATGAACTCACCTTTGTTTATTCAATATTGCTTATAATATTATGTACATCAATGAGAAACTCTTAAATTTTAAATTCTACATTTCACATCACATCATACATCCCTCTTGTGTGAATTTAATGCATCAAATTAATACAGAAAAGTGGCAACTTAAAGCTATATACCAGTGAGGTTAGGAGCTTATTTTCTTGGAATTATTGAAAACCTTTAAGACCTCTAAGTACTAAGGCACTGTGCAATTTGCAAAACGGGTACTCCAAGAATGTACTTTGGCATGGAGTGGAAACATGGAAAAAAGTATGGTTTGAATGAATATTTAACTTAGTCTTTTGGCATTCTTAACTTCAAAATTCCTACATTCTTAAAAGATAAAGAAGACTAAAGACTGTCTTAAAAAATATATAACTTGTGGTGAATTGATAAGGTTATAAGAGTTCAGATACTGTTCAGTCAGTGTTTGTATTTTATTTAAACTAAGAACATCAATGGCTGGATGGCATCACGGACTCGATGGATGTGAGTCTGAGTGAACTCCGGGAGATGGTGATGGACAGGGAGGCCTGGCGTGCTGCCATTCATGGGGTCGCAAAGAGTCAGACACGACTGAGCGACTGAACTGAACTGAAGAACATCATATAACATGTAAAACTCACACATTGTAGCCTGAGGAGAAATGATAAATGTGCTGTCCTTTATTTCAGAGAGAATTTGTGGTACAGATTTTGTCTAAAAAGTTTGTGAGCTATGAGGAAAGTCATATAAATTTATAAATTAGATCCATTTAAGATTCTAAGGAAAGTAAGAAAAAATGCCATATTACTTTGGTTTTGCTGATATGGTCTTTAGCTTTTAAGTAGAAGCCACCTCAAATCTAAGAAATAAATGGTATCTGTTTAATAAAATTCCTTAACTGTATATTTGGCTATTTACCTTTAGCAAAGGCCAACCTTTACTGATGCAGTTTAGATAATTGAGAAATAGAAGGGAAATTTGGAGTTCTTTCTTGAAATAATGAGGAATAAAAAATATAGCTATTTGTAAACATTGACTTAGTTGATGCCTTATTAAATTAATCCAGTTTCAACACTGGCAAACAAGGGCAATTATTGGTCATTATTTGAAAATAAGAAAAGGGAAAAATTAGGATAGCACAAAAGACATCTATTGCATAGACACTTGTAAAAGGGCATTTCTCAGCATCCTATGTTTGTCCTCATTAAATTCTTCCTGAATGACAGACATGCTTTACCCAGGAGGTAGATAAATAATACTAATTTGTGGGTTTTGAGTAATTTTTTCCCCCTATGGGCTCTCATATACCGTTTTGCTTTATCGAATATTGTCTTATGCTAGGAAACATACCCCGAGCTTCCTGGGTAACTCAAATGGTAAAGAATCTTGTGATGTGGGAGATCTGGGATTGATCCCTGGGTTGGAAAAATCCCCTGGAGAATGGAATGGCACCCCACTCCACTATTCTTGCCTGGAGAATCCCATGGACAGAGGAGCCTGGTGGCTACAGTCCTTGAGGTCGCAAAGAGTTGGACACGACTGAGTGACTAACACTTTCACTTTCAGGAAACATACCCACTGGAAAAACTGTCTTTCCCATAAGTAATCTTACCCATTTAAGAGAGTTTTAAAGACCTGAATATGTTTCAGTCCTGTTCTTTGTTTTTTGAGTATTCATCCCAGGCAGAAGATAAGGATATGTTTATATTGTGGGTAGATATTGTAAGAAGATGACTACCTTTGTATATCTGCTTAAAAGTTAACATAAAAAGGACAATGTAATTTATCAGAAAATAACTTCCTCTTGTAAAATAATACTGAAATCAGTGAACATATTATAAGGCATAACATGAGACATTAATTGCAATTAGGACTTAGAGCAGAGAAACCCTGAGCACAGTGATTTTGGATATTTAGCCAGGATCACTGAATAGTCTGTCTTAGAGAAAATAGTGAACTGCTTTCTAGAAATGGAGTGGGGATTGTAAGGTGCATTGAGGTGGACGTGAATATCTTATTGTAAAGGTGTGAATTTGCTGTATGATTTTTGAAATGAAAAATTAAAAAAATCACATTTGGACAAATGCCTCCTCCCTCAAACCTTGGATTTCTCATCCTTTTAGACAGTTTTCATCTCTGTCCATGAGTCTTTGCTTTGGAAAACTAATTCTCTAGGACCAGGAAAGTTAGAAATGAAATGAAATCTTGACTATTCTTCCAGGATGGAGGATATGGGAAAAAGTATTTTTAGCATCTTGAGTTATTTACAATAAAGGAGCTAGGACAATTAAAATTTTAGCAGATTATTCTTCTACAGTATGTTTAGAAGATGGTTTCAGGTATATTAAAACTGTTAAAGCCAGGTAAGAATATAAGACAATAATAATTATTTCCAAGCACTTTCAAGCATTACTGAGTAAATACTAGGTGCTTAGTGGCTCACTTATTTTTATGAAATTTCATTGCATTTTACCTTATGCTTAATTTGCCATTGTTTTATGAACTTGGCAGAATTTTGGAAAATTGAACCACTTACAATTTTTACAAAGTAATTTTTGTAAAAACATTAGATGTGTACCAAATCAACTAAGTACAAAATGTACTTTGAAGACTTTTAGGAATGAATGGAAATAAGGGGGTAGGGCATATTGAAATTTTTATGAAATTTGGTGTATGTAAAATGCATTCTCCTTCTCAGATAATTCTTTAGATAAGAATTAAAAACAGGGCAATGTTTGGAAACCATGGATTAAAGTGTTTATCAGATTTGAAAATTCCTCAAACTTTAAGTATGGTTGCTTTAAGAAATAAAGAGTATAAAAAGATTTATTATATTTGATTTCCTACTTACCATCCTAAAATGAGATGAAATAAATTGAGATCATCCTCTTTGTTTTTAGAAAACATGTTGGCATGGCCCAGAGACCAGGAGTGCTAATGGCTGCAGTCTCTAGACGGTATTTGGGTTAACAGTAGAGTTACTGGTCGTGCCGGATTCAAGTTGAAATTCCTAAGAGCAATATCATATGCATATGGGCATGTGTTGTGGAGGAAAAGAAGTTAGAGTTGGTGAACATAGGATGTAAAATGTTTAAAAATAAAACCTATTTCAGTTAACATGCTGCTGCTGCTGCTGCTAAGTCACTTCAGTCGTGTCTGACTCTTCATGACCCCATGGATGGCAGCCCACTAGGCTCCTCCGCCCATGGGATTTTCCAGGCAAGAGTACTGGAGTGGGATGCCATTGCCTTCTCCAGTTAACATGCTAGGTCTTGTTTATTTTCAAGTTTCAGGGCTCTCTGAAGAGCAGCTTTCAATTGTGTAATGTCTAAAATATAAAGCATGTGATTTAGAATGGCCTTTCCTTATGATTTAAATGCTTATCCATCAACTCTTATTTCTGTGACATTTGTGTAGACCGAGGGCAGGGGGACCTGTACAATGACACCAAATATGACAGCCATCCACAAGGGATGCCTTTTTATCAGGCTTTTCCTCTTTACACAGACTAGAAATTCAGTTCTTTCCTCTTCCTTCCGTCCTTCCTTCTTTCCTAACTCCCTTCCTTTCTTTTAATCTTATTCTCACTAGTCCTTCTTTTGGTTACTTTAATGTGACTAATGGATTTATAGACATTTTCTTTTTCTCTGTATTGTCAATACTCGTTACTGTTTCACCTGAATTGGAATCAAATCTCCAAGCTTATTTGATAAAAATACTGAGACGCCTCTGTGCTCAGTATAGCTAATATTCACTTTAAACCAAAAGATATTTTTCATGTGCTGAAGGCTATAGAAAGTTTTGTCAAAAATTTATTAAAAAGGTAAGACCAGAGAACTACATCAGGAAGCTAAAATTTTTCATCCAGAGCATTTAAATCAATTTGAAAACAGAATATAGTTAATGGCCAAAATATCCAATAATCAAAACTTGGATCCTAATATACAGTGTTCAAAGAGAAGTTCAGTTGGAGTTTGAATAGCAAAGAAGGCTTTTCTGGGGGCTTTTAACTGTACTATTTATTGTAAGTTAGGATTTAATTGAAGGATTAAAACCTAGATAAAATAGGAGTCAATATTTGTAATGGGTATTTCCACAATTTAGTGTTTCTGTTTTGTTTTGTTTATTTTTTTTTTTAGCCAATTTTTCTCTATTTGAGACATAGTTAATATTTCCCTTTCTCTAATTAAATGTCAGGAAGTAAATCTATATCATGAGTTTATCTCTTACTTTTAGGCAAAGTGATATATTTTCTTGTAAGTCTTTAAAATGAGTTGCAGAATTCCATTTATTTCCCTAAAATCTTGTGATATTATTGGACTCCTCATGAGAGTCACTGAAATGGTATTTGTGGGTGATTGGTAGTAAGCCGTGGACTTAAAATTTCTTAGTCTGACTCTCCTTCAAAAATGTCAAGTTTGATCTCCTGATCTCCCTCCACTGAGGTATTACTAGAAGAGATAACATGATGATTATAGAAACATAGAGACAGTTCATTTATTCAACAAACTATTATACACTTTCTTTGCACTGGCTACTGTGATTGATATTGATAAGGTCAAGATGTGGGTCTTTTCCTTAAGAAGCTCATGGTCTAGTCCAATTACTTAATTTACAGCTGAGAAAACCAATGTCCAGATAGGTAATGACACCTGTTGAAGGTGGTACAGACAGTTAGCAGAGTGATGAGAACTCTAACACATGTTTCCTCAGTTCAGGGAGATAGAAGTAGCACATAAATTCATTCTCTTTTTTTCATGAATTCCCATAAATTAGGTATGTGCAATTAGTCATATTGCTACCAAATGGTACTGGTGAGTAGAGTTTCTACATTATCCCCATTGGCAGAATGAGAAGGATGGTTTGCAAAGGCCAATTTAATGAATGACCAAATAACATCCCACACGATAATATTGCTTACTGGTATTCTGTTCTCTCAAATTCTGTTAATATATTAATGTTCTGCATCAATTTTTGTTTGTTCAGTTGTTGTTTTTGTTTTGGCTGCTAACAAATTTCTACAAACTTAGTGTGGCTCAAATCCTGCAGCTCTGGAGGTTAGAAGTCTGAAGTGGGTCTTACTACACAGAGAATTGGATGCAACGTAGTGACTGAACAAAACAACAGTAGACAATGCTAAAATCAATTGTCTGTGAGGCTGTGTTCCTCGCTAGAGGCTAGAGGGGAGAATCCTTTTTATTGCTTTTTCTATTTTCTTGAGGCTGCCTGCATTCTTTGGCTTATGGTCCCCTTCCAGCTTTAAAACTAATAAATGGTTGTCTATATTTCTCACATGACATTACTCTGACATTGACTCTTCTGCTTCCCTGTTACATTTAAGGACTTTTGTGATTACATTATGACATACAGGTAATCCGGCATAATCATCCTATTTTAAGGTCAGCTGATTGGCAATCTTAATTCCCTATTGCCATGTTAAATAATATATTAGCAGGTGGTAGAGTTTGGGACATGAGCATCTTTGGAGTGCCATTATTCTGCCAACACAGCTACAGATGCTATTATTCAAATGGAATGAATGATACTCTGAAGCTGTCATGCTTCAGACACAGTCCCAAGAAGACCTAGTATGTTCAAGGCTGAATATAATTCCTCAGTGAGAAACCTTGAGCTACTTTATTTTAGATACACAGTATATATNTTGTCTGTGAGGCTGTGTTCCTCGCTAGAGGCTAGAGGGGAGAATCCTTTTTATTGCTTTTTCTATTTTCTTGAGGCTGCCTGCATTCTTTGGCTTATGGTCCCCTTCCAGCTTTAAAACTAATAAATGGTTGTCTATATTTCTCACATGACATTACTCTGACATTGACTCTTCTGCTTCCCTGTTACATTTAAGGACTTTTGTGATTACATTATGACATACAGGTAATCCGGCATAATCATCCTATTTTAAGGTCAGCTGATTGGCAATCTTAATTCCCTATTGCCATGTTAAATAATATATTAGCAGGTGGTAGAGTTTGGGACATGAGCATCTTTGGAGTGCCATTATTCTGCCAACACAGCTACAGATGCTATTATTCAAATGGAATGAATGATACTCTGAAGCTGTCATGCTTCAGACACAGTCCCAAGAAGACCTAGTATGTTCAAGGCTGAATATAATTCCTCAGTGAGAAACCTTGAGCTACTTTATTTTAGATACACAGTATATATGCATAGTTTATTTCTCTCACTAGACTAGTATCGATTGTTCTTGGCTCTATTGACATTTTGAGCCAGATAATTTATTGTTGTCAGCTTTGGGCATGGTCCTGGGTATTACAGAACATTATCAGCATCCCTGACATCTACCTACTAGATGCCAGTAGCATCCTCTGATCCATCCCCAGTTGTGACAACCAATAAGGTCTTCAGACATTGCCAAATGTCCCCTGAAGGCTTCATGTTGCCTCCAGTTGAAAACCACTGATCTAAATTGTAGACTTGTTCAGGTCGAGGGCCACACCTATATATTATCAGAATTCCTGACAGAGTTCCTTGCATATAGTAGGGACCTAGTAAGTTTTAGCTTAATAAAAGAATGGATGAATGGAAATCTCAAAATTAATCATTATTATTATAGAAGTAGACACTTCTGTTTCTATAATGGATGTTTAAGATGTTAAGATAACTTATAAGTTTCACAAAATATTCCACATATACAGTATTCAGTTTGAGTAGACGCTTTAAACTTGATAAAACTCAGCATTAAAATGACTACTATCTAGTGAACACTTTCTGCATACCTGATATACTCTATTGTCTGCATATTTAACACATATAACCCAGACACTCCTTAGACCTGGGCAAGAGGCAACCAGACTTTGAGTCCTGTGTTTTAGAGAGCATTCATACCACAGGAGCAAAAAACAACAAAACATACATTTTTTAAGATTCATTGGCAATTTCAGCGTTATGTTGGAGAGTGAATTCCTTGAGGACAGGCACTCAGCATGGNTGAGAAATCAATAGGGAAATGCAAATTAAAACAATTAGATGCCACCTCACACTCACTATTATGGCTAGTATCCAATAACAAAAAAGTGTTGATGAGGATATGGAGAAATTGGAGCCTTTTTGCATTACTGGTGGAATTGTAAAATGGTATAGCTACTATAGAAACTCATATTGTGGTTCCTCAAAGAATTCAAGATAAAATTGGTTTATGATCCAGAAATTTTTCTTCTGGGTCTATAACCAAGAATATTTGAAGTAGGAACTCAAAGGTATAGTTGTATACCCACATTTACGGCAATAGCCAAAATGTTCCAGCAACCCAAATTGCTCTCGATGGATGAATGGATCAACAAAATGTGTTATATACATACAATGGAGTATTATTCATCCAATTACTTTCTTTTGAAGACTGAATAATACTCAGTGAACTAAACCAGTCATAAAAGGATTAATGCTGTATGATCTCACTTCAATCAGGTACCTAAGGTAGTCAAATTCATAGAGACAGAGTTGGTTGGTAAGGGCTGAGGGGTGGAGGAAATTGGGAGTTAATTTTTAATGACTATGGGTTTCAGTTTTGTAAGATTAAAAGAATTTTGTGGATAGAGTGTAGAGATGGTAGCATAACAATGTTAATGTACTTAATGCCACCGAAGTATACACTTAAGAATAGTTAAGATGGTAAATATTACACTGTGTGTATTTCATCACAATTTTAAAAAGATATTAAAGGGTATTTTAGAGATGTGAACTCTTCTAACATTTAGGTCCCACGTCTGTTAACTTGCTAGTTGAGTCACCATGAGTGAGTGAAAGTCGCTCAGTTATGTCCGACTCTCTGCGACCCAGTAGACTATACAGTCCATGAAATTCTCCAGGCTAGAATACCGGAGTGGGTAGCCTTTCCCTTCTCCAGGGATCTTTCCAACCCAGGGATCGAACCCAGGTCTCCCACATTGCAGGCGGATTCTTTACCAGCTGAGCTATCAGGGAAGCCCTGAGTCACCATAGGCAAGTTATTTTAACTCTATATGCTTCAGTTTTATTACCTATAAACTTGGTATAGACCCTCATAGGGTTGTTACAAGTATTCAATCAGTTAGCATTTGTAAGACCTCTAAGTAATACCCAGTATGTAGTGGGCTCTATATAATTGTTGTTACTACAATTTCCATTTTTTTCTTTAGCTTTCCTTCCTCCTTATATTATTTGCCTTCTCTTAAGTTTGTCTACTCTAATTACTCTAATCAGATGATTTCTACCATCTCTTTTATCCCTTATATTCAAATTTTTTAAAACTTTGACAACATAGCACCCTGGGAAAGGCCACACTTTCATAGTACTATACAATATTATGAGTATATTTCTCTCTCACTTTCACTAAAAATTCAGCTCCTGTGGGCTCATTCCAGATTTGAATGTGTGTTCCTACTCCTAAGGATGGTTTCTTTTACGTAGTAGGCATTCAATATATTCATCAGTTGAATGAAACAACAATTGAAAATCAAATTTTAGCTCATAATTCTGAAGACATCACATCTTATTATTCATAATTTATATTGGATTAGAGGTCTTAAACAATTGAAAATCAAATTTTAGTTTTCAGTTTAGAACATAAATATTAGTAGAGCCAACATAAAGCAAAATGATGAAGTAGGCCAAGTAAATTCTTAGTGATTCTTTATCACTTCTCTTCCAAAGATGTTTGGTAGTGAGTATACAGATCACTCAACAAAATGTTCAGACTTGATAGAAATAGAAAGACAGACTTAGAAGGCAGAATGGATAGTTAGGACTTAATGAAGTAGAGTTAACAAAATAGATTTAATAAAATCTAAAAATACTCTTCTATGAGCAAATAAATGACTGAAAAATAAATGTCGCCTGACTTTAGACGACTCAAGCGTGTAAGAATGAAACAGTTCACTAAACAATAGAGTAGATTGTGTTCGTAGTTCTGTAGCAGTCACTAGCTGATTACATTGCAATTTAGTCTAGTGTCAATGATTTATCTTAAAAATATCAAACTAAAATGAGACACTTAGGATTTCCTACAATGAAAATACATTTTAAATCTACATCTTTGTGTAAAATTGATGTTGTGTTTCTCTTTTGAAGACAGAAAGTAATGTATACAATAATATTGAAATGTATAATAAAACCAGTAGCTATTTTCTATTATTGACATAAATCTAATGATTGTATATAAATCTTTATTTTAAATTCATTAATAATGTAAATGTTGCATTAGATTTTGAACCTCCACAATACACGGATGATCAAATATGTTGATGTGTATGTGATCTCCCAATTTGCTGACATTAAAGATAATAGAATAATTTCACTGCTATGAGTTTAGATGACCACATTTCCCATAAGTTGAAGTGCCATGCCTGATTTATGCTTGTTTTCATTTTTTAAAGGCAATTCATTTTTAATAACTGCACCCCATATTTTGTTTATGTCACATATGTTCAGTCTAATAATTTATTTTGTTCACTTTATGCAATTTTCTTAAGACTCCTTCTGTTTTTTCCTTTTCAAGTATTAAAGTTACCATGGAAATGATGACATTAATATCATGGGTGGGGCTTTTACATAAGTGTATCTTGTTGCACATTGTGAGGTTTCAAGATTAGACCATGTCATTGAGTGAGAAAAATCAAGGTTGACATGCGCTGTACCTTCAATATGTGTTTGAGCACATTAGTTACAGAAAACTGTATTTAGGTAAGCTTTTGATTGAAAATTAAATGATAGAAGAATGAAAGTGAAATCTTAAAGCTCTCCTAGTAATACTGATAGGTTTACATTATACTTTACAAATGTATTGTTAATTATAAAAAATGTAGATATATTAATGGTATATAATAAAAGTATCTGTAGCACAATGTATTATCTATGTGCCTTTATTTGTAAAATTTAAATTAAAGGAATTCAGCATCTTTTAAGGATTAGTATATAAATAGCTTTGTAGGTCACAAAGCTAAAGTGTATTAGACCATTTACTTTTATTTCTAATAGATAACTTTAATATGGAGAGAATTCTATACCATGGAAAAAGAGCTTTCCATTTTAGTATGTTATGTGTGGTTTTGGAATATAAAAATGCCAAAGGTATTTTTATTTTAAGTATTAATTAATTTGCATTCTCGTCCTTAAAATTCACATCTAGAGGGGTGTTGATTTTCATAAATGGTGTTCAAAATATCTTGAAACATTTTCCTCTAATATATACTAAAACAGCAATGCTTAGAAATATTGACTTGAAAGATTAAAAAATTAGGAGGTCGTGATCCATCATTAAAAAATTTATTTAATTGTTTATAAAATATTGAAATATCATACAGTGGCTCAGATGGTAAAAATATAATACAAGGATAAACAAATTTTGACACATGAACAGATCTAATTTACAGCCTGTGTTTGTAAACAGCTTTATCAGAACATGGCCATGATCATTTATTTATCTGTATTGTCTATAACTGCTCCCACAGTATTAATGGCAGAAATGAAGTTATAACAAAGATCACATAACCCACGAAGCCTGAATTATCTACTAACTGTCCCTTTACAGGGAATTCAGCATGCGTACTCAGTCGCTTCAGTCATGTCCAACCTTATGCAATGCTATGATGGTGGCCTGCCAGGCTTCCTTGTCCATGGGATTCTCCAGGCAAGTATACCGGAGTGGGTTACCGTGCTTTCCTCCAGGGGGATCTTCCCAACCCAAAGATGAACCTGCATCTTTTACATCTCCTACTCCTGACATAATATTGATAAATCTTCTATTATTTTATTTTTAAGCCAACAGTTAAATAAATGGAAAAAATGTAAAACTGTGGCTATAGATAATATATAGTTATCCTAGCACTATTACTTGAAAAAGTGTTTCAACTACAGACTTAGCACTCTTGTCAAAATTCAGTTGAACATATATAAATAAATGGGATTTACTTCTGGACTCTCAATTCTATTCTATTAATTTATATGTATATCTTTGTGCCAGACCCACACTGGCATGATTATCATCAACTTGTAATATATTTAAAAGTAAGAAGTATCAGTCATTCATATATTTTTTTTTTTTTGTAGAAACTTTTGGCTAATCCTGGTTCCTTGCAATTTCATATAAATTTTATAATTAACTGTTAATTTCTACAAAGAAATCAGCTAGATTCTGATAAGGATTGCATTGAATCTGTAAATTAATTCGAGGATTGTCGCTGTTAGCAATATTTAGGCTTGTGATCCATGATGTGGGATGCTTTTCCATTCATTTAGATGGTCCTTAATTTCTCTCAACAATAATTTTGGGTTTCAGAGTTGGAGTTATGTACTTCTTTTCTTAATAATGTTATTTTTTCATGATACTGTAAATGGAATTTTTCTTAATTTAATTTTTGAATTACTCATTAAGATGTAAAAATACAGTTGATTTTTGTACATTCATATACCTGTAACATTGCTGAATTTGTTCTAACAGATTTTTTTAGAGAGAATTTTTTAGGGAAATTTTTCTGTGTACAAGATTATGTCATCTGCAAATGGAGATAATTATACTTCTTCCATTCTAATTTCAGTACTTTTTATTTATTCTTTCTTGATTAACTTCTGGCTAGAACAAATTTTGAGTAGAAGCGGTAAATATGTGAGAGAGTCATTTCCTAGGCAGGTTGATAAGAAGTCTAGGGGTCCCCAAGGAGAGAGGGGTCTGGAATTCTCAAGGAGGAAGAAAGGACAAACTTTTTTCCCTTCTCTGCATTCCTTAGGATTATATAAAAATAATGTATTCTGCCTGAGGACAGTCTCTGGATTAAACCTTCTGGCTAATTCTGTTATCTTAAAATGTAAATTATGGGAGTAGGTCTGGTGAGGTCTTTACAACCTCCAGACATTCTTTGGATTCATTGGAGAGTATATAAACTCATTGCCAACACTAACAAGCGGGTACTCTTTCTGCCCCCTTCTGATGCCTATGTCAGAAGCTTTCTCTCTCTCCTTTATACTTTAATAAAACTTTATTACACAAAAGCTCTGAGCTATCAAGCCTCGTCTCTGTCCCCGGATTGAATTATTCTACTCCTGGGGCCAAGAATCCCGGTGTCGTGATTCAACAACAACCTTTCATCTTGGGGGCTTGTCCGGGATCCTTCAGGACAAGGTAGGGATGCTTGTAGCTCTAGTTCTTTGTTCTCTTAGCAAACATGTTTTCTGCTGTGCTTTACTAACTCTACGGTGTGCTTGTGTGAATGGATGACATGCCCTGCGTGAAGCAAGTAAGGAGCCCTGCTCTGTGGTTCCACGGTGATCTCATATGGCTTATGACAGAAACCTGTCGGGGGTTTATACCGACCTGCCAATGCCAAGAGGCACCCAATGTCTCCTTTGGGAACCGACCAGAAATGGGCAAAGCGTGTGGACCGAACTCTCCTTTCTCAGTCAGACTTTTCGGTCTCTTTGACCATTTCATAACTCCTTGGGAATTAGAAGTACTAACCTAATCTATCGGATCTTAGACGTTTAAGGGACTTGTGATCTATACTGTTACTATGTACTATGGCTTAGGTCCCAAACTTGGATTAGTAGCCGAGAAAGCACCCAGCCTCGCTAAGAATCGGAAGTTCAAAAACTAGATGGAAGAACATCTCTGATGTTACTCAGTTAAAGGTTACTCAGATTGGGACTGCAATGGGTTTTTTCCTATGGCAACTCTGGCTCTTAGTGGACCAGAGGAGGCTCTCATACTGGTGTGGTGATGCTTGAAAAGAACATCTCAGCTTTATGTTCGTATTGGTCTTATTGTGGTCAGTAATGTACTCAGGGTCGTGCACAGGCACTCAGGTGACAAATGTTTCCCCCAGTGCTCTTAGCTTGGGAGGCATTCCGGAAGGTTCCTCTGATTGCACCTCAGGTGGCATCAGAGGCAACCAAGGTTAAAGGTGAAGAGCTGGACATCAGGTAGAGATGCTATCAGCTCTACCCCTGGTACATCCCCACCCTATCTCGGTGGTAGAACTGGGAGGGTCGAGATGGTGCCTGCGTCAGTAAGTGACAGACTAAGTCTGACCAGGAAGGAAAAGCTTTTGGTATAAAGTCTGTCTACACCCCCATCTAGAGCAGGGAGGGATGCCTCCGGTAGAGAAATGGCCCTGGTCGCTTTTTTTCTGTCTTACAGATGGGGAGCTAACAATTCCAGCCTCACTTCTTTGAACTCTATCCTGAAAAACTGGGATAGATTTGATCCACAGGGCTTAAAGAAGACACGCCTGGTCTTCCTATGTGATATTGCATGGCCATGGTATCCATTGGAGGACTGGGAATGGTGGCCGGTTGGAGGGTCTCTTAAGTATAACAATTTTTTACAATTAGAGCGGTTCTGTAAGGAACAAGGGAAGTGGGTAGAAGCAGCATATGTGTTGCCCTTTTTCTCTCTGTGAAATATGCCAGACTTATGTCCTAATGGTAGAGATTTGGGCATGAAACCTTCAGCTCCCTTCTGTCCTCCCACTTTGCCCTTTGCCCTCGTACCCAGGGCTCCAAGCTGAGCAAACTGAAAACCAGAGGAACCCCCCCCCCCAACTGAGATTCAAACTGCCCACGTGGAGGTCCAAACAACTGCCTCAGTACGACCTCAGACTACTCTGGTTTCAGTAGAAACTCAGACCATTGAAGTAAGAAATGAGATGGAGGACAAGAGACAAAGAGAAAAAAGAAAAACATGTTTCTCCAGTCTATCCCTGGGGTCATATGCGCAGAGCAGCCAGAGAGACTGAGGAACAGCCACGCAAGCTGTCGCCTCTTCATGAAACACCCACCGGGAGAAATAATCAGTCTATGAGAGTTAATAAGCCTTTTTCTTATCAAGAAATACAAAGAATCAAGGAGGATCTGGGAGATTTTAGAGGACCCAGAAAAATATATTAGAGCTTTTAAAGGTGTTACTCTGCTTTATGACCTTACTTGGAAGGATGTGGTATTTATCTTAGGACAAACGCTGACTCCCGACTCGAGTTTTGGGAAAAGCGGTTGCTTATGGAGATGAATGGCTTGGTAATGAATCAGTAGGGAAGCAGGAGGATGAGATAGCGGCTTTCCCCACTGGGAATCAGGTGTTCCCAACTATAGAACCAGACTGGGACTACAACACAGCTAAAGGAAGATGGGATCAGAGTCATTTTGTCAGATGTATTCTTGAAGGACTCAGGCAGGCATGTTCTAAGCCTTTGAACTAACTATAGCAAATTGGCAGACATAGAACAGGAGGAGAAGGAAGCTCCTGGTAAATTCCTAGATAGACTAACAGAAGCCCTTCGTAGATTCACTGAGATTGATCCCCAAAATGAAGAAGTAAAAGTGATCTTAAAAGATAGATTTCTCACTCAGTCGGCTCCAGATATCTGCCGTAAACTACAAAAATGGGCGTATGGACCAAATCAGTCTTTAGATACTCTGTTACAACTGGCTCAGACAGTCTATTATGGTAGGGAATATGAGGAAAAGAAAGAAAGGCAAAAAAAA
>SJYW01004360.1:127979-167404 GCA_006410735.1 Raphicerus campestris
CAGACTTAGAAGGCAGAATGGATAGTTAGGACTTAATGAAGTAGAGTTAACAAAATAGATTTAATAAAATCTAAAAATACTCTTCTATGAGCAAATAAATGACTGAAAAATAAATGTCGCCTGACTTTAGACGACTCAAGCGTGTAAGAATGAAACAGTTCACTAAACAATAGAGTAGATTGTGTTCGTAGTTCTGTAGCAGTCACTAGCTGATTACATTGCAATTTAGTCTAGTGTCAATGATTTATCTTAAAAATATCAAACTAAAATGAGACACTTAGGATTTCCTACAATGAAAATACATTTTAAATCTACATCTTTGTGTAAAATTGATGTTGTGTTTCTCTTTTGAAGACAGAAAGTAATGTATACAATAATATTGAAATGTATAATAAAACCAGTAGCTATTTTCTATTATTGACATAAATCTAATGATTGTATATAAATCTTTATTTTAAATTCATTAATAATGTAAATGTTGCATTAGATTTTGAACCTCCACAATACACGGATGATCAAATATGTTGATGTGTATGTGATCTCCCAATTTGCTGACATTAAAGATAATAGAATAATTTCACTGCTATGAGTTTAGATGACCACATTTCCCATAAGTTGAAGTGCCATGCCTGATTTATGCTTGTTTTCATTTTTTAAAGGCAATTCATTTTTAATAACTGCACCCCATATTTTGTTTATGTCACATATGTTCAGTCTAATAATTTATTTTGTTCACTTTATGCAATTTTCTTAAGACTCCTTCTGTTTTTTCCTTTTCAAGTATTAAAGTTACCATGGAAATGATGACATTAATATCATGGGTGGGGCTTTTACATAAGTGTATCTTGTTGCACATTGTGAGGTTTCAAGATTAGACCATGTCATTGAGTGAGAAAAATCAAGGTTGACATGCGCTGTACCTTCAATATGTGTTTGAGCACATTAGTTACAGAAAACTGTATTTAGGTAAGCTTTTGATTGAAAATTAAATGATAGAAGAATGAAAGTGAAATCTTAAAGCTCTCCTAGTAATACTGATAGGTTTACATTATACTTTACAAATGTATTGTTAATTATAAAAAATGTAGATATATTAATGGTATATAATAAAAGTATCTGTAGCACAATGTATTATCTATGTGCCTTTATTTGTAAAATTTAAATTAAAGGAATTCAGCATCTTTTAAGGATTAGTATATAAATAGCTTTGTAGGTCACAAAGCTAAAGTGTATTAGACCATTTACTTTTATTTCTAATAGATAACTTTAATATGGAGAGAATTCTATACCATGGAAAAAGAGCTTTCCATTTTAGTATGTTATGTGTGGTTTTGGAATATAAAAATGCCAAAGGTATTTTTATTTTAAGTATTAATTAATTTGCATTCTCGTCCTTAAAATTCACATCTAGAGGGGTGTTGATTTTCATAAATGGTGTTCAAAATATCTTGAAACATTTTCCTCTAATATATACTAAAACAGCAATGCTTAGAAATATTGACTTGAAAGATTAAAAAATTAGGAGGTCGTGATCCATCATTAAAAAATTTATTTAATTGTTTATAAAATATTGAAATATCATACAGTGGCTCAGATGGTAAAAATATAATACAAGGATAAACAAATTTTGACACATGAACAGATCTAATTTACAGCCTGTGTTTGTAAACAGCTTTATCAGAACATGGCCATGATCATTTATTTATCTGTATTGTCTATAACTGCTCCCACAGTATTAATGGCAGAAATGAAGTTATAACAAAGATCACATAACCCACAAAGCCTGAATTATCTACTAACTGTCCCTTTACAGGGAATTCAGCATGCGTACTCAGTCGCTTCAGTCATGTCCAACCTTATGCAATGCTATGATGGTGGCCTGCCAGGCTTCCTTGTCCATGGGATTCTCCAGGCAAGTATACCGGAGTGGGTTACCGTGCTTTCCTCCAGGGGGATCTTCCCAACCCAAAGATGAACCTGCATCTTTTACATCTCCTACTCCTGACATAATATTGATAAATCTTCTATTATTTTATTTTTAAGCCAACAGTTAAATAAATGGAAAAAATGTAAAACTGTGGCTATAGATAATATATAGTTATCCTAGCACTATTACTTGAAAAAGTGTTTCAACTACAGACTTAGCACTCTTGTCAAAATTCAGTTGAACATATATAAATAAATGGGATTTACTTCTGGACTCTCAATTCTATTCTATTAATTTATATGTATATCTTTGTGCCAGACCCACACTGGCATGATTATCATCAACTTGTAATATATTTAAAAGTAAGAAGTATCAGTCATTCATATATTTTTTTTTTTTTGTAGAAACTTTTGGCTAATCCTGGTTCCTTGCAATTTCATATAAATTTTATAATTAACTGTTAATTTCTACAAAGAAATCAGCTAGATTCTGATAAGGATTGCATTGAATCTGTAAATTAATTCGAGGATTGTTGCTGTTAGCAATATTTAGGCTTGTGATCCATGATGTGGGATGCTTTTCCATTCATTTAGATGGTCCTTAATTTCTCTCAACAATAATTTTGGGTTTCAGAGTTGGAGTTATGTACTTCTTTTCTTAATAATGTTATTTTTTCATGATACTGTAAATGGAATTTTTCTTAATTTAATTTTTGAATTACTCATTAAGATGTAAAAATACAGTTGATTTTTGTACATTCATATACCTGTAACATTGCTGAATTTGTTCTAACAGATTTTTTTAGAGAGAATTTTTTAGGGAAATTTTTCTGTGTACAAGATTATGTCATCTGCAAATGGAGATAATTATACTTCTTCCATTCTAATTTCAGTACTTTTTATTTATTCTTTCTTGATTAACTTCTGGCTAGAACAAATTTTGAGTAGAAGTGGTAAATATGTGAGAGAGTCATTTCCTAGGCAGGTTGATAAGAAGTCTAGGGGTCCCCAAGGAGAGAGGGGTCTGGAATTCTCAAGGAGGAAGAAAGGACAAACTTTTTTCCCTTCTCTGCATTCCTTAGGATTATATAAAAATAATGTATTCTGCCTGAGGACAGTCTCTGGATTAAACCTTCTGGCTAATTCTGTTATCTTAAAATGTAAATTATGGGAGTAGGTCTGGTGAGGTCTTTACAACCTCCAGACATTCTTTGGATTCATTGGAGAGTATATAAACTCATTGCCAACACTAACAAGCGGGTACTCTTTCTGCCCCCTTCTGATGCCTATGTCAGAAGCTTTCTCTCTCTCCTTTATACTTTAATAAAACTTTATTACACAAAAGCTCTGAGCGATCAAGCCTCGTCTCTGTCCCCGGATTGAATTATTCTACTCCTGGGGCCAAGAATCCCGGTGTCGTGATTCAACAACAACCTTTCATCTTGGGGGCTTGTCCGGGATCCTTCAGGACAAGGTAGGGATGCTTGTAGCTCTAGTTCTTTGTTCTCTTAGCAAACATGTTTTCTGCTGTGCTTTACTAACTCTACGGTGTGCTTGTGTGAATGGATGACATGCCCTGCGTGAAGCAAGTAAGGAGCCCTGCTCTGTGGTTCCACGGTGATCTCATATGGCTTATGACAGAAACCTGTCGGGGGTTTATACCGACCTGCCAATGCCAAGAGGCACCCAATGTCTCCTTTGGGAACCGACCAGAAATGGGCAAAGCGTGTGGACCGAACTCTCCTTTCTCAGTCAGACTTTTCGGTCTCTTTGACCATTTCATAACTCCTTGGGAATTAGAAGTACTAACCTAATCTATCGGATCTTAGACGTTTAAGGGACTTGTGATCTATACTGTTACTATGTACTGTGGCTTAGGTCCCAAACTTGGATTAGTAGCCGAGAAAGCACCCAGCCTCGCTAAGAATCGGAAGTTCAAAAACTAGATGGAAGAACATCTCTGATGTTACTCAGTTAAAGGTTACTCAGATTGGGACTGCAATGGGTTTTTTCCTATGGCAACTCTGGCTCTTAGTGGACCAGAGGAGGCTCTCATACTGGTGTGGTGATGCTTGAAAAGAACATCTCAGCTTTATGTTCATATTGGTCTTATTGTGGTCAGTAATGTACTCAGGGTCGTGCACAGGCACTCAGGTGACAAATGTTTCCCCCAGTGCTCTTAGCTTGGGAGGCATTCCGGAAGGTTCCTCTGATTGCACCTCAGGTGGCATCAGAGGCAACCAAGGTTAAAGGTGAAGAGCTGGACATCAGGTAGAGATGCTATCAGCTCTACCCCTGGTACATCCCCACCCTATCTCGGTGGTAGAACTGGGAGGGTCGAGATGGTGCCTGCGTCAGTAAGTGACAGACTAAGTCTGACCAGGAAGGAAAAGCTTTTGGTATAAAGTCTGTCTACACCCCCATCTAGAGCAGGGAGGGATGCCTCCGGTAGAGAAATGGCCCTGGTCGCTTTTTTTCTGTCTTACAGATGGGGAGCTAACAATTCCAGCCTCACTTCTTTGAACTCTATCCTGAAAAACTGGGATAGATTTGATCCACAGGGCTTAAAGAAGACACGCCTGGTCTTCCTATGTGATATTGCATGGCCATGGTATCCATTGGAGGACTGGGAATGGTGGCCGGTTGGAGGGTCTCTTAAGTATAACAATTTTTTACAATTAGAGCGGTTCTGTAAGGAACAAGGGAAGTGGGTAGAAGCAGCATATGTGTTGCCCTTTTTCTCTCTGTGAAATATGCCAGACTTATGTCCTAATGGTAGAGATTTGGGCATGAAACCTTCAGCTCCCTTCTGTCCTCCCACTTTGCCCTTTGCCCTCGTACCCAGGGCTCCAAGCTGAGCAAACTGAAAACCAGAGGAACCCCCCCCCCCAACTGAGATTCAAACTGCCCACGTGGAGGTCCAAACAACTGCCTCAGTACGACCTCAGACTACTCTGGTTTCAGTAGAAACTCAGACCATTGAAGTAAGAAATGAGATGGAGGACAAGAGACAAAGAGAAAAAAGAAAAACATGTTTCTCCAGTCTATCCCTGGGGTCATATGCGCAGAGCAGCCAGAGAGACTGAGGAACAACCACGCAAGCTGTCGCCTCTTCATGAAACACCCACCGGGAGAAATAATCAGTCTATGAGAGTTAATAAGCCTTTTTCTTATCAAGAAATACAAAGAATCAAGGAGGATCTGGGAGATTTTAGAGGACCCAGAAAAATATATTAGAGCTTTTAAAGGTGTTACTCTGCTTTATGACCTTACTTGGAAGGATGTGGTATTTATCTTAGGACAAACGCTGACTCCCGACTCGAGTTTTGGGAAAAGCGGTTGCTTATGGAGATGAATGGCTTGGTAATGAATCAGTAGGGAAGCAGGAGGATGAGATAGCGGCTTTCCCCACTGGGAATCAGGTGTTCCCAACTATAGAACCAGACTGGGACTACAACACAGCTAAAGGAAGATGGGATCAGAGTCATTTTGTCAGATGTATTCTTGAAGGACTCAGGCAGGCATGTTCTAAGCCTTTGAACTAACTATAGCAAATTGGCAGACATAGAACAGGAGGAGAAGGAAGCTCCTGGTAAATTCCTAGATAGACTAACAGAAGCCCTTCGTAGATTCACTGAGATTGATCCCAAAAATGAAGAAGTAAAAGTGATCTTAAAAGATAGATTTCTCACTCAGTCGGCTCCAGATATCTGCCGTAAACTACAAAAATGGGCGTATGGACCAAATCAGTCTTTAGATACTCTGTTACAACTGGCTCAGACAGTCTATTATGGTAGGGAATATGAGGAAAAGAAAGAAAGGCAAAAAAAAGACCAAGGAAAAGGCAGAAGCCTTCACAATGACTATGAAAAATGTTCTTAAACAGCCAGAGAAAAATGCCCAGAGGGACCCAGGTGCTGTCTCTTATACACATCTCTGTTACTATGTACNAAAAAAAAAAAAAAAAAAAAGACAAAGGAAAAGGCGGAACCTTCGCAATGGCTATGAAAATCGTTCTTAAACAGCCAGAGAAAAATGCCCAGAGGGACCCAGGTGAAAAGGGATGGGCTTGCTATTACTGTAGAAAGGAGGAGCATCTCAAGTGGGCTTGCCCTCAGACATCTAAGCCGCCCCGGCTCCATGCCCAGTCTGCAAAGGACCACACTGGAAGAGAGACTGCCCTCAGAGGCGTAGGTCTCCGGGGTCAGACTCTCAAAACAATCAGGACTGAAGGTGCCCGGGGGTCCCCACACAAGCTCCCATCCTAATTACACCTGAGGAACCCTGAGTGTTAATAATTGTGGGGGGCCAATCCTTTTAGGTACTGGGGCAACTTACTCTGTGCTTACTGAAGCCCCTGGCCCACTTTCTTCCTGATCAGCTTCCATAATGGGACTGTCTGGATGAGCCAAAAGGTATTATTTCAGTTATTATTTATCTTGCAACTGGATTCTCTGCTATTTTCACACGAGTTTCTGATCGTGCCAGAATCTCCCTCACCNCAGTGTAAAGGGTCATGTGAGTCATTTCAAGAAACACGATGCCATTGAGTGGCATTCAGGAGGCTAAGACCTGGCAGTTGCTGGCAGAAAGGCCCTGGTGCTCCCTGCCTTGGCTGGCATCTCAGTGCGTATGATTTCCCAGCAGATAAGATGTCAGAATCTGTGGACACAGAGAGGGAGAAGCAGGTGTTGACCTCTGACCCACAGCCTTCTGGCACATTTCCTTTTTCTTCTTCAATTGAAAAATCATTTGTAGTAAATTGTAAACGTTCTCTTTATTCCACGTTGTCTCCAGTTCCACCTGCTATTAGCCAGTGTTTCACACAGTACTACAAAGACGGTTCTCTCCTGAGAGAAAAATGGAAATCTTACCTTTATAGTTTGCCATATTATTCTCTCCTTGCATGGCAGGTTAGAGCATGAAAACTTCTAGTAGGATTATTATATTGAGGGCAAGGAGAAATGCACTTATCTTAATATGGTAGAAGAATCCAGAATCCAAATGGAATAAATCAGCTTTCTATTAGTCTGGGAATCTGATGGACCTGAGTTGGGTCTGTAGCTTTGTAACTTTAGGCAAACTGCTAAACATCCCTGAGCGTCATCTGTTTTCTCAAAACTGTGTCAAAATTCTAGAGTAACATGTGGGACCATTTTTAAAAAATTCAGTCTGCCACGGGGTTTAGCAGATATTTAGTAAAAAGGATCAAATAATCACTCCAAAAATTATATTAGCAAAATAGCAATAGTAATAGTACTTTTCTAATAGGATTGGCTATTTATATTATATATAAAATGATATATAAAGTTATATGTAACTGATGACATTTTGTCAAAGTGAGTCCTTAAAATAATTATTTTAATAGTTGCCTTTTTTCCTTTTTTTCCATCAAATTATCTTCATTAATTCTGCAACCCAATTTGATGGGTATCCTTTTATTTATTTTGCATAGTACATTTCCAGTGATCTTCTGGAGATGGCAAAGATGTGGAATATACTTCATTTGGTTTCTTCATCTGGTCTCTGAGCTGAAGTTCTTCCCTTTGTGGTCCCCAGTGGGGATATGATTGTGGAAGAAGTGGACAATCATTTACTACCTATTGTAGTTATTGTTAATCCCACCTTTCCCTAAGACAAATCCACTGCTCCTTAATGAGAGTTTATTCCACTCACTATGACTGAATAGCAAATTATTCTGAATGTTAGTGTCTTTAAACGAAGGCAATATGTATTTTGCTCATAAATTTTCAAGTTGGNTAAGACAAATCCACTGCTCCTTAATGAGAGTTTATTCCACTCACTATGACTGAATAGCAAATTATTCTGAATGTTAGTGTCTTAAAACGAAGGCAATATGTATTTTGCTCATAAATTTTCAAGTTGGACAAGGCTGGGTAGGGGTACCTCCTCTCTGGTCTTCGGGGTCAGCTGGGGTGGCTTGAAGAACAGGGGCTGGGTCACCTGAAGGCTAGTACTCTCATGTCTGGAGGTGGATGTGAGAGGATTTGAGCTATTGGAATAAAGAACAGATGGCTCTATTAATATTTTTAGGCACGCTCTCTAAATTGTCTCTCTAGCATGGCATCTTCCAGTTAACTGGACTTCTTATTTGTGGGCTCTACTCTTCTAAGGCACAAGTCTGGAGAGAGAAAGAGATCTAGATGGAAAAAGTGTTTCTGTTTGCATTCATCCTGAGAGGACATGAAGCATCCATGATGGCATGAGCCACTAAGACTGATCCAGACTAACGGAGACTAGATTTCATCTTTTCATGGGAAGAGTGTCGAATTCTAAAGTAATATGTGGGGACTAAAGTAAATATGACTTAATGGAAGGAGTATCAAAATTCTAGAGTAGCATGTAGGAGCATTTTTAGAAAATTCAGTCTGTCATAGGATTTAGAAGAATTTTAGTAAAAAGGATCAAGTAATTGCTCCAAATATTACATACTTGGTTGAGCTTCCAAAAGCAAGCTGTCTCAACAAGCAGTTTTCAAAGTGTTAGGTGTCAGGGCCTCTAAAGTCTCTTAAAAATTATTGAGCACCTCAGAGAAATTTTATGTGGGTTATGCTTATTTGTATTTTCTGTAGTAGAATAAAAATGAGAATATTTAAAATAATTATTTTTCATAAAGCATCTTATTTACACTTATCTAAATTAGAATCATTATTTTTAATAAATAAGTATTTTAACTCCCCCCCCCCCTAATTTTACTAACAGTAGTGTATTTTGTTTTACACTTTTTCCATCTCTTTACTATCTGGCATAAGAGAAGACAGTTGGATTCTCTATTTACTTCTGCACTCAGTTTGTTGAAATGTCATTTTAGTTGAAGCACAAGGAGAAAATCTGGGCTTAAATATGCAATTGAAAAAGGGAGGTGTATATTAATACCTTTTCCAATAATTATGGATATTCTGCCCAAACTCAACAAGTGCTAGTTTCCTAAAGGTTAGTTACAATGTAGAATCGGAAACCATATCAATGAATCTGTGCACTTATGGGAGAAAAATGAGAGTGAAAAAGACAAGTAATATCTTAGTATTGTGTTGAAAATAGTTTGACCTTAGAGATTTCCTGAAAGTGTTTTGGGAGCTTCCAGAGAGCTTGATTTACACTGAAAGAACCACAGGTATATATATAATTTGTCAATATCCTTTCCCAGGTTCTTGAGTGCATCTGTGCAGGCTAAGTCGCTTCAGTCATGTCATACTCTTTGAGACCCCATGGACTGTAGACCTCCAGGCTCCTCTTTACATGGGATTCTGGATCCAGGCAAGAATACTGGGGTGAGTTGCCACTTCTCCAGTGAGCACTTCTCCAGAGGATCTTCTTGAACCAGGATTGAACCAGCATCTCTTCTGTCTCTGCATTGGCAGGCAGGTTCTTTACCACTAGTGTCATCGGGAAGCACCAGGTTCTTGAGAGTTGTTCCAAATTTTCCATATCAGTTTTCTCTGTTTCTCTTTCTGATGTCTTTTCTCTTTGACCCTAATCTATCCACTATCCTTGCATTTTTTTTTCTCACCTCCTGTCATTTCCTTATTGAATTTACTAAGTGAACAACTCCTTCAGTGTCTACTGGTATCTTATAAATGTTATCATTTTAGTTGATGAGTCACCTGTATTTTCTATCTGGTATCTTGTAAATGTTATCACTTTAGTTGATGAATCACCTGTATTTTTCTACCTGGTTACTCCTATATTAATAGAAGAGCTGGATGGTCTAACTCTAGTTGATTCATTTATTGGTGATTCTTTTATCCTCAGGCTTACCTGGGGAAAAATTTGAATTATGGTCATCTGGATAAGGAAGGGTAAAGTATTAATAGAAATTGGTGTGTTTTTCATACTGTGTCTACTTTTTCTTTAGAGTTATTTATAATCAAAGAAGTCTCTTTTACTATTCTAGCCTACCATCACTATTCACTTTCTAACTTCTTAAACTTTTACAAAAATTTCTATATTATTTACTTGATTTATATCTGTTTTCTCCAGTAGCATGTCAGCTCTATGAGGGAATGGACTTTTTCTTAAAGTTTTATTTTCAGTTCTTAGAACAATTCCTGCACATACTCAGACCTCAAAAAATATGCTATGAATGACTCTCCTCACTAAGAATATTAAAAATGAAAATCTTTGAGGTATATAAAAAAACTCATGCATTCTATATTCATGACTATTCTTTTGAATCCATATAGCTTAGGCTTTACTTTAATGATGAAAGGCTGCATAATACAGACAAACAACTAAAATATGAATATAAGATACCTAGGTTCAGATCCTGGTTCTCTAAATTTTCAACACTGTGATCCTGGGTAAGATGCTTTGCTTCTCACTCTTTGTCTGTACAATGTGAGTGCTCTTAGTACTAGCCTCATAGCATGATAATGACTCTAGTGTTAATGATAATGAAACTAGCACTCATCACGTGGTAAAGACCAGATACAGTGTTTGCTGTTGCTATTACACGCTCCTTCCTGAGTTTCATCATGCTGCCTCGATAGTGCGAATGCTATACTTCTTTCTAAATCATAGGGAGGGAGTACTAGAGAGTTGTCCGTTCAACAACAGAAGAGTTTGTCATTCAACAACAAACAGTTCTCTTTATTTGTAGGATATTATTCACTTTACATATAGCTTAGAGAGGGTTGATGGTCCTGGAACTTGTAAAACTGTTAAGTGAAGTTGAGGACAAGGCATGTAATCATGGGTGGGTAATCAAGGCATGTAATCATTTCTTTATCAAATGAAAAGATAAGAACCAATAGTAATAGCTAACTTGCTTTCTGTCCTTTATGTGAGACAACTGTTCTAAGCCCCAAATTAAATCTAATTTAATCTCTACTTGAATTATTTTCATTACCACAATAAGCCTATGAAACAGTAGCACCTAATATCTAGATTTTTAAAGGTAGGTAAGTGAGATGCAAAAAGTAAAGTATTTTGCACAATATTCAAAGTCAGGTTTTCTTATTTCAACATCTATGATCTTGAGTGCTGTATCATTTAGAAAATTCTTGAGTAGCTTCCATTCTGCACAGGTAAGTAAATTGATATTTGTATAGATTGACCTAGGTCCAGGCAAAAGGAAGACTTATTAACAGGAGTCTTCCCCAGACCAAAATATTATTATGTAGGTGAAAATTTCTTGGTTTATAAATCAAAAGTGTACATTACCATGACTCTCCTCTCCTTTTCTTGATCTGTGAGGACAAATATATTCTTTATTTACCACTGGGAGAAAACAAGACAAATAGATGTGATGTGCATTTCAACAAAGGTACATGATCTCTTACAAACAGCAAAATGTTTGAGAAACTGCAATGCTGTCAGAAACCAACCTAAAGCAGCTTTGGTCTTGAAGATTAGGTATTGTACATCTAAGTACTTGAAATAAATTGCCTGCACACTGTTGCTACTGTTAAGAACAAAAGAAGAGTGGAATCACTCTGGAAAAGAGAAGAGGTATCTTATAATAATGAAATGGTNCCCCCCAATTTTACTAACAGTAGTGTATTTTGTTTTACACTTTTTCCATCTCTTTACTATCTGGCATAAGAGAAGACAGTTGGATTCTCTATTTACTTCTGCACTCAGTTTGTTGAAACGTCATTTTAGTTGAAGCACAAGGAGAAAATCTGGGCTTAAATATGTAATTGAAAAAGGGAGGTGTATATTAATACCTTTTCCAATAATTATGGGTATTCTGCCCAAACTCAACAAGTGCCAGTTTCCTAAAGGTTAGTTACAATGTAGAATCGGAAACCATATCAATGAATCTGTGCACTTATGGGAGAAAAATGAGAGTGAAAAAGACAAGTAATATCTTAGTATTGTGTTGAAAATAGTTTGACCTTAGAGATTTCCTGAAAGTGTTTTGGGAGCTTCCAGAGAGCTTGATTTACACTGAAAGAACCACAGGTATATATATAATTTGTCAATATCCTTTCCCAGGTTCTTGAGTGCATCTGTGCAGGCTAAGTCGCTTCAGTCATGTCATACTCTTTGAGACCCCATGGACTGTAGACCTCCAGGCTCCTCTTTACATGGGATTCTGGATCCAGGCAAGAATACTGGGGTGAGTTGCCACTTCTCCAGTGAGCACTTCTCCAGAGGATCTTCTTGAACCAGGATTGAACCAGCATCTCTTCTGTCTCTGCATTGGCAGGCAGGTTCTTTACCACTAGTGTCATCGGGAAGCACCAGGTTCTTGAGAGTTGTTCCAAATTTTCCATATCAGTTTTCTCTGTTTCTCTTTCTGATGTCTTTTCTCTTTGACCCTAATCTATCCACTATCCTTGCATTTTTTTTTCTCACCTCCTGTCATTTCCTTATTGAATTTACTAAGTGAACAACTCCTTCAGTGTCTACTGGTATCTTATAAATGTTATCATTTTAGTTGATGAGTCACCTGTATTTTCTATCTGGTATCTTGTAAATGTTATCACTTTAGTTGATGAATCACCTGTATTTTTCTACCTGGTTACTCCTATATTAATAGAAGAGCTGGATGGTCTAACTCTAGTTGATTCATTTATTGGTGATTCTTTTATCCTCAGGCTTACCTGGGGAAAAATTTGAATTATGGTCATCTGGATAAGGAAGGGTAAAGTATTAATAGAAATTGGTGTGTTTTTCATACTGTGTCTACTTTTTCTTTAGAGTTATTTATAATCAAAGAAGTCTCTTTTACTATTCTAGCCTACCATCACTATTCACTTTCTAACTTCTTAAACTTTTACAAAAATTTCTATATTATTTACTTGATTTATATCTGTTTTCTCCAGTAGCATGTCAGCTCTATGAGGGAATGGACTTTTTCTTAAAGTTTTATTTTCAGTTCTTAGAACAATTCCTGCACATACTCAGACCTCAAAAAATATGCTATGAATGACTCTCCTCACTAAGAATATTAAAAATGAAAATCTTTGAGGTATATAAAAAAACTCATGCATTCTATATTCATGACTATTCTTTTGAATCCATATAGCTTAGGCTTTACTTTAATGATGAAAGGCTGCATAATACAGACAAACAACTAAAATATGAATATAAGATACCTAGGTTCAGATCCTGGTTCTCTAAATTTTCAACACTGTGATCCTGGGTAAGATGCTTTGCTTCTCACTCTTTGTCTGTACAATGTGAGTGCTCTTAGTACTAGCCTCATAGCATGATAATGACTCTAGTGTTAATGATAATGAAACTAGCACTCATCACGTGGTAAAGACCAGATACAGTGTTTGCTGTTGCTATTACACGCTCCTTCCTGAGTTTCATCATGCTGCCTCGATAGTGCGAATGCTATACTTCTTTCTAAATCATAGGGAGGGAGTACTAGAGAGTTGTCCGTTCAACAACAAAAGAGTTTGTCATTCAACAACAAACAGTTCTCTTTATTTGTAGGATATTATTCACTTTACATATAGCTTAGAGAGGGTTGATGGTCCTGGAACTTGTAAAACTGTTAAGTGAAGTTGAGGACAAGGCATGTAATCATGGGTGGGTGAAAGAAAGTGCTTTTCAAATGAAAAGATAAGAACCAATAGTAATAGCTAACTTGCTTTCTGTCCTTTATGTGAGACAACTGTTCTAAGCCCCAAATTAAATCTAATTTAATCTCTACTTGAATTATTTTCATTACCACAATAAGCCTATGAAACAGTAGCACCTAATATCTAGATTTTTAAAGGTAGGTAAGTGAGATGCAAAAAGTAAAGTATTTTGCACAATATTCAAAGTCAGGTTTTCTTATTTCAACATCTATGATCTTGAGTGCTGTATCATTTAGAAAATTCTTGAGTAGCTTCCATTCTGCACAGGTAAGTAAATTGATATTTGTATAGATTGACCTAGGTCCAGGCAAAAGGAAGACTTATTAACAGGAGTCTTCCCCAGACCAAAATATTATTATGTAGGTGAAAATTTCTTGGTTTATAAATCAAAAGTGTACATTACCATGACTCTCCTCTCCTTTTCTTGATCTGTGAGGACAAATATATTCTTTATTTACCACTGGGAGAAAACAAGACAAATAGATGTGATGTGCATTTCAACAAAGGTACATGATCTCTTACAAACAGCAAAATGTTTGAGAAACTGCAATGCTGTCAGAAACCAACCTAAAGCAGCTTTGGTCTTGAAGATTAGGTATTGTACATCTAAGTACTTGAAATAAATTGCCTGCACACTGTTGCTACTGTTAAGAACAAAAGAAGAGTGGAATCACTCTGGAAAAGAGAAGAGGTATCTTATAATAATGAAATGGTCACTTGTCAGCCATTAAGTCTAAGAAAATGAATAAACAAAGGGCATAAAGAAGCAATCAATTTCCCCAAAAGCGCTGGCTAGGGAATCACTGTTCTTCACAGGTAATTGCAACTTGAGTAATATTTTCTTTCTCTCAGTGCAAGTGAAATGATTTTGTCACTGGTGTTTTCTTTTACCTAAAGAAACACATTACTTCCATTTAATGAATTTAATTTTATTTTCAAAGGAGATTCGAGGCTATTTTAGACTTTATGAAAAGCAGTTTTCTCCATAGAGGACACAAATGATGACTTGTCATCTTAGAAAATATCTTAGTATTGATGAAAGTGCTAAAACTTAGGGGTATAATATAGATTTCTGGAAAAAGCACTAATATATTCAGGAGATCTTACTTCTCATATTTTACTTGCAAGTAGCTGTATAGTTTTATAACATTCTTAGCCCTTAGTTTCCTCATCTGTAAAGTAATAAGAATATTCTGTAAGTAAATGTCTATCTAGATCTTAAATTCTATGGGTTTTTTCATAGTAAGTACATTTACACATCATCTGGTTTTAAACTTGGCAACTTACAGGGCATATACAATAAAACTGATTAATTTTATTCAAATAAAAGTTATTCTGAGTAATAATAGAGTTGGAGAACAAGTGGTTCTTCTTCCCAGAATTTTGGATGCCTAATGGGTAAACTAGGATTAGAAATAACTACATGACCTGCTTCACAGGATGAAAGATCAAATAGAGGTCCTTTTCCAGACACACTTCTTTTCCTTACCTTAGGTTAAGAAGAGCAGAGGTCTTGTCTTTCTTATTCTGGCTTTTCCTTGGAGAAGTCTATAGTCTATGATGAGTCTGAATAGTCTATGACAAGGCAGATAAACAAGGAATAACACTTTTAAATGGATGAGTAAAACTGTTTTTTTTTTGTTTTTCCTAGACACAGCTCCATGGAATCTTTCTATGTCTTTCAGAATCAAAACTTGGATTTGCATTATGACAGATAAAAGTGTATAGGGGTTAGATTTGTGCTATGATACTCATGGACAGGCAATACCTATTTCTGCTTCAACATCCTCTGGATAAGCAACAGATGTGCTTTGTAACTTATGAGTTTGTGAACTCTGGATTCCTTGATTTTACTTTGTGAATTTGGGTGATATAATTAACATAGGTATAATTTTTTTAAGTGAATTTTAAAAACTAGTCCTTCTAGAAGCACTAAATAAGAGGGGCTTTCCTGATGACTCAGCAGGTAAAAAAAAAAAAAAAAAAAAAAAACTGCTGGCAATGCAGGAGGAGGTGTGAGTTCAATCCCTGGGTAGGGGAGATTCCCCTGGAGGAGGAAACGGCATCCCACTCCAGTATTCTTGCTTGGGAAATCCCATGGACAAAGTAGCCTGGAAGGCTACAGTCCATAGGGTTAAGAAAAACAAATTTCAAGTGCAAATATTAAGATTTTTGTTGTGTAGAATTAGCTCCTGTTGGTGACTTGTGGGTTTACCCAATGACAGCTGTTGGAGAGTTCTTCCTGTTTTCCCAGTTCTAGTCTATTTTCATGGATGCATGTTTATAAGAAGGACTCATTTGTAGAAAACTGATGATGATGTGAATTTGAAAAATAGAGCAACACAAAGGTTTGACTCAGTCTGGTTTTGGCTTCCTTTTAAAGTTAATCAGCCTTATTTAGAAATTTTCCAATATGTATCTGTGACTAGAGGTATAGAACAGTAAACATATTGGATTGAGAAATAATAGATCTGGTAAAAGTTGAATAAATAATTTTAAATGAATTTGACAATTGCTTATGGTTAGGTGTTCCCTTTGAAGGTTTTCATAAAGTTAAGAAACTTTAAGTTGAAAGACATAAGTATATTGTGAAATCAGAGTTCAGCTAGTAAATGATTTATTTAATCAATTCATGTGAATACACCATCCATCCTCAACATTTTTGAGAGCTGTGCATTATAACTACGTGGCTGAATATAATGCCCAATAATTTTCAGTTTGCTTTGTTGGTTCTGACATATCTCTCCATTTATAATGAAGAGTCCCTTGTGAATAAGCATTGTAACCTTCACAAGCTCTTGAGAAGGCCAAGTTGAAGTAAAAAACAAAGCCCTATAAAATCATTCCATTATAAACTGGCTTTAAACTGAATGCTATTTTCCTTGGAATATAGGAAAATATTTTTATTCTTGTCTTGGACCTCATGTAGCATTCTTATTAGATTCTGCAATGAAAGATTTTATGGGTTTCTATTATTTGTTCAACTGTTTTTCTAGTTAGATAGTAAAGACATGAAGGGGTTAGAGAGATTAACAATGCAAGGAATGTACATTGCTGACAGAATAGCAGCAATTTTTTTAATATTGCAAAGTTCATTAATAAAAGACTACATCATAATTTTAAAAGCTGTGGTGGTACCCATCATACAAGGTCAATGTGTTAGTTGGGTTTAATACTTATCTTCCACACAGTTCTCAATGACACTCTTAACAAATGTGCCAACAATTTACCTTTCTCAAGGTTGCTTGATCTTCCATATAGAAGTGTCTCTAACTTTCCTTGGACAGGACAATACAGAGGTAAAATTATAGGTTATTTGTAGATAGCTTGAAAAAAATTTTTCCTTTTGAAAATATATTTACAACATTTTTATGACATCAAGACTGACTCTTTTGTAGTGGGGGGGGGGGATGAACGTGTTTCTGCAAATGAGCAAAAGTAGATAATGTGGTTATGTTTAATCATAGTTCCTCTTATATAACAAGAGGAATTTCACTACTTGAAATTTTAGTGACTTTGAACCACAATGGTGATATTTTTTTCATCAATATGCAATTTGGATAAGGCTAGGTGAGGATAGTGAATTTCTCTCCCATATATATCAACTTGGATGAGTCAGTTGGGAGCTGGTGCATCCATTTTCAAGACAGGTCTTTCACACGACTGGCAAGAAGTTGGCTTTTGTCTGGGAACTCAGCCAGGGCTTGGTTTCTCTCCACACAGGACTTTCCTCATCCTGCTAAGACTTCCTCAAAGCATGGTAAATCAGTTCAAAAGTAAATATGCCAAGAGAACTAAGATTAAATTACATTTATGGTGCTTCCTCTGGCTCTTTGGGATCAGGTTTTGAGAGGGAGAAGTGAGCAGACATTATTTGATTGCTTAGATGGTAATCTGGTATTAGTGATATCTGGGTTTAAAAGATGGTCAAATTTGCTCTTTTTATTTTGGGGCAATTTTGTGGCCTTTGAGAATATCCACCATCACTGGGGACTTCTTGCTCTGTTCCCTGAAGCAAATGACACATTTTTCAACTGCTACCTTCTAAGTTCTTCCTTTAGCTCATTTTTTGGTGGCCCAGACTACACAGTTTACTTGGAGGGAGCAGTGGTGGGTGCTTGGCTCTGGCATTTAGAATTAATGACTTAAATTGACTCAAGTCCAACCCTTTTCAAGGGATTTTCTTCTGTTTATCACTTGTATAGCTGACGTTTTTCTCTCATTCTAGCTGTTTTTTTTTTCTTTTTTATATTTCCATAGCAAACTTTTTAGGAGGTTCATAAAACTTGGTGATGGACTGGGAGGCCTGGTGTGCTGCGATTCATGAGGTCACATAAAGTCGGACACGACTGAGCGACTGAACTGAACTAAACTGAAAACTCTTTCTTTCCCCTAAATTTATCTGAAGTTGATGACAAGCATTTCTTCTCCTCTTTAGAAGAAGAGGGGGAAAACACTAAATACCCCAGCAACTTGTTCCTTAGAGATTCCCTCTATTAATTGAAATATTTTCATCTATCTTTATCACCTCTCTTTTATGTAGTCTAGAGGTAGGTCATAGGATAATGGTGGCAGAATCAGTTTTTGTCTACCATTTAAAACAATCCTGCCTATTTATTCTTAAAGAGATGGGAATACCGAACCACCTTACTTGCCTCCTGAGAAACCTATATGCAGGTCAAGAAGCAACAGTTAGAAATGGACATAAAACAGTGAATTGGTTCAAAAAGGGAAAGGAGTACTTCAAGGCTGTATATTGTCACGCTGCTTATGCAGTGTACTTCTATGCAGTGTACATCATGTGAAATTCCAGGCTGTATGAAGCACAAGTTAGAATCAAGATTGCTGGGAGAGCCAATAACCTTAGATATGCAGATGACACCACCCTAATGGCAGAAAGCAAAGAAGAGCTATAGAGCTTCTTGAAGGGGAAAGAGGAGAGTGAAAAATCTGGCTTAAAACTTAACATTCAAAAAACTTAGATCATGTCATTTGGTCCCATCACTTCATGGCAAATAGATGGAAAAGAATTGGAAACAGGGATATGTTTTATTTTCCTGGGCTCCAAAATGACTGCAGACAGTGACTGCAGCCATGAAATTAAAAGATGCTTGCTCCTTGGAAAAAAGCTATGATGACAGTGTATTAAAAGACAGAGACATCATTTTGCCAACAAAGGTCTGTCTGGTCAAAGCTATGATTTTTCAAGTAGTCATGCATGGATGTGAGAGTTGAACCATAAATAAGGCTCAGTGCCAAAGAACTAATGATTTCTAAATGTGGTGTTGGAGAAGACTCTTGAGAGTCCCTTGGACAGCAAAAAGATCAAACCAGTCGACCCTAAAGGAAATCAGTCCTGAATATTTATTGGAAGAAGTGATACTGAAGATGATGCTCCAACACTTTGGCTACCTGATGCAAAGAGTCGACTCATGAGAAAGACCCTAAGGCTAGAAAAAGATTAAGGGCAGAGGAGAAAGGGGCAACAGGGGATGAGATGGTTGGATGGCATCACCACCCAATGGACACGAGACTGAGCAAACTACAGGATATAGTGAAGGACAAGAAAGGCTGGCATATGCCAGTCCATGGGGTTGCAAAGAGTCGGATACAACTGAACAACTAAACAGCAACATATATATTTGGTGGTACGTAGACGATATGAACACTTAACAACCTAACATTTTGTTCTCAATAATGAGTACTTAGAGACAACTGAGATAACAGCATCACATTTCACATCCTATAACATGTGGATTTTAATTAAATATTATACTTTCTTAATTTTATGGTCAGATATTTAGAGGGCATATAAGAAATTATATACCTACGTAAAATAAATGACTAAAGGATTGAAAAGACCTTTCCAATAGCAATCTCTAGCCAACCCACACCACTGAAGATGTATTTCTAGTTGGCAAGTCATACACTGAGGAATTAAAGTTGTTTTATAATAGCATTATGGTAGCTATAGTTTTGTGGCACTGCCTAGAGTCTGGAATAAAATTAGTCATTGTTTCATACAGTCAATAAAATAAGTTGAGCTCATTGTATTCACAAAGCAGGCATGTGTAACCAGCACATCTGGCAGTGTCTGAAATGTAGGTGAATCCCCAAAGATGAAAATTTAATTTTCTTCTGACTTGTAGAGAGGCAAACTATACCCACTACAGCCAACAGACCAAAGAAATTTCAAAAATTTTAACTGAGAAAGGGCCACACTGATCTGAGTTATAGGACTCCAAAGAAGAAATAACATATAGCTTAAACCGGGTACTTCTATGTTCAAACTCTATTGAAAAAATACCATTTGGGCTCTCTACTAGGCGATGAAGAGAAGAGTAAGACCCTTCATCCCAATCAAGGGGATTATATTTTAACTGGGAAGTGAAAGATTTAAAGATTCAATCAGTGTATGTCTACATCAGCTGAATATCAAATAAAAACAAATATAGTACAAATTATGGTCACTTCATGGAGAAGGAAATGGCAACCCACTCCAGCGTTCTTGCCTGGAGAATCCCAGGGACAGGGGAGCCTGGTGGGCTGCTGTCTATGGGGTCGCACAGAGTCGGACACTACTGAGCGACTTAGCAGCAGCAGCAGCATGGGCATTCAATAAATATTTGTTAAATAGATTGATAAACAAATAAACAGTGAAGTGATTTGACTGAGCTGTCCCAAGGGACCAGAAATATTCAGGAAAGATCTCATGAGTCAACAGAGAAGATTCTTGGTGTTTTATTTTACCCGTTAACTCCTAATTGACGTGGCTGCCCTATGATGAATGAAACTGTTTTGCTTGGATAAGATAGATTTCACTCTTTCAGAGACTTCAATAGGAGAAAAGATTGAGTCAATGCCTTGGGAATGAAATAGATGGAGGGAATGAAGGAATAAATCAGATGAAGATGAAAACCCTCAGCTTGGAGCTGTCTTTTATATTCAGAGATAGAATCACTGCAGAGTCCTTCCAACTTTAATTTTCAGGTTAATCTTAAAGACACAGTTCATAAGTGGGAATGGAGGTAGAGTATTGTTTGTTTTTTTAATGTTGAAGAATTTTAAAAAATCATTTCAGTACAAAGGTGGTAGATTTGGCCAGAAGCTGCAAATTCAAGGTGTTTTTTTATGTTTTGAAGAAGAGCAGAGCTGTACTAGCAAATTTATTGTGAGAAGTTTTTCCTAAATGAAATTCAGATTTTGAGAAAGGGAATTGAAAAGAATGAGAAGTGGGAGAGGGGTGGAGCAGGTTTGATTTAACTAGTGCAGAGGTCCACTGCTTAAGGGAAGTATATCTTAGGCTTTCCAGATGTAAGGCAAGAAAATACTTCATTCAAACAGGAAAAATACCATGAAGAAGTACTGACTAGCTGCATCATTGCCATCATACAGCAAAAGCTACATAAATTTTTGGCTTGTTGGTTTTCTATGCTGTGAACTTTATTGCTGAATTTCCATTCTAAATGTATTCCTCAATTTTTAAGTATCTATGGGTGGTGGTGGTGATTTAGTCATTAAGTCATGTCTAGCTCTTAGACTGTAGAGCTCCAGGCTCCTTTCTCCTTTGGATCTGTGGGTAGAGTGCTTCCAAATGTCAAAACCTGAAAGTAAACCCTTGTCTTTTTGCTTCTATATTATACTTTTTTGCTTAAAAATATCATTCACAACTTTTTCTTTTTTCGAGTCTTAAAAAAGTCCTTTACTTTTACAGGACAATTTTGCTTAAAGATTAGCTTGTGCAAATATGCCTGTGCATACCTGTATGTGAGAGTTTATTCTCTTGGTGTTGTACGTCTGTTAGAGGAACACTGCTATGTGAAGTTAATCAAGAGGATGTCTTCTTTTAGACAGACTCTGCGACCATCTCACTCACAAGCATTCTGATTTGTGTTTAACTATGATACTAACGTGTATGCGTAGGTTAAAAACCGTTCAACTCCACACAAGACTGAAAGGTTGTACTGTTTCTTTTTTATTCTTCTGTTTGAATTTGTGTATTGGAGCTCACATCTATGGGGCATATTTTAGGTTATAAATTCTTAGAGGACAGGAATTGTTACTCTCTGGTTAACTTTGTATATCTTCTCATTTGGGTCTATGTATATACAAAAGCTTAATGTTTTCAATCTGTTGAAAAATTACCAGGCCTGGGATTTTTCAAGGGTAAAACTGTATTCCATGATACTTTTATTTAAATTTGGAATTCATCCAGATTGATTCTTTCACAGAGTTGTCCTAATGTGAGATTATATATAACAGGAGAATGAAAGCAAAATGCTCTCATTTTACCAACATGTAAGACAGAGCAGAGGGGAGATGATTCACATTTAATGTGCATCTGCTGTGGGTCAGGTAATCTAACTGTTTTGGACAGGTTTCTTCAGTGACTATTCACAAGGTAAGAAGTAAAGGCTAAGACATGTATCTGAAAGATTATGTTGCTTGTTGTTTAGTGGCTCAGTCATGCAACTAACCATGGACTGCAGTCAACCCCATGGACTGCAGTCTACCAGGTTCCTCTGTCCATGGGATTCTCCAGGCAAGAATACTGGAGTGGCTTGCCATTTCCTTCTCCACTGAAAGATCATAGTATTCAAAATAGACTTACCTGAGTTTGAATTCCTGTTCTATTAGGCTGTGTAATCTTGAGAATTTTACTTAACTTCTCTGAAAGCTGTCAATTATAATACCCCATAACATCATTATCTAAATTTCAAGTGGATTTTATTGTTGTCATGGTAAGAGTTGCTGTATTCATTTGATAAAGACACTGAAGACTGTAACATTACATGATTTACCCATCATCCCACTGAAAATGCTTGGCAGGTTTTCTATCCCAAGTCTTATAAAAATGTAAGAGCTGAATAGTACTTAATTAACTTGAGCTGTGGGTGTGATCATGCAGAGAAGTGTTCTTAGCACTGAGGGAGGAGCAGTCATGACATCAGAGTGGCAGCAAAATTACAGAAGTGAGGCTGGGGTGTTGCTATTTACATTAGTTAAGATGAGATTTGGTCATTAGTGAAAGAAGACCCAAAACAACTGTGGATTTAAAAAGATAGAAGTATGCTTCTTCCTCATATAAATGTAGTCAGTCTAGGGTTGATATGCTAGCTCCAAAATTATTGGGGATGCAGGCTCTCTCCATTGAATGTTCTCCCACTTAAAACACCCAGCTTCCACCTCGTGGTTTAACATGATTTCTCCCTGTCCAGTAAGCCCATCTACATTCTGCTGCATTCTAGAAGGAAGGAGTACAAATGAAGGAGAAGGTGTGCTCTCATCCTTTTAGAACACTTCTGGAGAGTTGTGTCCACATACGTTCTCCTTATATTCTGTTGGCCACAATGTGGTCACATGACTATACTAGCTGCAAGAAACTATGGTCATGAACTAACCTGAGAATCCTGTGACTGGAAAATGGAAGGGAATGGATGTCGAAGGACAGAACCACTTATTTATGGTTTTTATGTTTGCAAAACTAGTTTGTACAAAGCTATTGCTTCTTTACTAGTTTCTATGCTTTCAATTTGATTAAGAAACTATTTTCACTAAGGAGAGATTATAGGGTTTCAACTGCAGATATAATTTATTCAAAGGAACATATTAAATCTTCTACAAATTATAATTTTTTATTAGTAATAAGATGCTATCAAAACAGCCTAATTTTAATGATAAAGTTTTACATTTATAAATATGATACATAGTAAGGACTATCTGCAGGTCAGGAAGCAACAGTTAGAACTGGACATGGAACAACAGCCTGGTTCCAAATAGGAAAAGGAGTATGTCAAGGTTGTATATTGTCACCCTGCTTATTTAACTTATATGCAGAGTACATCATGAGAAACACTGGGCTGGAAGAAGCACAAGCTGGAATCAAGACTGCTGGGAGAAATATCGATAACCTCAGATAGGCAGATGACACCACCCTTATGGCAGAAAGTGAAGAGGACCTAAAAAGCCTCTTGATGAAAGTGAAAGTGGAGAGTGAAAAAGTTGGCTTAAAGCTCAGCATTCAGAAAACAAAGATCATGGCATCCGCTCCCGTCACTTCATGGAAATAGATGGGGAAACAGTGGAAACAGTGTCAGACTTTATTTTCGGGGGCTCCAAAATCACTGCAGATAGTGATTACAGCCATGAAATTAAAAGATGCTTACTCCTTGGAAGAAAAGTTATGATCAATCTAGATAACATATTGAAAAGCAAAAACATTACTTTGCCAACAAAGTTCTGTCTAGTCAAGGCTATTGTTTTTCCTGTGGTCATGTATGGTTGTGAGATTTGGACTGTGAAGAAAGCTGAGTGCTGAAGAATTGATGCTTTTGAACTGTGGTGTTGGAGAAGACTCTTGAGAGTCCCTTGGACTGCAAGGAGATCCAGCCAGTCCATTCTGAAGGAGATTAGCCCTGGGATTTCTTTGGATGGAATCTTGCTGAAGCTGAAACTCTAGTACCTTGGCCACCTCATGAAAAGAGTTGACTCATTGGAAAACACTCTGATGCTGGGAGGGACTGGGGGCAGGAGGAGAAGGGGACGACAAAGGATGAGATGGCTGGATGGTATCACGGACTCGATGGACATGAGTTTGAGTGAACTCTGGGAGTTGGTGATGAACAGGGAGGCGTGGTGTGCTGCGACTCATGGAGTTGCAAAGAGTCGGACACGACTGAGCGACTGAACTGAACGGAACTGAAAAGACTATTTAAGGAAATGAATGAATAATTAACACTTATTTTTTGTAAGATTTAGCTATTCTTTCTATATTTAATCTAAACTTGTAGTTATCCTTGAGTAGATCAATGTTAACTTGCTAGTCTGCAATCAAAAGTCATTTCTTTTTTGCCTTTGTAACCCAGCAAACTAGCTTACAGTAGGTTCTAGCCTATAGAAGGTAGAGAAGGCTAGATATCTGGCCAATAAATTGACAAATAAAGGAATGAATACTTGGGGTATAGGATAAAGTAGTGTGTCCCTCTAAAGTAAAGAAAGAATTTCAGCTTTCATCTTTTGTAAGTTTAGGGTAACTTTGCTTTACATACCAGTCATTTCAGAAGATTTTCATTTTAAAAACCCTTGAAAAGATGTTTATTCATGCAAAATAAATATTTCAGTGGTTGTTAACAGCTTATAATGGGAAAAATCCTGGTTAGTTTTCCAAGCATCTTATTTCTTCCTTGGTTTCTTTCATTTCTTTGACTTCTGGAAAAACAAAGATACTGTTCTAGAAATGTATCTAATCCGACTTTCATGAAAACTGATGATCGTCATTGTCTAACTAAACTTTTAACTTTTGAGTCTACCTAAAACCTGATTAACCTTATTTTAGAAAACTATAGGTTTAACATTAAAAAAAAAGTGTTATTTCCCCTGCTTGTCAAACAGATAGTCAATGACTGTAGAAATAAGAGATGATTAAAACTTGCCCTTAATTACCTAAAGTTTTAATGCATTTTTTTAGTTTTTACTTTTCTGTTCATTTCCTCTCTCATTTCTGCTCTGTGATGCCCCTATTTTTCTTTCTTTCTTCCTTCTTTCCCTCATCCCATTATATAGAGAATTATATTGTGGATGTAATTCAGTATCTTTTTACCACTTAAAATTACATCATGTGAGCTTTTACACATCATTAAGTATTATTTGATAAATGATTTAGAGAACTATCATATGTTTCTATAGCATGGACTTAGCATGATTAAAAATTCTATTGCTGAGCATTTTTATATGGCGTAAGGTCGAAGCTGAAACTCCAATATTTTGGCCACCTAATGTGAAGAGCTGACTCCTTTGAAAAGACTCTAATGCTGGGAAAGATTGAAGGTGGGAGAAGAAGGGGACAACAGAGGATGAGATGGTTGGATGGAATCACTGACTCAATGGACATGAGTTTGAGTAAACTCCGGGAGTAGGTGATGGACAGAGAGGCCTGGCATGCTGTAGCCCATGGGGTTGTAAAGAGTCAGACACGACTGAGCAACTGAACTGAACTGAAGGTTTTATACAATGCTGCACTTAGTATCTTTATATATGATTTAATTGACATCTTTCTAATTTCATTATGCTAAATTTCTAGTGTGGGATTATAGGTCAAAATATATCACCTTTGAAGGATCATAAGAAGGACTGATGCTGAAGCTGAAACTCCAATACTTTGGTCACCTGATTCGAAGAGCTGACTCATTTGAAAAAACCCTGCTGCTGGCAAGATTGAGGGCAGGAGGAAAAGAGACAACAGGGGATGAGATGGTTGGATGGCATCACCGACTCGATGGGCATGGGTTTCGGTGAACTCTGGGAGTTGGTGATGGACAGGGAGGCCTGGCGTGCTGTGCTTCATGGGGTCACAAAAGAGTTGGACATGACTGAGAGACTGAACTGAAATACCTATTGCTAGATTATGTCACTGTGTGAGAGTGCCTGTCCCATCACACCCATTCTCCTGATTGATAGTCATTAGGACTTTACCAAGGAGTCTCATGAACTGCAAGGAGATCAAACTAGTCAATCCTAAAGGAAATCAACCCTTAATATCCACTGGAAGGACTAATGCTGGAGATGAAACTCCAGTACTTTCACCACCTGATGCAAAGAGCTTACTCATTGGAAAAGATCCTGATGCTGGCAAAGATTGAAGGCAGGAGGAGAAGGGGGTGACAGAGGATGAGCTGGTTGGATAGTATCACTGACTCAATGGGCATGAGTCTGAGAAACTCCAGGAGATAATGAAGGATAGGGAAGGCTGGCATGCTGCAGCCCATGGTATTGCAAAGAGTTGGATATAGTGACTGAACACACACACACAATGCACAGGAGGTTACCTATTTTACAAATGTATTAAGTGAAAAATAACAGCTAGTTATAGTTTAATTCTTTGTTAATATTTTGATATAATACATACATACATATATAATGTACAAATATATAATAAATATAAAAATAAAGACTATACCATGTTCTATCTTTGTAAACTTTCCTTTTTTAAAACTTATAATGTCTCATGACTCTAACATAATTCGTATGTTATTTTACATTAAAATATAATGTTAACTAATGGCCTGAGATAGTGTCCTTAATCATGCTAAGCAAATATCCTATTTCTGATTTTCTATGAGTTTTATTCAGTGACAAATGTTGACTTTTATTTATAAAAATTATCTCCACATTTGCTATTGCATTTACTTCCATCAATCGGTCTACCCTCCTTTCCTCTCTCCCCTTCTTCCTTTCTTTCTTCTTCCCTTCCTTCTTATTTTTCATCCATTGTTTCATATTTATATTACTTTTTTATCATACTTTTTTTCTTGAATCATGTATTTCATCTGTTTAGAATTATGTATTTTATGTTTTCTTTACCCAAAGAATCAACTTACAGGTTTACTTGTTAATTCTTTTTCTGTTTCTTGTATTATTAAGTTATTTTATCATAACCATAGTATTCTTCCTGGCTCTGTTAGAATTGTTTGGTTCCTTTTAAAAATTAAAAGTTGAATTTGGGGTATTAAAAGTTTATTCATTCTTTTATTCAGGCCTTAAAAATAAAAACACTTAAAGTAATGTAATTATTATATATGTAAATTCAGTCTCATAAAATTTTATCAAGAGTATCTTATTTTGACAGTAAATATTCTAATTAATCTTTAACTAGTATTTGAATTTAGAATTTAATCATGGATTATATAGTGTTATCAAATTTTTATTGTTAATAAGTAACAATTGAAACTCAATATTTAAAAAAAATTAAGATCATGGCATCCAGTCCCATCACTTCATGGCAAATAGAAGGGGGAAAAGTGGAAACAGTGGCAGATTTTATTTTCTTGGGCTCCAAAATCACTGCCGATGGGGACTACAGGCATGAAATTAAAAGACGCTTGCTCCTTGGAAGGAAAGCTATAACAAACCTGCGTGCTAAGTCTCTTCAGTCACATCCGACTCTGTTTGACCCTATGGACTATAATTTGCCAGGCTTTTCTGTCCATGGGATTTTACAGGCAGGAATACTGGAGTGGGTTTCCATGGTCTCCTCCTGACCCAGGGATATTCCTGACTCAGGAATTGAACCCATGTCTCTTATGTCTCCTACATTGGCAGGTAGGTTCTTTACCACTAGCACCTAGACAATGTATTAAAAAGCAGAGATATCACTTTGTCTGTTGACAAAGGTCCCTATATCAAAGCTATGGTTTTTCCAGTAGCCATGCACAGATGTGAGAGTTGGACCATAAAGAAAGCTGAGAGCCAAATAATTGGTTTTGAACTATAGTGCTAGAGAAGACTCTGTAGGGTCCCTTGGACTACAAGGAGATCAAATCAGTCAATCCTAAGGGAAATCAACCTTGAATATCTATTGGAAGGACTGATGCTAAAGATTAAGCTCCAAGANTCCCTATATCAAAGCTATGGTTTTTCCAGTAGCCATGCACAGATGTGAGAGTTGGACCATAAAGAAAGCTGAGAGCCAAAGAATTGGTTTTGAACTGTAGTGCTAGAGAAGACTCTGTAGGGTCCCTTGGACTACAAGGAGATCAAATCAGTCAATCCTAAGGGAAATCAACCCTGAATATCTATTGGAAGGACTGATGCTAAAGATTAAACTCCAAGACTTTTGCCGCCTAATGAGAAGAGCCAACTCATTGGAAGAGACCCTGAGGCAGGAAAAGATTGCGGGCAGGAAGAGAAGGGGGCAACAGAGGATGAGATAGTTGGACAGCATCTCTGACTCAATGGACATGAGTGTGAGCAAACTCATGGACATAGTGAAGGACAAGAAAGCCTGGTGTGCTTCAGTCGATGGGGTTGCAAATATTTGGAACAACTGAGCATGTGCATACACTCACCCACATAGACACAACAGGCTGCTGCATTTGTTACAAAAGGAAGACTGCCGTGAAAGAGAAACTGAGTTCTTAAACATTTGAAATGTATTTGTTAGAACACTCTATTTGGGGGCTGAGTATCAAAATGTATAATGCACAGCTAAAGGCTGAGAGAACTGCAAAATTAAGCTAAGACAAGAAGAGAATAAGACTGGACAAAGTGCAAAATGACAAATACGTGGAAAATGAGGAGAAGGTAGAAATAGAGCCAGGGATTCCAACAGGTTTTTAATAGGGAGAAATCAAAGAGAATGGAAACAAAGGGATAACCAAAAAAATAATTAGAAGAAAACTTTTCTGAACTGAAGAAAGGCATCTTTTTTACTAGAGTACACGACAGGAATAAAATAAAAACTAAAACAACAAGAACAAAAAAAAAAAGAAGAAGAAGAAGACCCACAACAAAAAATATTACTCTCCTCTTTCACCCTCATCAAGAGACTCTTAGTTCTTTTTTTTTTTTTTAATAAGTCAAGATCCCACATTAGTATCTATTGAATACCTATTAAAGTCACAATAGGGTCTTAAAAAAATTAGAATCCAGCAAGCTAATCTTAAGATTTATTTCCCTTGAGGATTGTTTTGATCACTTCCTCCTATACAATGTTATGAACCTCCATCCATAGTTCTTCAGGCACTCGATCAGATCTAATCCTTTGAATCTATTTGTCACTTTGTATAATTGCAAGGAATTTGATTTAGATCAAAGAATAGCAAGGAGAAAGAAGAAAGCCTTCCTAAGTGAACAATGCAAAGAAATAGAGGAAAACAATAGAATGGGAAAGAATAGAGATCTCTTCAGGAAAACTGGAAATACCAAGGGACTATTTCACGTGAAGATGGCACAATAAAGGACAGACATGATATGGACCTAGAAGAAGCAGACAAATTGAAGAAGAGGTGGAAAGAATATAGAAGTGAGTGAAAGTGAAAGTTTCTCAGTCTTGTCCGACTCTTTGCGACCCCATGGATACTCCAGGCCAGAATACTGGAGTGGGTAGCCTTTCCCTTCTCCAGGGGATCTTCCCAACCCAGGGATCGAACTCAGGTCTGCCCCATTGCAGGCAGATTCTTTATCATCTGAGCCACCTGGGAAGCACTGTTCAGCCAAAGCTACTACTATATTTGCTTATTTAATAAACTTTTAAGTTCCATTCTTCTAGATTGTTGCTAGTATTCTCAAAGACTTTTATCAAAATTTTGCATCATTGGTTTTCACTTTTTGGAAAATTTAAGGATGAATTCCACTGCTCTGAACACCTACTATTGTTCAAGATAGGAGATCTACTGTGAACAAAGCTTCTTCATGTTTGTGCTATAAAATGAATCCTGCTTGTTTAGTTCCTCCATCTAAACAGTAGCAAAGTAAACTACCAAAAAGTTAGGAATTTCCCCCTAATAATCTAAGTTAAACTTTTCTGTAACTTCCAAAACCAATAACTTCCAAAGCCAGTATTAAGTAACCTTAAAAATAAAGAAGGCATCCTTATACCAAAATCTGTAGATTAAATAGGCAAAAGAAAAATTTCCAAAGTTTTGATTTAGAAGCATTTTTTTTTAAATTCAAAATTTAAAATACCAAAAATCAATCATTTTGATTCTCTTGACTTCAAACCTACAAAATAGATTTTGGAAGATAACCCACATGTCATAAGATGAAAAATGAAAATATTGATGGAATGAAAAAACTAATAGAAGAAATGAATCTTAATATATCATAATTATCTCTACTAACTTGTTTTGAGGCATTTTAACCACAAATTACTGAAGTCCTCAAAAAAGGAAACCTTCACATTTACGGATATTCTGCTTTATACTTGCTGCATCATTTTATTTCAGTGTGATTTACCTAAACATAAGGTGTTGTTTTTTTTTTTTAAACTGATAGAACAGAGGATTTTAAATGACTGGAAAGAATATTCTACAACTTTTGCTAGCTCTTATACAAGCCAATCAAATCTATCAAATAATTTCCCTATTACAGAATCCTTTACTTCTTATAAATTTTTTACTCTCTCATAGGATTATAAAGAAAAGGGTATTAGATAACTGTGGGCAACAGGCAACAGGAGAGGACTGCAAAGAAAAAAAATTTTCAAAGACTCAATTGAGAAGACAACTGGATATAAGGAATTCTATAGTTTGTGGAATAAAAAAAGAATATTATTATTTTAAAAGGTATCATTGTAAAAAGTCTTTCTTTTTTTCCTCCTGATTACAGACCCCATTAAGAAAGCCACTCAACCACTCATTCATGGGGAAAAAAGTGCAGCTAACAAAGAGAATTTCCACACAATTTTGAGGGATTCATAAATTCTCTCAAAACTCGTGGAATCTGAGATTAAGGACACTCAAATAGTTGTAAAAGCTTTCTGACCTTAGTCAAGAACTATACAAAAAAGAATGACCCAGATAGCCGTGATGGTGCGATCATTCACCTAGAGCCAGACACCCTGGAGTGCAAAATCAAGTGGGCATTAGGAAGTATTGCTATGAATAAGGCTAATGGAGATGATGAAATTCCAGCTGAGCTATTTCAAATCCTAAAAGATAATGCCGTGGAAGTGCTGCATTCAATATGCTAGCAAATTTGGAAAACTCGACAATGGTCACAGGACTGGAAAAGGTCAGTTTTCATTCCAACGCCAAAGAAGGGCAATGACAAAAATGTTCAGACTACTACACAATTAGACTCATTTCACACTCAGTAATGTAATGCTCAAAACTGTCCAAATAGTGCTTCAACAGTATGTGAAGAACTTCCAGATGTACAAGCTGGATTTAGAAAAGGCAGAGGAACCAGAGATCAAATAGCCAACATCCATTGGATCATAGAAAAAGAAAGAAAATTCCAGAAAAACATCTATTTCTGTACCATTGACTATGCTAGAGCATTTGATTGTGTGGGTCACGACAAACTGTAGAAAATTCTTCAAGAGAGGGAATGCTAGACCTCCTTACCTGCCTCCTGAGAAACCTATATGCAGGTCAAGAAACAACACCTAGAACCAGATATGGAACAACTGACTGGTTCAAAATTGGGTAAGGTGTACATCAAGGTTGTATACCATTACCCTGTTTATTTAACTTACGTGCAGAGTACATCATGTGAAATGCTGGGTTGGATGAAGAACAAGCTGGAATCAAAATTGCAGGGAGAAATATCAATAACCTGAAATATGCAGATGACACCACCCTTATGGCAGAAAGTGAAAAGGAACTAAAAAGCTTCTTGATGAGGGTGAAAGAGAGAGTTAAACAGCTGGCTTAAAACTCAACATTCAAAAAGTAAGTTCATAGCACCTGGTCCCGTCACTTCATGGCAAGCAGATAGGAAAATGATGGAAATAGTGACAGACTTCATTTTCTTGGGCTCCAAAGTAACTGCTGACAATAACTGCAGCCATGAAACTGAAAGATGCTTGCTACTTGGAAGAAAAGTTATGACAAACCTAGACAGTGTATTGAAAAGCAGAGACGTCACTTTGCCAACAAAGATACATATAGTCAAAGCTATGGTTTTTCTGGTAATCATGTATGAGTGTGAGTGTTGGACCTTGAAGAAGGCTGAGTGCTAAAGAATTGATGTTTTTGAACTGTGGTGTTGGAGAAGACTCTTGAGAGTCCCTTGAAATGCAAGAAGATAAAATCAGTTAATCCTAAAGGAAATCAACCTTGAAAATTTATTGCAAGTATTGATGCTGAAGCTGAAGCTCCAATACTTTGGCCACCTGATGTTAAGAGCTGACTCATTAGAAAATACCCTGATGCTGGGAAAGATTGAAGGCAGGAGGAGAAGGGGATGATAGAGATCAAGATGGTTGGATGGCATCACTGACCCAAAGGACATGAGTTTGAGCAAACTCCAGAAGATGGTGAAGGACGAAGAAGCCTGGCATGCTGCAGTCCTGGGGTCACAAAGGGTCAGATACAACTGGGCGATTGAACAACAACATTAAAATTTATCTGGAAAAGAAAATGTGTAATAATAACCAACAGAATTTAGAAATGAAAATAACAATGCAACAGATTTTGATAAATTCTCTTTTCATTTTTATTCTGTTATAAAGATTTTCTAATTTTCCTTGTTATGGCTTCTTAAGTATACCCACTTTTAAATGATGGGTATACTTAAGAACAAATATATGAGGTTTTAAAAATATCTTTGATATTAATTTCTCATTTAAATTCTTTCTTCTCTGCTATCATTCTGTGTGTTGTTATTGTTGTTACATGAATTATCTCATTTAATCCTCTCATTTAGTAAATCCACAGGTTATATATGACTACAAAGCCCATTTTACTAGGGAGGGGACAAGTCAGATGATATGTCCTAGAGACACAGCAACTGCACCCTGGGACTTTGTAATCCCTGGCCCTAACCACTGGACAGCATGAAGGTCACTACTGACTCTACCCCACACCTTTGCTCAACTTCGGGGAACTTGCACCTCCTTCCATGTACAGGTGTCTAAATCACCACAGTCACATTGCCCTAGAACCAAGAGCATTTTACAGACCTTTATACCAACCTCATTTGCAAAACCATTTACAGAAAGGGAAGGGCTTCAAGAGACATTTTCAGAGAGGTGTGATTCTTTGGCATGGCAATCAGGGCAGGCAGCCTCCAATCAATTCATTCATCCCTAGACCATTCTGGGAAAAGAGAGAGCCCCCATCTTCCAGGGTAAAGGGAGTTCTTAGGGGCTGCAGCTTCTGTCTGATGCGGCTCTCAGGGATATGGGCAGTAGAACCCCTAGCCCAGCCAGTGGCCCCCAGAGGCTTGGGAGGGGTAGGTCCCAAGGTCCCCAGAAGATAGGGTTATCACTGTGTTTTTCAATCTTTTAACTTTATTTAAGCTTTCAATGGCTAAGTCAAAGAAATCTCTTGGTAAATGTCACACTGCACTTGAAAAATGTAGGATATTTTCAAATATCCTTTATATTGATTTCTAACATGATTCCACAATGATAAGAGAACAGACTGTGTATGATTTCAATACCTTTAGACCATGAAACTTTTGTACTTTGTTTTATCTTCCTGGATTTGTTTCAGGGTCTCTTGGTTTATAGTCTATGGGAACTAGAATAGAATTTGTATCCAGCTGTTGTGTGAAAACTGTATAAATCTTAATTATGTTGAATTGATTCATAGTGCTTTTCAGGTCTACTATATCCTTCTACTTCTCAGTCTATTCATTCTATTAATTTCTGAGAGTTTTGTTTTGAATTTCAACTAAAAAACAATTTATCTACCTAAAAAATAATTGTACTATATGGTGGAATTATATGTAACTTTGCTCTGTATTTTCCAATTCCCCTGTAAATGTACTACCATGCTTTCATAATTTAAAAAATAAAAAAGAAAGGGGGTAAAAGCAACTGTATTTCTATATATTTTCAATAAAGAATCTAAAAAAGAGAACAATGAATTAAGCCTTGGTCTGGCAGGTATCAGAACACAAAAAGGTACAGTGGTATAGACATAGAAATGGACTATATGTTCATGTATGTGTATGAACTAAATGAATTAAAACATATGGGACTTCATATTTCTGTAGAGCTGTATTGCATAGTTTTAAGAAAGCTGTTTATAAAGTCTGACCTCTTTGGTTAAGATTCCTTGCTGTACCCATCACAAGTCAAGGCTATGGTTTTTCCAGTAGTCATGTATGGATGTGAGAGATGGACTATAAAGAAAGCTGAGCACTGAAGAATTGATGCTTTTGAACTGTGATGTTGGAGAAGACTTGAGAGTCCCTTGGACCGCAAGGAGATCCAACCAGTCCATCCTAAAGGAGATCAGTCCTGGATGTTCTTTGGAAGGACTGATGTTGAAGCTGAAACTCCAATACTTTGGCCACCTGAAGCAAAGAGCTGACTTATTGGAAAAGACCCTGATGCTGGGAAAGACTGAGGGCAGGAAGAGAAGGGGGTGACAGAGGATGAGATGGTTTGATGGCATCACTGATTCAATGGACATGAGTTTGGGTAAACTCCAAGACTTGCTGATGGACGAGGAGGCTTGTCACGCTGTGGTTCATGGGGTCACAAAGAGTCGGACATGACTGAGTGACTGAACTGAACTGACCCATCACTAGATGCATAATGGACTCTGGTAAAAGAAATATTGTCCTAATTTATAAGATTGGAATAAAAGTATTACTTGATGGTATTGTTAGAAAGAGTAAATAAGTTTTTGTATAAATTAACTGTTGTAAAATTATCACATGGCACATACCTGCACAAAGAAGAGGTCTAATAAATTTAGCTATTACTATTCACTACTTCAACAAACAGGGACTTGTCTTTCAGCTGGACATAACTGAAGCAACGTAACATCACGGGCAAGGTTTTTAAAGGATCTAATGTTGTCGACACCAAAATCAGAATGATTATATTCTTTGCAGCCGAAGATGGAGAAGCTCTATACAGTCAGCAAAAACAAGACCGGGAGCTGACCGTAGCTCAGATCGTGAACTTGTTATTGCCAAATTCAGTCTGAAATTGAAGAAAGTGGAAAAAACCACTAGATCATTCAGGTATGACTTAAATCAAATCCCTTATGATCATACAGTGGGAGAGAGAAATAAATTTAAGGGACTAGATCTGATAGAGTGCCTGATGAACTATGGACTAGTTTCGTGACATTGTGCAGGAGATAGGAATCAAGACCACTCCCAAGAAAAAGAATAGCAAAAAGGCAAAATGGCCTCTGAGGAGGCCTAACAAATAGCTGTGAAAAGAAGAGAAGTGAAAAGCAAAGAAGAGAAGGAAAGATATACCATTTGAATGCAGAGTTCTAAGAATACCAAGGAGAGATAAGAAAGCCTTCCTCAGCAATCAATGCAAAGAAATAGAGGAAAACAATAGAATGGGAAAGGCTAGAGATCTCTTCAAGAAAATTAGAGATACCAAGGGAACATTTCATGCAAAGATGCGCTCCATAAAAGACAGAAATGGTATGGGCCTACAAGACTACATAGACGAACTGTGCAAAAAAGATCTTCATGACTCGGATAATCACAATGGTGTGATCACTCACCTAGAGCCAGACATCCTGGAATGTGAAGTCAAGTGGGCCTTAGGAAGCATCACTATGAACAAAGCTAGTGGAGGTGATGGAATTCCAGTTGAACTATTTTAAATCCTGAACTATGATGCTATGAAAGTGCTGCACTCAATATGCCAGCAAATTTGGAAAACTCAGCAGTGGCCACAGGACTGGAAAAGGTCAGTTTTCATTCCAATCCCAAAGNGGTCAGATACAACTGGGCGATTGAACAACAACATTAAAATTTATCTGGAAAAGAAAATGTGTAATAATAACCAACAGAATTTAGAAATGAAAATAACAATGCAACAGATTTTGATAAATTCTCTTTTCATTTTTATTCTGTTATAAAGATTTTCTAATTTTCCTTGTTACGGCTTCTTAAGTATACCCACTCTTAAATGATGGGTATACTTAAGAACAAATATATGAGGTTTTAAAAATATCTTTGATATTAATTTCTCATTTAAATTATTTCTTCTCTGCTATCATTCTGTGTGTTGTTATTGTTGTTACATGAATTATCTCATTTAATCCTCTCATTTAGTAAATCCACAGGTTACATATGACTACAAAGCCCATTTTACTAGGGAGGGAACAAGTCAGATGATATGTCCTAGAGACACAGCAACTGCACCTTGGGACTTTGTAATCCCTGGCCCTAACCACTGGACAGCATGAAGGTCACTACTGACTCTACCCCACACCTTTGCTCAACTTCGGGGAACTTGCATCTCCTTCCATGTACAGGTGTCTAAATCATCACAGTCACATTGCCCTAGAACCAAGAGCATTTTACAGACCTTTATATCACCCTCATTTGCAAAACCATTTACAGAAAGGAAAGGGCTTCAAGAGACATTTTCAGAGAGGTGGGATTCTTTGGCATGGCAATCAGGGCAGGCAGCCTCCAATCAATTCATTCATCCCTAGACCATTCTGGGAAAAGAGAGAGCCCCCATCTTCCAGGGTAAAGGGAGTTCTTAGGGGCTGCAGCTTCTGTCTGATGCGGCTCTCAGGGATATGGGCAGTAGAACCCCTAGCCCAGCCAGTGGCCCCCAAAGGCTTGGGAGGGGTAGGTCCCAAGGTCCCCAGAAGATAGGGTTATCACTGTGTTTTTCAATCTTTTAACTTTATTTAAGCTTTCAATGGCTAAGTCAAAGAAATCTCTTGGTAAATGTCACACTGCACTTGAAAAATGTAGGATATTTTCAAATATCCTTTATATTGATTTCTAACATGATTCCACAATGATAAGAGAACAGACTGTGTATGATTTCAATACCTTTAGACCATGAAACTTTTGTACTTTGTTTTATCTTCCTGGATTTGTTTCAGGGTCTCTTGGTTTATAGTCTATGGGAACTAGAATAGAATTTGTATCCAGCTGTTGTGTGAAAACTGTATAAATCTTAATTATGTTGAATTGATTCATAGTGCTTTTCAGGTCTACTATATCCTTCTACTTCTCAGTCTATTCATTCTATTAATTTCTGAGAGTTTTGTTTTGAATTTCAACTAAAAAACAATTTATCTACCTAAAAAATAATTGTACTATATGGTGGAATTATATGTAACTTTGCTCTGTATTTTCCAAGTCCCCTGTAAATGTACTACCATGCTTTCATAATTTAAAAAATAAAAAAGAAAGGGGATAAAAGCAACTGTATTTCTATATATTTTCAATAAAGAATCTAAAAAAGAGAACAATGAATTAAGCCTTGGTCTGGCAGGTATCAGAACACAAAAAGGTACAGTGGTATAGACATAGAAATGGACTATATGTTCATGTATGTGTATGAACTAAATGAATTAAAACATATGGGACTTCATATTTCTGTAGAGCTGTATTGCATAGTTTTAAGAAAGCTGTTTATAAAGTCTGACCTCTTTGGTTAAGATTCCTTGCTGTACCCATCACAAGTCAAGGCTATGGTTTTTCCAGTAGTCATGTATGGATGTGAGAGATGGACTATAAAGAAAGCTGAGCACTGAAGAATTGATGCTTTTGAACTGTGATGTTGGAGAAGACTTGAGAGTCCCTTGGACCGCAAGGAGATCCAACCAGTCCATCCTAAAGGAGATCAGTCCTGGATGTTCTTTGGAAGGACTGATGTTGAAGCTGAAACTCCAATACTTTGGCCACCTGAAGCAAAGAGCTGACTTATTGGAAAAGACCCTGATGCTGGGAAAGATTGAGGGCAGGAAGAGAAGGGGTGACAGAGGATGAGATGGTTTGATGGCATCACTGATTCAATGGACATGAGTTTGGGTAAACTCCAAGACTTGCTGATGGACGAGGAGGCTTGTCACGCTGTGGTTCATGGGGTCACAAAGAGTCGGACATGACTGAGTGACTGAACTGAACTGACCCATCACTAGATGCATAATGGACTCTGGTAAAAGAAATATTGTCCTAATTTATAAGATTGGAATAAAAGTATTACTTGATGGTATTGTTAGAAAGAGTAAATAAGTTTTTGTATAAATTAACTGTTGTAAAATTATCACATGGCACATACCTGCACAAAGAAGAGGTCTAATAAATTTAGCTATTACTATTCACTACTTCAACAAACAGGGACTTGTCTTTCAGCTGGACATAACTGAAGCAACGTAACATCACGGGCAAGGTTTTTAAAGGATCTAATGTTGTCGACACCAAAATCAGAATGATTATATTCTTTGCAGCCGAAGATGGAGAAGCTCTATACAGTCAGCAAAAACAAGACCGGGAGCTGACCGTAGCTCAGATCGTGAACTTGTTATTGCCAAATTCAGTCTGAAATTGAAGAAAGTGGAAAAAACCACTAGATCATTCAGGTATGACTTAAATCAAATCCCTTATGATCATACAGTGGGAGAGAGAAATAAATTTAAGGGACTAGATCTGATAGAGTGCCTGATGAACTATGGACTAGTTTCGTGACATTGTGCAGGAGATAGGAATCAAGACCACTCCCAAGAAAAAGAATAGCAAAAAGGCAAAATGGCCTCTGAGGAGGCTTAACAAATAGCTGTGAAAAGAAGAGAAGTGAAAAGCAAAGAAGAGAAGGAAAGATATACCATTTGAATGCAGAGTTCTAAGAATACCAAGGAGAGATAAGAAAGCCTTCCTCAGCAATCAATGCAAAGAAATAGAGGAAAACAATAGAATGGGAAAGGCTAGAGATCTCTTCAAGAAAATTAGAGATACCAAGGGAACATTTCATGCAAAGATGCGCTCCATAAAAGACAGAAATGGTATGGGCCTACAAGACTACATAGACGAACTGTGCAAAAAAGATCTTCATGACTTGGATAATCACAATGGTGTGATCACTCACCTAGAGCCAGACATCCTGGAATGTGAAGTCAAGTGGGCCTTAGGAAGCATCACTATGAACAAAGCTAGTGGAGGTGATGGAATTCCAGTTGAACTATTTTAAATCCTGAACTATGATGCTATGAAAGTGCTGCACTCAATATGCCAGCAAATTTGGAAAACTCAGCAGTGGCCACAGGACTGGAAAAGGTCAGTTTTCATTCCAATCCCAAAGAAAGGCAATGCCAAAGAATGCTCAAACTACCACACAATTGCACTCATCTCACACACTAGTAAAGTAATGCTTAAAACTCTCCAAGCCAGGCTTTAGCAATACATGAACCATGAACTTCCTGATGTTCAAGCTGGTTTTAGAAAAGGCAGAGGAACCAGAGATCCAACATCCATTGGATCATCAATAAAGCAAGAGAGTTCCAGAAAAACATCTATTTCTGCTTTCTTGGCTATGCCAAAGCCTTTGACTGTGTGGATCACAATAAACTGTGGCAAATTCTGAAAGAGATGGGAATACCAGACCACCTGACTGGCCTCTTGAGAAACCTGTATACAGGTCAGGAAGCAACAGTTAGAACTGGACATGGAACAACAGACTGGCTCCAAAAAGGAAAAGGAGTACATCAAGGCTGTATATTGTCACCCTGCTTATTTAACTTCTATGCAGAGTACATCATGAGAAAC
>SJYW01004360.1:172010-184398 GCA_006410735.1 Raphicerus campestris
TCAATATGCCAGCAAATTTGGAAAACTCAGCAGTGGCCACAGGACTGGAAAAGGTCAGTTTTCATTCCAATCCCAAAGAAAGGCAATGCCAAAGAATGCTCAAACTACCACACAATTGCACTCATCTCACACACTAGTAAAGTAATGCTTAAAACTCTCCAAGCCAGGCTTTAGCAATACATGAACCATGAACTTCCTGATGTTCAAGCTGGTTTTAGAAAAGGCAGAGGAACCAGAGATCCAACATCCATTGGATCATCAATAAAGCAAGAGAGTTCCAGAAAAACATCTATTTCTGCTTTCTTGGCTATGCCAAAGCCTTTGACTGTGTGGATCACAATAAACTGTGGCAAATTCTGAAAGAGATGGGAATACCAGACCACCTGACTGGCCTCTTGAGAAACCTGTATACAGGTCAGGAAGCAACAGTTAGAACTGGACATGGAACAACAGACTGGTTCCATATAGGAAAAGGAGTATGTCAAGGCTGTATATTGTTACCCTGCTTATTTAACTTATATACAGAGTACATCATGAGAAATGCTGGGCTGGAGGAAGCACAAGCTGGAATCAAGATTTCTTGGAGAAATATCAATAACCTGAGATATGCAGATGACACCACCCTTATGGCAGAAAGTGAAGAAGAACTAGAGAGCCTCTTGATGAAAGTGCATGAGGAGTGTGAAAACATTGGCTTAAAGCTCAACATTCAGAAAGCTAAGATCATGGCATCCAGTCCCATCAATTTATGGCAAGTAGATGGGGAAACAGTGGAAACAGTGACTGACTTTATTTTTCTAGGCTCCAAAATTACTGCAGCTGGTGACTGCAGCCATGAAATTAAAAGATGCTTACTCCTTGGAAGGAAAGTTATGACCAACCTAGATAGGATATTCAAAAGCAGAGATTACTTTGTCAACAAAGGTCCATCTAGTCAAGGCTATGGTTTGTCCAGTGGTCATGTATGGATGTGAGAGTTGGAGAATAAAGAAAGCTGAGCTCCGAAGAATTGATGCTTTTGACCTGTGGTGTTGGAGAAGACTCTTGAGAGTTGCTTGGACTGCAAGGAGATCCACCCAGTCCATCCTAAAGGAGATCAGTCCTGGGTATTCATTGAAAGGACTGATGTTGAATTTGAAACTCCAATACTTTGGCCACCTGATGTGAAGAACTGAGTCATTTGAAAAGACCCTGATGCTTGAGGGCAGGAGGATTGAAAGATTTAGGGCAGGAGGAGAAAGGGACAACAGAGGATGAGATGGTTGGATGGCATCACCGACTTGATGGACATGGGTTTGGGTGGACTCTAGGAGTTGGTAATGGACAGAGAGGCCTGGAATGCTGCAGTTCAGTCGGACATGGTGAGCAACTGAACTGAACTGAATGTTGTTAGATGGGCTATTCAAGAAATAAAAGGGGAATTCAAGAAAGAATCGGCTAGTCAAGAAATAAAATGGGAAACTGAATACTTGTGTGGGGTAAGAACAGATCCTAAAATCCTAAAATATATGCATAGCTTCCCTCATAGATTAAAGATTGTGAAAAGTGAAAGTGTTAGTCCCTCAGTCATGTCTGACTTTTTGTGAGCCATGGACTGTAACCCACCAGGCTCCTCTGTCCATGGAATTCTCCAGACAGGAATACTGAAGTGGGTAGCCATTCCCTTCTCCAGGCGATCTTCCCAACCCGAGGACTGAACCAGAGTTTTCTGCATTGCTGACAAATTCTTCTTTCTGAGCCACCAGGGAAGCCCAGATTAAAGATTAAATATGATTAAAAGAAACAAATGGCTTTACCTGGAATTCAGTAGACAAAATCTGTCCATGGAATACTCCAGGCAAGAATACTGAAGTGGGTAGCCAACCATTCCGTTCTCCAGGGGATCTTCACACCCCAGGGATTGAACCTGGGTCTCCTGCATTGCAAGGAGATTGTTTACCATTTGAACCACCAGAGAAGCCCATATATATATATATACACACACACACATATACATGTGTATGTAAATATGCATCATATAGTATACATATATATTATATAAATATAATAGTTATAGAAAATATATATAATATGAAATATTTTTATGTAATTATCTTAACATACATTATCCATGGGGCTTCCCTTGTGGCTCAGACAGTAAAGAATCCACCAGCAATTCAGGAGACTCAGATTTACTCTCTGGGTCAGAGAGATCTAGAGAAGGGTATGGTTGGCTACCTACTCCAGTATTTTTGCCTGGAGAATTCCATGAAGAGAGGAAATCTGGCAGGCTAGAGTCTATGGGGTTGCAAAGATTTGGACACAACTGAGTGACTAACACTTTATCTATAAGCTATGTATTTCTGGTCTATATTATCAGCTATAGACTCAGGAAAGCTGTTCTACTTCTTATGCAAAAAATAAGACTTCTATTCCATTTACTATGACATTTTTGGGGTTACTAATTTTTTCAGGTTAAGTGCTTTTTTTTTTGTGTAATGCCAATTTTAATTATATTAAACTTTATGCTTTTAATCGAATTAAACATTACATTTAGATGCCTTTTCCAAACAAATTATTGTCATTGAATCAGATTTTTTCATATCTTCCTTCATAGTGATCATGTTTTCTTGAATATTGTAAGAACACAAAAAAGGTACTTTCTACAATTTGTTTTCTGCTGTTAAACTCTGCCCAAACATGATTCTTTTCTGAAGAGTTACTATTTCTTGCCTTATTTCTATGTTTAGAATATTTTCATTAGCTGTGTGCATGTGTGTATGTGTGTGGGTATGTGGGTGTGGTAATGTTTTAGTTGTTCGTTTGCTATTTTTTCATATTTGAATGAGAAAAAAATGGCTCTTCTGGTGTACTTCACAGTCTTCCTCCTTGATAATAGACTTTCTATCTGATTTGAATTTGGAGAAGTGCTTACTGTGTATATATCAAGCCTGATTTTCAATGCTCTGGCTTTATTGTCTGGCATGGCGCTCCTAGGCTGAGAAGATCCCTGAGGGGATGCTCAGGATGGTCTATTCCTGAACACATTAATACTCCCTGTGCTTGTCCCTGTCCTCTGTGGGTGAGGGACTTTAGAACCAGAGGTCCACAGTGTCCAGTCTTAGTCTCCTGTGTTTGTCCCTTTAGAGGACTATTTCTCTCCCAGGATGTAATCCTACATCACATGTCAAGGTTTTGTTTCCAGAAGTAGATATGAAGAAATCAATACTGAATGATGGAGGTTGAGACGGCTGAAGAACTTCAGAAAATTACAGACAGCACTTTTTCTCTCCTCATTTCCTGTAGAAAGTCATATGTTTCTGAGGTAGATGAAGACAGCTCAAAGTAGATGGAAAACCCAGTTATGCCTCAATGACTATCAGTTAGAGGAAGTGAAGCTGAGGTGGATGTGCAATGAAGACAACGAACTAATTAGTGCTTAAAGCTGATTATGCTGAAAAACTTTTCTGTTTTCTCAGGATTTCATCAATATTTCAATTGGAAAACGACAGTGAAGCAGAACAGTTATTCCTCAAGTTCAGTTGTTAGTTTTTTTTAGAAATTAGGTTATGTTACTTTTCAAATATGTTCATTGTACGTGTGCTCTTTGAGACTCCATGGACAGTAGCCCACCAGACTCCTCTGTCCATGGGATTTTTGAGGCAAGAATACTGGAGTGGGTTGCCATTTCCTCCTCCAGTGGATCTTCTAGACCCAGGATCGATGCGTCTGCTGTACTGGCATGTAGATTCTTTACTGCTTAGCCAGTTCTTTACTGGACATTCTTTACTGGAAAGTTCCAATGTTTGCTGTATAGAATTCAGCAAATATAGAAAATTACAGTGATGAATAATCCTGTAATTAACAAATTATGGTGTTGGGTACATAAAGTCTTGCTAAGAGGGTAACTTTCGTATTGTCTTCTTGACACTTAACATGTAAAAATATGTTTATTACTTTGATTGTGATGATGGTGCCATGGGTATATACATATGGCCAAATTCATCAAAATACATGAATTGAATATGTACAACTTTAAATATTAAATATTCCTCAGTGAAACTGAGGAAAAACAAAATGAAAAAAACTGCATGCTTTTCTATCTTCTGTAACTTGTTTTTGCTTAACTTTTAGATTTCTATTCAATTGTTTGGAATTTAGTTTTGAAGTTTTCCAATAAAATTTGTTATGATTTACACAGTCTCCTTTTTTCTGATAATTTATTACAGGGATGTTGGAATATTATTATTAATTAACATAAATAAATTAACATAAATGAAGGCACTCAAAATCCAGTTACACAGATAAATATATAATGAACGTTTCATTTATATTCTTTAATACTTTTCTATGCCTAATATGTTCACAGATATGATCATATTACATAAATAATGTTTTATACAAATTTTTTACTAACCACTTTACATGTTTCACCTTGGCACAATGATTCATAATATAAATATAATTTTTAATAAAGTAATATTTATGGTATTAGAATCCTAGACTTACATGTTCACAGCTATACACTAGGAACAAGCAGTATATCTAGCATATTAGAGAAAACAGGACTTCCCTGATGGCTCAGCGATAAAGAATACACCTGTAATGCGGGAGAGGCAGGTACGATCTCCGGGTTGGGAAGATCCCTTGGAAGAGGGCATGGCAACCCACTCCAGTGTTCTTGTCTGGAGAATCCCATGGATAAAGGAGACTGATGGGCTACAGTCCATAGGGTCGCAAAGAGTCCAAGAGGACTAAAGTGGCTTAGCATGCATGCAAACAAGAGAAAATAAGTAAAGACTCTTGATATAAGAATAAAATATAGAAAACATTTATTTAGGCAACAATAAAAATTTGTCCCCTCAGTTTTTTCTTCTTGATGAATCATTGTGATTTTGGAGATAAATATTATGGATTATTGTATTTCAAGTTACTGCAGATATTAAAAAAACTTACAAGGTCACTTTGAAAAAGCTTTTAATTTATCCAAACTTCTTTTACTTTTCCATGACAGTATCAAAATTTGTATTTGCTAGTTGAAATGAAATAAATGATACATTATTCTCATAGAAAGAAGGTAATTTAAAAATATTATCACATTAACTCCCCCCAAGATATTTACTTCCTTGACATATTCTGAGTGAAACATAGAGGTGTGATATAGGCTAACTGGGAATGTAATTAATATTAGGTTTAATATTCTCAATATAGTAAATGGAAGAATGGAAATACCTATAGAATGTTACAGAGGTAAAAAAATATTAAATTGGTTTCTGCCAGTCTGAAATTATATTTTAGCTGTATGCTCAAGAATGCATAACTGAAAAAATGATTTATATAAAGCTAGGATATTAGTTCTTGTTAATGTGAGCGGGACTCTGACCTGCTGGGGAAATGGGGCCTGTCAACATGAAATGAAAAGAAGTAATCATTTAAATCTGTAAACCAATCAGTACCATGAAAAATTAAATCAGTCAATAGATCTGTAGAGGAATTTATTTTTTGCATGTGAAGATGTTGTTTATGAACTATCATTAGTATATCAGATACAAGGAGTGTTTTTGTAGTAGTAGTGATAGATTTGTGGTCTTGTTCATTGCTCATAAAACATCTGGCTATAGTTAGGAATTCAGTCTGGGGCCACAAAACAGAGGGAACGCAGGAGCCCTCAAGGGTATTAAGTCTGACAACTTGCTGTCAATTAGTGGGGTGCCAACTGAGAATACCTAAAAAAAATGAATGACTGACTTTTTACATTTTCCAGACAGAAGCTTTGGTATAGCATACAGTAGAGCTCTAAGTCTGGGTAGATATATCCCTCTGAAGTCACTCTGTTAATACATTTGCTAAAGGAGAACAATTCCTCATGACTTGATTCTGGCTCTGAAATAGTCTTGCTCTGGCTAAGACATTGCTGCTACTGCTGCTAAGTCGCTTCAGTCATGTCCAACTCTGCAACCCCAGAGATGGCAGCCCACCAGGCTCCGCCCTCCCTGGGATTCTCCAGGCAGGAACACTGGAGTGGGTTGCCATTTCCTTCTCCAATGCATGAAAGTGAAAAGTGAAAATGAAGTTGCTCAGTCGTGTCTGACTCTTTGAAAAGTATCACAGTGGAAAAAATTGCATATATATATATAAACAAATAAATTTAGATATATAATTTAAAATACATTTATTTGAATATCTATAGCATGACTACTACAAATTAGAGTGTACACTCAACAAGTCTCAAAGTCCACTTCCAAAGCCTGAGGGCCTAAGTAATGGCTGCTCTGCTTTGATTGATTCAAGTCCTGGCAGAGGAGAGGCTAGGAGCCGCACAGGGTAATGAATCTGCTCTCTGAGATGTTGACTCTCAAACTCTCCTAGGCAAGATGGCATCTGTTCAGACTTTGTGGTTTGCAAAACAGGAAGCGTTTTGGATTATTGGGAGCAAAGAGCACGGCTGGTGCCAATACACTGAAAGTGAAGGGCTTGGCAATTTCATTGTAATGCACAACATTAAGCAATCTGATTGGTGTTAGTATTTTGCTGTACAAATTAGTAAAGCTCTATATTGGGGGAAAGCAGTTATGAAAAAATCTCTTAAGACAATTTTTGACAATTTTAAGATGATAATTTTCATCATTAGATTTACTTTTGTCTTTTAAGAGATGTTTGAGCTATATAAAAAAGATGAATTTTTTCCTAAAGTATATAGGCCTGTCTTAAAGGTTCCTTATGCTATTAGACTCTGTATTTCAGCTGTTGTTGATACTATATGGGGACTGAATGCTCTTCAGTGTGGCTTGTCTATGTTGGCTTCTCATTTTCAACTGAGTTGTTTAAGAATTGCCAAATCAAGTAAAACTTTTAACAGTAATAACTGGTAAAGTAAGGGCTCAAAAACTTGGGCAAAGACACTAAAGTAGTCGTGATGGTCTAAACTATTTCATGGCACTGAAAAACGTTTATGCTTGANTTTTCAACTGAGTTGTTTAAGAATTGCCAAATCAAGTAAAACTTTTAACAGTAATAACTGGTAAAGTAAGGGCTCAAAAACTTGGGCAAAGACACTAAAGTAGTCGTGATGGTCTAAACTATTTCATGGCACTGAAAAACATTTATGTTTGATTTATGTTTGAAAACAAAACATAAATAGTTCTCTTTTTCATTTTTAGTGTATGAATTCTACCATAATTTTAATCATCTACTCATCTATGTTATTTATATATTGGTACAATAGCAGATAAGCCCCAAATATAATGACTTAAAACAAATCTACTGATTATTTCATGATTCCTTTTGGTCAGGGATCCAGACTCATAAGTTTGCATTGAGGTGTGGGCTCACAGGATGGCAGCTGGTTTCAGTAGAGTATCAAATGAGAACAACCAGAGAAAGAGAGACAGAGAGAGAGAGAGAAGAGAAGGGAGGGAGGAGGAGAAGGGGAGGGGCATGATGAAACTCATCATCCTTTATAAGCCAGTATCAGAAGGGATATCCATCACTTTTGCCATATTTTATTACTGGGAGTGAGCCACCACTTTTGATCAATACATTCATGGGAAGATCACATAAAAGCTGCTGTTGCTAAGTCACTTCAGTCGTGTCCAACTCTGTGCGACCCCATAGACAGCAGCCCACCAGGCTCTGCTGTCCTTGGGATTCCCCAGGCAAGAACACTGGAGTGGGTTGCCATTTCCTTCTTCAGTGCATGAAAGTGAAAAGTGAAAGTGAAGTCGCTCAGTCCGACCCTCAACAACCTCATGGACTGCAGCCTTCCAGGCTCCTCTATCCATGGGATTTTCCAGGCAAGAGTACTGGAGTGGGGTGCTAAAAGCAGGTACAACCAAAAGGCAGGGATTATTGGGGTCATATTAGAAGTTTAATACTAACAATTAGATGATGAGTTGTTGATACTTTTATNAGCCTTCCAGGCTCCTCTATCCATGGGATTTTCCAGGCAAGAGTACTGGAGTGGGGTGCTAAAAGCAGGTACAACCAAAAGGCAGGGATTATTGGGGTCATATTAGAAGTTTAATACTAACAATTAGATGATGAGTTGTTGATACTTTAATTTTACTGTCACCTATTTTATTTTTATTTATTTTTGTCTATATATATATATTTTTTAATTTTTATTCACCTCTCTGAAGGAAGCTCACAGAGTCCACTAGAATAGAGTACTGGGTCTTTTGCCATGTCAATAATTTAGATTCTAACTTTATCATGCTTCTTAAGACTACAACAATAACCTATAAAAGACTTGGAATATAATATAAAACTTTAAAACTGGAACAGAGATACTGTATGGACATATAAGGATTTGAACTCAGGTCTCCTTGACACCAGAAGTGACTCTTCTCTTATCCTATAGCTATACGTAGAGCCCAAAGCCAAAGTAGTGATTACATTAAAGATTACAGAAAAGTACATAGAACAGCTAACTGAAGAGAGATAAATGACCTCAGACAACTTTTTTGTTGATCCCCTAGTTCTTGTTTCAAGACTAAGCTCTGAGAGGAGTAAGGTGATTTACTACCATGTCTCAGGCCCCCTGTGAAGTACTGCTATCTTGTATAATCTTCACATATACCTTATGTGCTGAGTATTGTATTATACAGATGAGGAAACTAAACCTTTGAAAAGTTAAGAATTTGGCTGTTCACAAGTTTGCAGGTGTTGGAGATACAATCCAAATAACGTAAGATTAATTCCCTACCACCTAACCTCCATCTCTCAAAGTTTGTGCTTTTTCCTTCATTAACATGCTATCTCTCCAGAAAGATGAAAAGAAGAGGAGGAACAAAGAATCAATACTTTCTAAATACCTACCATAATACCAGATATTATTATAAGCTCTTTATCTATGTTAATTTATCTCCAAAAGCCCTCATAAGGTAAACATTATTGAAAGTGAAAGTGTTAGTCACTCAGTTGTGTCCAACTCTTTGCAAGCCCATGGACTGTAGCCCCCAGGCTCCTCTGGTCCATGGAATTCNTTATTATAAGCTCTTTATCTATGTTAATTTATCTCCAAAAGCCCTCATAAGGTAAACATTATTGAAAGTGAAAGTGTTAGTCACTCAGTTGTGTCCGACTCTTTGCAAGCCCATGGACTGTAGCCCCCAGGCTCCTCCGGTCCATGGAATTCTCCAGGCCAGAATACTTAAGTGGGTTGCCATTTCTTCTCCAGTGGATCTTCCCAACCCAGAGACTGAACCCAGGTTTCCTGCATTGCAGGCAGATTCTTTACTACCTGAGCTATTTACTCCCACTTTAAAGAACAAAAATTGTGTCAGTTTAGATCTTGCTTAAGTAAATCTAAAAGTTTAGAGTTAGCTCAAAATTATTTAATAATTTAAGTTATTAAATTAAACAGGCTCATGGAACCCTGTTACCTGAACATATTCATACATATAGTTCATGTATTAAAAACTCAAAATTCCCTCATACTCTAAAGTACTTAAATGTCTTTTGGGTTATTAAGGAAATGCTTTCTCTTTAAGTGTTATTCACATTTTTTTTTTTTTTTACAAATGTATAAAACGTAAATACTAGGTACAGTGACTCCTTGTTACACAGAATGCAGAAAGGAAGCAAACTACTGTGCTTAAAACTATGGCTAGCCTGCAACAAATGATGAATAACTTGATACCCTAAACCTCATAATTTTTGTAAAAATAGAATCATCCTGAGGCAAAATTATGACTTGAACAGAAGTAAAGGACTTTTCTCCATCTTTTTAGAATGTTCTCCTCTACTCACAATAGGAGTCACAAAAGGAACCAGGCAGTTATCTGCCCTGCATCACTTTCTCTCAGCCGATAAACGCAACTATAACTGAAAAGACACATCTATTGTATGGGCACCAATATGTTACACGCAGCAGACAAGCATTCTAATTTTCATACATTTAAGAACTTATTTTCTCAGCCAGTCGGAACCTATAAAGTCAGCTATTTCTTTCTTTTTAAAATCATAAATTTCTAATAAAGATTCCAATTTCTAATAAACTATAGAAATTATATAATTAAATTATTTTATTAACACACTAAAATGGATTTACTACATACATAAAAACTGAAATATTTCATGGGGTATAAAGTTAACTATAATGTATCACATAGGAAGATAGCATCTCAACTTTTTTTCTTTTTGGTTTGGTTGTTTATTAACACTAGGATGAATTGACTATTTCCTTCCTTAAAAATTAAACTTTTTTTCTGAGTGGCATTTGTATTTGTTAGGGTTTCATGCATTTTACTGAAGGGTGTATATTCCTTTTAAAATTAATTCACTATTATTTCCCCCTTCCTGCTCTAGTTAACTGAGTCATTTATAATTTTGTCAGATTTATTTATCTATCCAAGGCACCAAATTTATCCTCAAGTCATTCTTTTAAATAGCAAAAAAGACCAAAAAAGAAAGCATTAAAGGACTCAAGTGCTCTCACAAAGAAACTCCCAGTTCAGTCAACAAAATTTAAACTTCCAGTAAAAACAGAAAATTCTCTGAGGTGTAGACCCCAAAGGCTAAGAAAAGCCACAAGTTCAAGTTGACCTCGCCAAAAGCATTTATACTTTTAGCCAAACTTATTAAAAACAAAATTCATTTGAAAGGGGAAAAAAAAACATGCTACTGGGTTTCATAACATCAAGATGACAGGCTACAAAAGGATTTTATTTTTAATAATATTGCCTACTGAACACAACTCTAAATATGTTTTTCTTTCAAGTTCCTCTGCTTCCCACTTTCCAGCTACTTCTAGAATGAGCAGTCCACCCTTGTGACTAGAAAACAAAACATCGTATTTGACAGGATTTCATTTTCAGGAAGCATTTTTTTTTTCTTATTAGTATTAAAATGTAAACTTTCCTACTCAATCTACAGACAAAAGATAAACCAACATTAGATCAAATGCTTTGAAAAGACAAAGGCTGACCAGTGCTCTTTTACTTTATGAAAGTCTAAAATGGTTCAAAAGCAGAGCACAAATTAAGTCTGTGTGCTTCTCTCAGAAACCCGGCTTTTGTTATTTTGTGTCAGGGAAAAATGTTATTTTAAAGTTGTTTGCACTTAACATGCTATGGCTAACAGCTGGAGGAAGCAAAGTCACTGATAGCCAAAAGGAAAAGGATTTGGCAGGACTTGTGAAGTTCACATGAGCACTGATCTTGAAAAAAAATATTTCACAAGAAAATCTGTGACCTTCATCACTCCAGTGATACTGCACATCAGGTACAGCTGTACCCAATTTTAGCATTCTCTTTTCTGACCTACACTTTCTAATCTTTCATCAGTATTGAGAAGACATTGCCAAACAAAGGAAAATGAGCAAAGACTGGACTTCGGTTGCTTTCAATATGCATTCAGAAAACTGATGGGGGATATGTGATCTGAAGACCTCGCTGGAGCAAGGTTCAGTTCAGTTCAGTTCAGTTCAGTTGCTCAGTCATATCCGACTCTATCCGACCCCACGGACTGCAGCACACCAGGCCTTCCTGTCCATTGCCAACTCCCGGAGCTAGGTTATGAAGAGTTTTTATATACAGACTGATTCCATCTCATCATATAGGATATTGGAATACATGTTCAGTTGTAGTCTTAGCATGAGTAGAAACATGTTCTAAGAATGGGAGTGTAAAAAGATGGGTAGATTTCTCCTTATCTCCTAACATGGGTGACATTTCAGATCTTCTCTCCTACTAACACAAGAATAGGAGGAAGAATTAAGAAAATAGTTCTGACCTATGTGCAAAGAGACCTAGAAAAGTGAGAGATGACTTTGGACAGCTATAAGAACTTCTATCTGAATCATAGAGGCAGTTAAGTGGAAGAATTGCTAAGAGATATTGAGCAATTTCTTTGTTTATTTATTGTTAAATAAATAAAACATTGATCAGCAAACCTCAATTGAGCACCTACTATGCAAAGCTATCGGTTCAGTTCAGTTCAGTTCAGTAGCTCAGTCGTGTCCGACTCTTTGCAACCCCATGAATCAAAGCACGCCAGGCCTCCCTGTTCACTACCATCTCTCGGAGTTCATTCAGACTCACGTCCATCGAGTCAGTGATGCCATCCAGCCATCTCATCCTCAGTCGTCCCCTTCTCCTCCTGCCCCCAATCCCTCCCAGCATCAGAGTCTTTTCCAATGAGTCAACTCTTTTCATGAGGTGGCCAAAGCACTGGAGTTTCAGCTTCGGCATCATTCCTTCCAAAGAAATCCCAGGGTTGATCTCCTTCAGAATGAACTGGTTGGATCTCCTTGCAGTCCAAGGGACTCTCAAGAGTCTTCTTCAACACCACAGCTCAAAAGCATCAATTCTTCGGTGCTCAGCCTTCTACACAGTCCAACTCTCACATCCATACATGACCACTGGAAAAACCATAGCCTTGACTAGACGGACCTTAGTCGGCAAAGTAA
>SJYW01004360.1:195516-230410 GCA_006410735.1 Raphicerus campestris
GCTTCAGTCATGTCCGACTCTGTGCGACCCCATAGACTGCAGCCCACCAGGCTCCCTCGTCCCTGAGATTCTCCAGGCAAGAACACTGGAGTGGGTTGCCATTTCCTTCTCCAGTGCATGAAAGTGAAAAGTGAAGTGAAGTTGCTCAGTCGTGTCTGACTCTTAGCGACCCCATGGACTGCAGCCCATCAGGCTCCCCTGTCCATGGGATTTTCCAGGCAAGAGTACTGGAGTGGGGTGCCATTGCCTTCTCCAACTTTCCATATTAACAAGTATATCAATAAATACATAAGCATGTGTGCTAAGTCTCTTCAATGGTGTCCAATTCTTTGTGACTCTATGGACTGTAGCCCGCCAGGCTCCTCTGTCCGTTTCTCCAGACAAGAAGACTAGAGTGGGTTGACATGCCCTTCTCCAGGGGATCTTCCGGAGCCAGTCAGACCTACATCCTTGATATGTCCTGCATTGGTAGGAGGATTCTTTACCACCAGTGCCACATATGCAGTTTTTAAAAAGGATACAAATAATTCCTTTGTATTTGTAACAAAGTACTTAATTTCTCTTGATAGGTTTAGTTTTTCTTCCTTCCTTAATATTAGTTTTTAATGTATATCTTACAACATTTCCCCTAAGACTTTCATTTTTATTTTGATATTATTTATAGTGTGATTTTGGGCTTGTTTTGCTATTCTTTATTTTAAAATTTGTTTTGTTTAAATGCCAAAAAAAAAAAAGCCAGGTTCATGAGAAGTGTGATTTCCTTGAATCATCTTCCTTATTATCTACTCTTTGGGAACATGAAGCATGGGGTTAATATCAAATGGGCAAAGACTTGAGAATTTGATCATATGAGTTGGGTTTCTGGCCATTTGAGAATCATGACAGGAGAAGAGAATCTCCAAAAATAAACTTGACTCATTTCATATATTTACCCGAACATTGTTCAGTTTGGTTTTTATCATCTGTGGTTTACTTCCCAACCAAGAAGTTTAGACTCAATAGCATTCAATGGTTTAAAAATAAAATGAATCCAAATCTGAAGATATGAGAAGTCAATAACTCTGTATTAATGTTTGCAAATAACCTTATAAAAATAGAATCAAATTATTTACTTCCTAAAACAAAATNGCAGCCCACCAGGCTCCCTCGTCCCTGAGATTCTCCAGGCAAGAACACTGGAGTGGGTTGCCATTTCCTTCTCCAGTGCATGAAAGTGAAAAGTGAAGTGAAGTTGCTCAGTCGTGTCTGACTCTTAGCGACCCCATGGACTGCAGCCCATCAGGCTCCCCTGTCCATGGGATTTTCCAGGCAAGAGTACTGGAGTGGGGTGCCATTGCCTTCTCCAACTTTCCATATTAACAAGTATATCAATAAATACATAAGCATGTGTGCTAAGTCTCTTCAATGGTGTCCAATTCTTTGTGACTCTATGGACTGTAGCCCGCCAGGCTCCTCTGTCCGTTTCTCCAGACAAGAAGACTAGAGTGGGTTGACATGCCCTTCTCCAGGGGATCTTCCGGAGCCAGTCAGACCTACATCCTTGATATGTCCTGCATTGGTAGGAGGATTCTTTACCACCAGTGCCACATATGCAGTTTTTAAAAAGGATACAAATAATTCCTTTGTATTTGTAACAAAGTACTTAATTTCTCTTGATAGGTTTAGTTTTTCTTCCTTCCTTAATATTAGTTTTTAATGTATATCTTACAACATTTCCCCTAAGACTTTCATTTTTATTTTGATATTATTTATAGTGTGATTTTGGGCTTGTTTTGCTATTCTTTATTTTAAAATTTGTTTTGTTTAAATGCCAAAAAAAAAAAAGCCAGGTTCATGAGAAGTGTGATTTCCTTGAATCATCTTCCTTATTATCTACTCTTTGGGAACATGAAGCATGGGGTTAATATCAAATGGGCAAAGACTTGAGAATTTGATCATATGAGTTGGGTTTCTGGCCATTTGAGAATCATGACAGGAGAAGAGAATCTCCAAAAATAAACTTGACTCATTTCATATATTTACCCGAACATTGTTCAGTTTGGTTTTTATCATCTGTGGTTTACTTCCCAACCAAGAAGTTTAGACTCAATAGCATTCAATGGTTTAAAAATAAAATGAATCCAAATCTGAAGATATGGGAAGTCAATAACTCTGTATTAATGTTTGCAAATAACCTTATAAAAATAGAATCAAATTATTTACTTCCTAAAACAAAATAGAGGATATAGTAATGCTTCTTTTAAACTAGATATTGGGCATGCTTCTCGTTAAGTATTTTTTGTAATATAGTTTTTCAAACTAGTGCTTTTAAAATCATATACATCAATACCTATATTATATGAGAAACAGTGGAGTGTAGCAGAAATAGAATTGAATTGAGATCTGGCTCATACTTCCAATTTTTGCCAATGACAGGCTGCAAGTTTGGAGAAGGGCCAGAATTTCTATATTGGTCAATCTGTCCACTTTTTTTTCCTTTCTTCCTTTTTTTTTTTCTTTTTTGTATTGGAGACCTTTCCATTTCATGCCATCCAGATTGTCCTAAAATCCTTTGGGGATTTTTAACAGCCAAATCATGGTTTTTATTTGATCAGGAAGGAAGATACCTTATAAGCAGTTAGGCTTATGTAGATGATCCTGTGAAAGGAGGATTTTTATCATTACCATTTTAGCTGCAACAGACTTTGTTTCTCCTCCAGCCTTCAACACTTCCCTCACTGCTCCTTTCCTCAACTAGTGAGCTCACCTTTTTCTTAAAATAAAAAGATCAAGGTTATCCTTCACTGATTCTGATCTTCATCTCATTTTTTTTTTTTTCCTACTCCTACAAACATCTCTTCAAATTTTCCCAGTCTCAGAAGAAGAGTGTTAGAAGTGAAGTGCTAACCTCTCCCCTGGTAGACTCAACTGAGATTTTTTTGCCCCTGACTTGTCCCTTTCTTCTCATTTCATTCCTCCCTCCTCTAGTTTCAATAATTCACATCTCTCCATCTTGAGGGAAGACTTTGCTTGACCTTAGCCACTCTTGCTTCTAGTCATTTTCTATCTGCTTTATTTTTACCACATACATCAACCCATACTGTTTTCCCATCATCACTTGTCCTTACTTCTGAAGCATAGTTTTCATTCCACTCACTTACTAAAACAACTCTTTAAAAATCACCATCTTTGTTGTCAAACACAGTGACAAATGCAATCTCCTTGACCTGTTTGTAGTTTTTGACAGTGTTCACTGTATTTCTTTCTTGAAACACTCTATTTCTTTGTCTTCAGTGAAATGACACTCCACTAGTTCTTTTTCATATACTTATTTCTGCCCTTTCTTTTATTAGATGATTTTTAATTCATTTTTCTGTTCCTTTTTATATGTTCTGTCAGTCACCATATAGTACTGTGAAAGAATCAGCACTCAACCATTGATTNAACTCTTTAAAAATCACCATCTTTGTTGTCAAACACAGTGACAAATGCAATCTCCTTGACCTGTTTGTAGTTTTTGACAGCGTTCACTGTATTTCTTTCTTGAAACACTCTATTTCTTTGTCTTTAGTGAAATGACACTCCACTAGTTCTTTTTCATATACTTATTTCTGCCCTTTCTTTTATTAGATGATTTTTAATTCATTTCTCTGTTCCTTTTTATATGTTCTGTCAGTCACCATATAGTACTGTGAAAGAATCAGCACTCAGCCATTGATTGGTGGTATTACTTTAAGGCTTTATTTGTCTGTTTTTTTTTTTCTGTGTAGCATGAGCACAAAAGGTCTGACTGGCAGAGAGATAATAAGGATTAAATGAGAATCTCTGTAAGGCATCTTACCTGGCCAGAGTTAATGTTAACCTACAGAAGTCATCCATGTTCAATCACCTCCTTGACATTCCTTTGATGATTCTACCCCCTAAAAATGTTCTTCTTTTCTGCTCACATATGGTTAAGGAAAGCATGCGCTATACAATTTAATATTTAATTATTTACCATATTTTGTCAGTAAATGTTTCATGTTCTGTCCTTCTTACTACAAAGCAGAGATCATCCTCCATAATTCCACTGCATGTCTCTCAACACTAATATATGGATCCAGTTTCAACAAACAATAGCTGTTTGTGAATTAATTGACCTGAGACTTTAACTTTAGGCTTCCTTTGTGGCTCAGACGGTAAAGAATCTGCCTGCAATGTGGAATACCTGAGATAAGTCCCTGGATTTGGAAGATCCTCTGGAGAAGGGAAAGACTATCCACTCCGGTATTCTGGTCTTGAGAATTCCATGAACTGTGTAGTCCACAGGGTCGCAAATTCAGACATGACTGAGAGACTTTTACTTTCACTTTGTGCTTCTCTGGACTTACAACTCATCAAGAAAAGTTTGTGTAAAGAAGTTAATATCACCTTTTAAATCATCAGTCTGATTTCCTTAATAAACACGTTTACATTCTAAACTAGACCAACCTAGACAGTGTATTAAAAAGCAGAGATATTGCCGATAAACTATAGCTCTAGTCAAAGCTATGGTTTTTCCATTAGTCACATATGGATGTGAGAATTGGACTATAAAGAAAGCTGACACATGTACCCCAATGTTCATCGCAGAACTGTTTATAATGGCCAGGACATGGAAGCAGCCTAGATGTCCATCAGCAGATGAATGGATAAGAAAGCTGTGGTACATATACACAATGGAGTATTACTCAGCCATTAAAAAGAATACATTTGAATCCGTTCTAATGAGGTGGATGAAACTGGAGTCGATTACACAGAGTGAAGTAAGCCAGAAAGAAAAACACCAATACAGTATACTAACACATATATATGGAATTTAGGAAGACGGTAATGATAACCCTGTATGCGAGACAGCAAAAGAGACGCAGATGTATAGAACAGACTTTTGGACTCTGTGGGGGAAGGAGAGGGTGGGAGAATGTCACTGAAACATGTATAATATCATGTAAGAAATGAATCGCCAGTCTAGGTTCGATGTAAGCTACAGGATGCTTGGGGCTGGTGCACTGGGATGACCCAGAGAGATGGTATAGGGAAGGAGGTGCGAGGGGGGTTCAGGATTGGGAACTCATGTACACCCGTGGCAGATTCATGTTGANCATGTAAGAAATGAATCGCCAGTCTAGGTTCGATGTAAACTACAGGATGCTTGGGGCTGGTGCACAGGGAAGGAGGTGCGAGGGGGGTTCAGGATTGGGAACTCATGCACACCCGTGGCAGATTCATGTTGATGTATGGCAAAACCAATACAGTATTATAAAATAAAAAAAGTAAAATTAAAAAAATATATATATATATATTTAAAAAAAGAAAGCTGAGAGCCAAAGAATTGATGCTTTTGAACTGTGGTGTTAGAGAAGACTCTTGAGAGTGCCTTGGACTGCAAGGGGATCCAACCAGTCTATTCTAAAGGAAATCAGTCCTGAATATTCATTTGAAGGACTGATGCTGAAGCTGAAACGCCAATACTTTGGCCACCTGATGTGAAGAACTGACTCACTGGAAAAGACCCTGATGCTGAGAAAGACTGAAGGCTGGAGGAGAAGGGGACGACAAAGGATGAGATGGTTGGATGGCATCACCAGCCCAATGGACATGAGTCTGGGCAAGCTCTAGGAGTTGGTGATGGACAGGGAAGCCTGGAGTGCTGAAGCCCATGGGGTCTCAAAGAATCAGACATGACTGAGTGACTGAACTGAACTGGCATTCTAAACTGTAAGTAACATGGGTGCTAATTTGTTAAAAATTACTCTAATTTTCTTGATTCTTAGAGTCAAATAACACCCTGTTCTTTCATTGTTTAAACAAATACTTTCAGAGTACAGAAAAGTGCTAGATGCTTACATATCAATAGAGGAGAGAAATAGGCAGGCAATTCTATTAGGGTGTCGTACATAATGTCACGTGAGAAGGAATGAGGTATTATGATACACACAAAAAGAACAATTTAAATCAGTCTTCAGATGGAGGGTATTCTGAAAAGTCTTCCAAAGGAATCATTTCTAAAATGAAAGCAGAGAATTCATTTTGGACAATAAAAATCAACATTATTTATGTAATTGTTTTAAAGGAAATGCACATCTTTTGCTTTTAAATAAAAATTCCAAATATCTTCACTCTCTCCCCATCCCCTTTTTTCCAAACTACTTCCAGATTCTGGACCTAGAATGCCCTAAGCTGGGTTTCTAGTTAAAAATGTTGTAAAGAACAATTTATTTTTAGCAATCAAATGTAAGGATGCATGAAAGGAAAGTGAAAAGTCAATTAAAATAGACATTTTACCTGTTAATCATACAAAGGTAACAAAAAGCTTCAAACTTACTACACTATTAGAAGCTAAGAAGGCCAAATTTTTTTAATGGCATAGAATGCACAAAAAATATATATTAATATGAAAATTCAGAGATGCACTCTCAAAAATGGATAATGAAAGTCCATCCAAGATTTAAAGTTACACACATTACTCCCATAATCAGGGTGAGTCAGAGAAAATGTTCTGTGACTAGAAAACATCACATTTAAGGACATTTATCCTTCTTGGTTTGGTTATGTGTGGAAAACCTTGGTTACATTTTTGTCATGAATGGGTTTATTTGAAGCAAAGATAATATCTACACCTCTGAAGGGTATGGAGAAAAAAACAAACAAACAAACAAAGATGATGTACGCAGATGCCCTGACCTTCATGGAAAAAAAGTCAGTGTATCTATCTTATGAATAATATAGTGCCCCCCACAAAGATGAATATTCAAATCAATGAATTTTGCTATGTGCCCAATTTCCTGTTTAGTCGGAAGGGAAAATGTTTCCCTTTCATTTCCTTACTGCACAATAAAATTAAAGCAAATAGAAAAGAGAAGTCACCTTATCAAAATTCCCCATTGGGAAACCAAGGGCTCCCATTTTACACACTATTTGTAATTAGCTTTAGGGTCTCCACCTAATTCCTTCCTTTGAATTAATTAAAAGTATGTTTGAATGTGACAGACATTTTAAAATTCCCTGTAATCTGACAGGAAGAGCGTCTTTCTTTTTTACTCCATAACTATAGATGCTCCAAGCTCCAAAGATATTATCACAATGCTGCAAGGTTGTTTACCTTCACTCCTTCACAAAAGATAATCCAACAAATTACATTAATTATAAACCAATATGTTCCGTTCAATTCCCATATGAGCCAAACCTGGGGATGAGCATCTGCTCTTATTTTCCAAGCTTGGTTTTGAGGACAAGATTCACAACAATGCTCAATCCATAATTAACAGAAAAATTAAAGATGCAACATCCTAACATCCTGTTTTTTGAAGCAGGATGCTTAAAAAATATACATGCCTACTCCTGGCAAGCTTTTTTCTTCTTCCCAACTCACTAGTAGCTTATTGTTATCCCTGGCACATTTTTGTTTATTTAAAATACATTTTTATTGGACTTCAAATAAACATGTAAATATTTTCTAAAAAAGGAATGAGCAATCTTGTCCCACTGTGATAATTTTTTTAAACTTGGGGTTTCTTCTTCCCCTAGATAATTTTCATTCTTTCTCCCTTATAAATGATGTTTATGGTATATTAAGTATATTGTTTCATGGTGGGGGAAACAAATATTTCTGAGCAAAATTTATTTAGGATACTTGATTTTCGTTTTTTATTGTTTGGCCCATAAAAGGAAATAATAGTAAATTATACTATATCCTCATATATATCTACACATGTATTTAGTGCATATATCTTTTATTCTATTCATAGAAATCCCAGTTAAACAGTTGGTGGTAAGCAAATGTTTAAAATATCTGCATTATAGATACCTAGTTCATATATGTCATCCATATGTGATTGAATATAAGTAGGCATACTGTTTAAGTACACCCACTCACCTCACACAAAGTGAACAAAAAAGCAGGACAGTGAAAGTGCTTCCCTTTTTCCTGTTCACATGTATAATACCTAAGTCTGATGTGGAGATGAGTATTCTTTACATATTTTCTGAGATCCATAGAAGAAAGAAATCATAAAGTCAGAATAATCCTATTTATCTCTGGAGTGCTTTACTGTCATTTATCTTTACTACATATTCACTCATGAAGGGAGAGTTATTCTGCTTTCATTGATTTTCTTTGCTGATCTTCAAGTTATTCCCAACACCATCTGTCTGAACCTAGAAATTCTTGTTGTAATAGAGTTGACTTTTATTATTGAATTCATGTTGTTGCTGGGGAGAGAGAAATGACATAAGATCCTTAGTTTTTTGAGTGATAGGAAGACCAGATAACTTTTGTGGTGGTTCCGTAGACCACTGTGTGACAAAAAAAGTACTAGTCTAAGGTCTAGCTACTGAGGATTCTTGGTCTGATCACTATCATTATGTAAAGAGAAAGTGTTTCAGCANTGTCTGAACCTAGAAATTCTTGTTGTAATAGAGTTGACTTTTATTATTGAATTCATGTTGTTGCTGGGGAGAGAGAAATGGCATAAGATCCTTAGTTTTTTGAGTGATAGGAAGACCAGATAACTTTTGTGGTGGTTCCGTAGAGCACTGTGTGACAAAAAAAGTCCTAGTCTAAGGTCTAGCTACTGAGGATTCTTGGTCTGATCACTGTCATTATGTAAAGAGAAAGTGTTTCAGCAGGGAAGTCGGGGAGAGAAGCTGGCTCTAGTTTCACAGTCACAAAGAGCCTGTAATATGTATGTTGACGCTCTCTCCAAAAGAAATTTTACATATAATCATGAGGAAGATTGAAAGAAACCTGTAGTCAAGACTTTTTCACATACAAATAAGTGAAAACCCAAACTAAGTTGTGTTTCTTAAGGTTTTAGAAAAAAAGATTTTGTTAGATTAATAAGCCTGGCGGTTCTAGTGAATCATTAGAGTCATTGAGGACAGATACAGGCTTTGCTATCTTTTTACTCTTCCATCATTAGGACTTGGTTTGGTTCTTAATGTTGCCACCTCATTATTTCAAAATGGCTGCCACACAGCCAGACATCATATCCCTACATAACATGAGCCAAAGTAGAAAGGTCTCTTTCACTAGAATTGGGTCCTATGACTCCTTCTAAACCAGAAATAAGGGAGACTATTACTGTGATTATACTCTTCTTATTTAGTCACCAACTCATGTCTGACTCTTTTGTGACTCCATGGACTTTAGCCCACCAGAATCTTCTGTCCATGAGATTTCCTAGGCAAGAATAGTGTAGTGGGTTGCCATTTCCTTCTTCAGGGGATCTTCCCTACTAGGGATCAAACCTGCATCTCCTGCTTGGCACTTAGCCACTTAGCCACTTGGGAAGCCCATTGATTATCCTAACCCAGTAATAATCGATTTTCATTATTTTCTTGACTGAGAATATTTCTGCCAATGGGGAAATTGTTATTTTGTAGGTAAATAAGGGTCTTTTTTTTTTTTTTTTTGTCACCAAATATCTGTCATGTAACCCTACACATAGATTTCTAGGTCATACTGCCTGGAGTATACGCTATATGTATGTGCTTCTACACATTGACACACACATATTCCTTTAATTGTAATTATTTTGCATTGTATATCTTTATTAATTAAGTTTATTTGTTAAACAAAATGGTTAAAAATATTACATGATATTTGTCTTACTATTTTGACTTTTTAAAATACTTCTTTTAAATATGTGAGATGGTACAGGCCTCTCTCAATCTCTGAAAGATTCTGGTGACAGAATTTACCAGCAGTATGACCAAAATATTTGCTACTTAACTTCTCTATACTTCAGTTTGCCCATGGATGAAACTGAAATAAAATTCTTGGGCTGCCTTATTAGGGAAGGATCCAATGCATAACTATATGAAACTGCTCTGGAAATAACATGTGTAATCTGTATTGTACACTCTTAATATCTGATACTGAGCTGACCTGCAAAGATGAGTAGGGGACCTTGCTGTGAATTTTAAGTCCCAGTGCTGGATTTCATGAGGACTTTTGAGTGAAGGAGCAGTGAAATCTGATAATATTATTCTATCTGATAATAGAATCAGATAGTCTATTATCTGATATACCATAGTTTATCCATTTACCTACTGAAGGACATCATGATGGCTTCCAAATTTTGGCAATTATGAATAAAGTTGCTGTAAATATCCACGTGCAGATTTTTGTGTGGACTTAAGTTCTTAACTTCTTTAACTAACAAAGAATGGAATTTCTGGATTGCCTGATGACTCATATCTGAATTGTCTAGTGGTTTTCCCTACTTTCTTCAATTTAAACCTGAATTCTTCAATAAGGAGCTCATGATCTGAGCCACAGTCAGTTCCAAGTCTTTGGTCTTTTGACTGTATAGAGCTTTACAATCTTTGGCTGCAAATAATATAATCAATCTGATTTTTGGAATTGATCATTTGGTGATGTCCATGTGTAGAGTTATCTCTTGTGTTGTTGGAAAAAGGTGTTTGCTATGACCAGTGTGTTTTCTTGACAAAATTTTGTTAGCTTTTGCCCTGCTTTCATTTTGTACTCCAAGGTCAAACTTGCCTGTTACTCCAGGTATCTCTTGACTTCCTACTGCTGCATTTCAATTTCCTATGATGAAAAAGACATCGTTTTTGGTGTTAGTTCTAGAATGTCTTGTATGCCAAGTCACCTTTAGCTTCTTCAGCATCAATGGTAGCGGCATAGACTTAGATTACTGTGCTATTGAATAGTAGTCTTGGAAATGAACCAAGATTATTCTGTTGTTTTTGAGATTGCACTCATGTACTGCATTTCAGACTCTTTTGTTGCTACTCCATTTCTTCCAAGTAATTCTTGCCCACAGTAGTAGATATAATGGTCAACTGAATTAAATTTGCCCATTCCCCATTCATTTTGGTTCACTGATTCCTAAAAAGTTGATGTTCACTCTTGCCATTGCAAAGAATGTTCCAACCATACAGTTGCACTCATCTCATGTGCTAGTTAGATTATGCCCCAAATCCTTCAACCTAGTCTTCAGCAGTATATGAACTGAGAAAATCCAGATGTACAAGCTGGATTTAAGAAAGGAAGAGGAACCAGAGCTCAAATTGCTAACATTTGTTGGATCAGAGACAAAGCAAGGGAATCCCAGGAAAACATGTGCTTCTGCTTCATTGGCTACACTAAAGCCTTTGACTGTGCGGATCACAGCAAACCGTGGAAAATTCTTACAAAGATGGGAGTACAAGCCACCTTATCTGCCTTCTGAGAAACCTGTATGTGGATCAAGAAGCAACAGTTACAACCAGACATGGAACAATTGACTGCTTCAAAATTGGGAAAGGAGTATGTCAAGGCTATATATTGTCATCCTGCTTATTCAACGTCTATGCAGAGTACGTCATGGGAAAAGGTGGGCTAGATGACTCACAGGCTGGAATCAAGATTGCCAGGAGAAATATCAGCAACCTCAGATATGCAGATGATACTACTTTAATGGCAGTAATGAAGAGAAATTAAACAGTCTCTTGATAAGGGTGAAAGAAGAGAGTGAAAAAACTGGCTTAAAACTCAACATTCAGAAAACTAAGATCATGGCATATTGTCCTATCAATTCATGTCAAATGGAAGGGGGAAAAGTGGAAGCCATGACAGATTTTATTTTGTTGGGATCCAAAACTCACTGTGGATGGTGACTGCAGCCATGAATAAAAAGATGTTTGCTCCTTGGAAGGAAAGGTATGACAAAACTAGACAGCATATTAAAAAGCAGAGATATCACTTTGCCAAAAAAAAAGTCTGCATAGTCAAAGCTATGGTTTTTCCAGTAGTCGTGTACAGATGTAATAGCTTGACCATAAAGAAGGCTGAGCACTGAGGAACTCATGCTTTTGAACTGTGATGCTGGAGAAGATTCTTGAGAGCCCCTTAGACTGCAAGGAGATGTAACCAGTCAATCCTAAAGGAAATCAACGCTGACTATTCATTGGAAGTACTGATGCTGAAGCTGAAGCTCCAATACTTTGGCCACCACATGGGAAGAACCGACTCATTGGAAGAGACCCTGATGCTGGGAAAGATTGAAGAAGAAAGAAGTGGGCAGCGGAGGATGAAATGGTTATATAGCATCACTGACTCAACGAACATAAATTTGAGCAAACTCTGGGAGAGAGTGAAGGACAGAGGAGCCTGGCATGCTGTAGTTTGGACACAATTTAGGGACTGAACAACACCACCCAAAAATGGTAAGAGTATCTTTAGCTTTCTGAGATGTTGCCAAAGTGTCTTTCAAAGTGATTGCCTCATTTTGCATTCCCGTCAGCAATGATTGAGAGTTCTTGCTGCTTCACATCATCATCATTTGGTGGTGTTATCAATCTGCTAGATTTTGGCCATTTTAATAGATATATGCTGATATCTTACTGTAGTTTTAATTTCCATTTCTCTGATGGCATGTGATGTGGGGCATCTTTTCATATGCTCACTTGCCATCTGTGTATTTTCTTTGGTGAGGAGACTATTAAGTTTTCTTGACCTTTTAAAAATAAATGTAGTTGTTTTCTTATTGTTGAGTTTTAATGTTTCTTTTTATATTTTGTATAGTAGTCCTTTATCAGATGTGTCTTTTGCAAATATTTTCTCCTAGTCTATGGTTTGTCTTCTAGTTATCTTGACATTGTTTTTGCAGAGAAGGATTTTTTAGTTTCAGTGAAGTTCAGCTTATTAATTATTTTTTTAATGAACTGTGTCTGTGGTAGTGTATCTAAAAAGTCATTACCATACCCAAAGTCATCAAGTTGTTTTTCTGTGTTAACTTCTAAGAGTTTTGTGGTTTTGTGTTGTATGTTTAGTTCTATGATCCATTTGGGTTTGATTTTTATAAATGGTGTAAGGTTTGTATCTTCAGATTCTTTCTGAAAAGATTGTCTTTGATCTCTTGTTTTGCCTTTGCTCCTTAGTCAAATATCAGTTGTCTATGCTTATGTGATTCTACTTCTATGCTCTTGATTCTGATCCTCCATTGATTTATTTGTCAGTTTTCTTCACCAATATTGCTTTCTTTATTCATTGTTGCTTCATAGTAAGACTTGATGTTTGGTAGTATCAGTCCTCCAAATTTGTTCTTTTCCTTCTATGTTGTATGGCTATTCTGTTGGGTTTTTTTTTTCTCTCTCTCTTTCCCTAAAACTATAGGATCAATTTGTCAATATCCATAAAATTACTCACTGGGATGTTGATTGGAATATCAGTAAGATTCTTAACAATGGGGATATGTCTTCTGCTCTTCTCTAGATCCCTAGTGTGTTACTGGTGCCTGATATATATTGGTGCCTGATACAGACTTACTGAATAATGAAATTGCTAATGATGTGATCAAAGGAGGAAAGGAAAGATATACCTGTTTCAATGCAGAGTTCCAAAGAATAGCAAGGTGAAACAAGAAAGCCTTCCTCAGTGATCAATGCAAAAAAAAAAGGAAAACAATAGAATGGGAAAGACTAGATATATCTTCAAGAAAATATTAGAGATACCATGGGCTTAATAAAGGACAGAATGGTATGGACCTAACAGAGGCAGAAGATATTAAGAAGAGGTGGCAAGAATACACAGAAGAACTGTACAAAAAAGATCTTCATGACCCAGATAATCATGATGGTGTGATCACTCATCTAGAGCCAGACATCCTGGAATGTGAAGTCAAGTGGGCCTTTGACTGTGTGGATCACCATAAACTGTGGAAAATTCTGAAAAAGATGGGCATACCAGACCACCTGACCTGCCTCTTGAGAAAGCTGTATACAGGTCAGGAAGCAACAGTTAGACTGGACATGAAACAATAGACTGGTTCCAAATAGGGAAAGGAGTACATCAAGGCTGTATATTGTCACCCTGCTTATTTAACTTATATGCAGAGTACATCATGAGAAACACTGGGCTGGAAGAAGCGCAAACTGGAATCATGATTACTGGGAGAAATATCACTAACCTCAGATATGCAGATGACACCACCCTTATGGCAGAAAGTGAAGAAGAACTAAAACGCCTCTTGATGAAAGTGAAAGAGGAGAGTGAAAAAGTTGGCTTAAAACTCAACATTCAGAAAACTAAGATCATGGCATCTGGTTCCATCACTTCATGGGAAATAGATGGGGAAGCAATAGAAACAGTGACAGACTTTATTTTGGGGGGCTCCAAAATCACTGTAGATGGTGACTGCAGCCATAAAATTAAGACACTTGCTCCTTGGAAGAAAAGTTATGACCAACCTAGACAGCATATTAAAAAGCAGAGACATTACTTTGCCACCAAAGTCTGCCTAATCAAAGCTATGGTTTTTCGAGTAATTAAGTATGGATGTAAGTGTTGGACTATAAAGAAAGCTGAGCACGGAAGAACTGATGCGTTTGAACTGTGGTGTTGGAGAAGACTCTTGAGAGTCTCTTGGACTGCAAGGAGATCCAGCCAGTCCATTGTAAAGATCAGTCTTGAATATTCATTGGAAGGACTGATGCGAAAGCTGAAAGTCCAATACTTCAGCCAACTGATGTGAAGAACTGACTCACTGGAAAAGACCCTGATGCTGAGAAAGACTGAAGGTGGGAGGACAAGGGGGTGACAGAGAATGAGATGGTTGGATGGCATCACCGACTCAATGGACCTGAGTTTGAGTAAACTCTGTGTGTTGGTGATGGACAGGGAGGCCTGACATGCTGCAGTCCAGGGGGTCACAAAGAGTTGGCACGACAGTGACTGAGCTGACCTGACCTAAACTGAATGATGTGATCAGAGAATTAAGTAAGAAAAATATAGGAGACACTGAACAAATTCAGGATCCTGGAAGCATGAGGGAGGTGAGGCAAACAAAACTAAAATGAGTGTTCGTCACTCAGTTGTGTCCAGCTCTGTGACCCTATGCACCTTAGCCCATCAAATGCCTCTGTCTGGCGGATTTTTCCAGGCTAGAACACTGAAGTGGGTTGCCATTCCCTTTTCCAGAGGATCTTCCTGATCCAGGGATTGGATAGCAGTTTCCTGCCTTGCAGTCAGGTTCTTTACCATCTGAGCCATCAGAGAAGACCAGTGTGAAAAGGAATTTTCTTTAATATCTCTAAGATGTGGCTTCCCAGGTAGCACTAGTTGTAAAGCACTTGCCTCCCAATGCAAGAGACATGAGAGATGAGGGTTAGATTCCTGGCTTGGGAAGACCCCCTGGAGGAGGGCGTGACAACCTACTCCAATATCCTTGCCTGGGGAATCCCATGGACAGAGGAGTCTGGTGGGCTACAGTCCATGGGGTCGCAAAGAGTTGAACATGATTGAAGCGACTTAGCACACATGCATGCAAGGACGGGGTGTGCAAGGATGCAGAGGATCAGAAATTAGAAGCCTTAAGCAATTGTCTTTATCAATAGACAATGTGAAGTTTTGCTGAGGGCTGTTTGGTGAGAACAGATTATAAGAGATCGTAAAAGCTGAAGAACTTTTTTTCCCTCTAAAATTTCTTCCTAGAAAAGTAAAATCCTCTGTGCCTCATGGATTTTCTGCCACTTTTATAAGGAATCTCAGTTATCTCTGTCTTATTTTTCAGACACCACAACATCTGATAAAATTTTCTACTTAAATATTTGTATTTTTTTCTGTGACTCTAACACATCCTTGTTCTTAATCTCTCCTGGAAGCCAGCACAATGTATTGTGTCAAAAGTTCTTGGCACTCCAGGCCTAGAGCCAATTCACGTCATTGTAGAGCTATACAAGCAGAAAAACTAACTGTAGTTCCAATCAGGTACCAGGAAGGTAGCTACCTCTGTGTTTCCACTTTGTGACAGTTGTGTCCTGAATAGCAGCAGGCCAACATTAGGAGGAAAGAGCAAGCTGGGTGAGTCCTAAAGGATATCTAATTGGGCCTCAGTGCTTACGTGATGGTTAAAAGCCTCCTTTTCCTATCCAGTAACTTTTCTTCTTCTCTTTATCAGGTTCTCTTCTTCTTCACTTTGTTTTTCCTTTTTTTCAACACCTTTCCTAAGCTCTAAAAAATAAAACAGGAGAAAAGTTCATCTCATGATCAAACGTTTTAATATGGTTCTGAAAAGTGTTTACTGAGTATTGCAGTTACCAAGCTGAATATTTCTATAGACATTGTGTCTGCAACTCATAAAAATCTCTTTAAAATGGCTGTTTATCTACATGCCATTCATTTTGTTCTAATTAATAATCAAAATTTTCCTAAAGCAATGGACCAATTGCAAAAAGATTTGTGTGGAGGAAGGGAGTGTGAAGATTATTTATTACATGAAAATCCGCCCCTCCCCCACCAAAAAAACAGGTGCACATTTTCTTTTCTTTACAAAAATAATTTCATCTTAGAGCATTAAGAAATATAATTTACTTTTTAAAAAAATCTAATTTTTGCCTATATTTTCAGGATTCCACTGGGAGAGTTAAGGTAAAGAGGCATTCATCCTTGTAACTTTACAGTTTTTTTTTTTTTTTTTTTTTTTTAATTTTTCAGTCACCTGCTTTAATGACAAAAGTTTTCTCCCCATGGAGACGACCTGCGGAGAAGGTGATGGCACCCCATTCCAGTACTCTTGAGTGGAAAATTCCATGGATGGAGGAGCCTGGTAGGCTGCAGTACATGGGGTCACGAACAGTCAGACACGACTGAATGACCTTCACTTTCACTTTCACCCTCATGCATTGGAGCAGGAAATGGCAACCCANTGTATGGAGGAGCCTGGTAGGCTGCAGTACATGGGGTCGCGAACAGTCGGACACGACTGAATGACCTTCACTTTCACTTTTCACCCTCATGCATTGGAGCAGGAAATGGCAACCCACTCCAGTGTTCTTGCCTGGAGAATCCCAGGGAAGGCAGAGCCTGGTAGGCTGCTATCTATGGGGTCGCACAGAGTCGGACACAAGTGAAGCGACTTAGCAGCAGCAGCAGCAGCAGCAGCAGCAGCAGCAGCAGAGACGACCTGACTCTAGGAACCTGGGACTGATATGGCAGAAGCCTCTACTTCACTTCATGAAATTGTGGGCTTTTTATTAGAGCAAGAATTCTTAACCACAGAACCATTTCTTTAGGAGCTTCAGTGTTCTCAGGGTAAGAAAACATGCTTAAAAATGATTGAGGACTCAAAGAGCTCTCCTTTATCTGAGTCAGAGCAGAACTGAACAAGTGATCGTTTGTTAAAGGTAGCTTCCATGTGTAATTTAAACCATTGTTGATGAGCTTCAAAATTTATGTTACATTAAAATAGATTGGTTTATATTACTTACTTTGAATGAGTCCTTTACTCACACATAATTTTATATCATACACTAACCATTTTAAAATATTGTATTGATTTACTGAGTTATGCAGATCTTCCAAACATTGACACATTTATAATACAAGCTATTTAAAAGACATTATTTATTAGTATTACCTTTGATCTCACCAGAAAAGTCTTCAGGTATTGGGAAGATATTAGGCTCACAGCAGCTTATATAAGTTTTTTAAAATTTATTTTTTGCTTGAAACTCAAATTTCACCTTTGGTGACAAATATTTTCAGTTTTTATTCTTTGAAGCAATAGGTTCACCTTGTTCATTTGTGAGAAAATGTCTACCAAATACCCAAACTATGGTCTGAATATTGGTTTGTTGGTCTGTCGTTCCTTCAAGTAAAAATAAAATAAATGTTCTAATAAAAGAAAAGTGATTAGTTTAGCTCACATCTCAGACACTCATGCCTTTTCTCCAGGCAACCATTGTATTTCAGTATGTAGCGGAAGTGCTATAGGTGTCCTTCCTGTTTCACATACAGAATGTAACTCAGGTTTGAGATCTAAAAAACGTTAACTAGTTTTACTGCTTCATCAAGGATTTTCTTAAGTGAAACTGTAATTTTTAAGCTGCAAGTGCATAGCAGTAAATAATAACATGACTAATAAGAATACAATGAATACAATGAGAGCTTGGTGTCACTGCCTTGATTCATGCTACGATGCCAACAGTTTTATCCATCATTACTTTTGTGTCAGTGGTGCAACTGTCAGCACAGAGAAAATGGTAAATAATGTTTGAGTGTATTTACAGAAAAAATTTTTACCTCTTGTATGTCCTAAAAAGTCTTGGGAACGTCCAAGCATATAAGACCACAACTTGAGATTCTCTGCTCTAGAACACTACTGGGTAGACACAAGTGTATGTGTATACAGACTGAAAATGTACATAGGTTTGTATATTTCTTTTCAGACAATGTACAGAGCCTTCATCATGTTGTTAGAGGATGTCTTGTGACCTAGCTATTTTTCAAATAAAGAAATGCAGCTTAAATAAGCTAAATTATTTGACCAAAGGTAAAAAGCTTTGTGTATGTGGCATGATAGATTCANTTTTTTTTTTTTTTTTTAATTTTTCAGTCACCTGCTTTAATGACAAAAGTTTTCTCCCCATGGAGACGACCTGCGGAGAAGGTGATGGCACCCCATTCCAGTACTCTTGAGTGGAAAATTCCATGGATGGAGGAGCCTGGTAGGCTGCAGTACATGGGGTCACGAACAGTCAGACACGACTGAATGACCTTCACTTTCACTTTCACCCTCATGCATTGGAGCAGGAAATGGCAACCCACTCTAGTGTTCTTGCCTGGAGAATCCCAGGGAAGGCAGAGCCTGGTAGGCTGCCATCTATGGGGTCGCACAGAGTCCGACACAACTGAAGCGACTTAGCAGCAGCAGCAGCAGCAGCAGCAGAGACGACCTGACTCTAGGAACTGATATGGCAGAAGCCTCTACTTCACTTCATGAAATTGTGGGCTTTTTATTAGAGCAAGAATTCTTAACCACAGAACCATTTCTTTAGGAGCTTCAGTGTTCTCAGGGTAAGAAAACATGCTTAAAAATGATTGAGGACTCAAAGAGCTCTCCTTTATCTGAGTCAAAGCAGAACTGAACAAGTGATCGTTTGTTAAAGGTAGCTTCCATGTGTAATTTAAACCATTGTTGATGAGCTTCAAAATTTATGTTACATTAAAATAGATTGGTTTATATTACTTACTTTGAATGAGTCCTTTACTCACACATAATTTTATATCATACACTAACCATTTTAAAATATTGTATTGGTTTACTGAGTTATGCAGATCTTCCAAACATTGACACATTTATAATACAAGCTATTTAAAAGACATTATTTATTAGTATTACCTTTGATCTCACCAGAAAAGTCTTCAGGTATTGGGAAGATATTAGGCTCACAGCAGCTTATATAAGTTTTTTAAAATTTATTTTTTGCTTGAAACTCAGATTTCACCTTTGGTGACAAATATTTTCAGTTTTTATTCTTTGAAGCAATAGGTTCACCTTGTTCATTTGTGAGAAAATGTCTACCAAATCCCCAAACTATGGTCTGAATATTGGTTTGTTGGTCTGTCGTTCCTTCAAGTAAAAATAAAATAAATGTTCTAATAAAAGAAAAGTGATTAGTTTAGCTCACATCTCAGACACTCATGCCTTTTCTCCAGGCAACCATTGTATTTCAGTATGTAGCGGAAGTGCTATAGGTGTCCTTCCTGTTTCACATACAGAATGTAACTCAGGTTTGAGATCTAAAAAACGTTAACTAGTTTTACTGCTTCATCAAGGATTTTCTTAAGTGAAACTGTAATTTTTAAGCTGCAAGTGCATAGCAGTAAATAATAACATGACTAATAAGAATACAATGAATACAATGAGAGCTTGGTGTCACTGCCTTGATTCATGCTACGATGCCAACAGTTTTATCCATCATTACTTTTGTGTCAGTGGTGCAACTGTCAGCACAGAGAAAATGGTAAATAATGTTTGAGTGTATTTACAGAAAAAATTTTTACCTCTTGTATGTCCTAAAAAGTCTTGGGAACGTCCAAGCATATAAGACCACAACTTGAGATTCTCTGCTCTAGAACACTACTGGGTAGACACAAGTGTATGTGTATACAGACTGAAAATGTACATAGGTTTGTATATTTCTTTTCAGACAATGTACAGAGCCTTCATCATGTTGTTAGAGGATGTCTTGTGACCTAGCTATTTTTCAAATAAAGAAATGCAGCTTAAATAAGCTAAATTATTTGACCAAAGGTAAAAAGCTTTGTGTATGTGGCATGATAGATTCAGGGCACCATTTTATTTCTTTGACCCCAAAGTCCATATTCTCAAACTCTATGTCAAATCTTAGCATAACATGTTTTGAAAATTGGTACAGGAATACAAAACTTGGATATGCAGTGTATGCCTCAGTGGTAAAGAATCCGCTTGCAGTGCAGGAGATGCAGGAGATGCAGGTTGAATCCTTGGGTCAGGAAGATACCCTGGAAGAAGAAAAGGGCAACCCACTCCAGTATTCTTGCCTGGGAAATCTGGTGGACAGAGGAGCCTTGTGGGCTACAGCCCACGGGGTTACAAGCAGTTCGACATGACTGAGCAACTGAGCCCCTGAACACAGAGTATTGGGAGGCTTTGGAAAAGGAAGTCCCATCAGTTTTAGAGACCAGGAGAGACTTGGTGATCCTGAAAGGAAGATGTCATTTGGGATGATCTGATGGATGGTGGGGTTTTACAGAGTAGAAGAGATTGTTACAGATAGAAGCAATGGCATAAACAAAGGCAGGAAGCCAGGAAATTGAGGGCTGTGTGTGGGAAACCATGAGTAATCTATTTCAGCTGGAGAGTCTGCGAATCATATACAAATGAACTTAGTAAAATGTGTTGGAATCAGAGGGCCATATGCCAAACTGAAGAGTTATATAAGATTCATGTTTCCATGGAGCCATTGAAAGATTTTTGAATAGGATTTGGGTATAACTGGGCTCTTGCTCTTACTTTAATGCATTCTTGGGACAGTTACTCAGTGAGTAGCAATTATTTAATATCAGAACACTTTCAACTGAAAGAGTTTATGAGGAACTGTTTATTACCATTGTTAAGAAAGAATGATCAAAAGAATAATTCACTTTCTTTGGTTTAAAAAAAGATGAATAAACTGTACAGTGTGGGTTTTTATTGATGCTTGAAAAACATATTTACTTGCACAGTCATTTCCTGCTTACCATTGGATCAATACAACCGAACAATTATTAATACTTCTCAAAATGGTTTCTATTCATATTATCTGGCCAAACTAAAGATTTGACCTGACAGATGGAAAAGAAAGATCAACTAAGATTTCCCTTCAGTCTGCTCACTTCAATGTGAACTATTGAAATGTGTTTAAGTTACTTTGGAAAGAGTGAATGAAGCCTCAGAGTAAACCAGAACACAGAGAATACTGAGTTGATGAAATCAGGAACTCCACGTTCCTGCTCTGAAGAAAGACCTTCTGCAACTAGAGGACTTTGTGGGCTTCTCCTGCCAATGAAGGTTGCTCCATGCTTGTATTCTGAGATAATTTGCCTCCCTCTGGGGGCCTCATAGAGCCATTAGTTGCCATCAAATGGCTTCTACTTCAGATGAATGAGGCTTATGAATAAGCAGCTATCGCCTAAGTTCCAGTCTGTAAAGATTCACAGACATCTCATTTCATCTGGAAACCAGTACTGCACTGGCTGAGTACTGTTACCACCACTGCTAATACTGGTACCACTGTTACTACCATTACTGGTGGCTATATTTTGAGTACCAAGTATTGAGCCTATGTTAAATGCAGGATATGCAATCATGTGAGATTGATTTATTTCCTTGATTTTTTTTTTATATCAGAAAACTAAAGCTTAAAAGAGTTAAAAAATTTTCTCCAAATGTATACAAAACTAGTAAAGTGATGGTCTGTCTACAAAGATCCATGCCATAGCTCTCCTCCCTCACCCAGATAATACTGACTTATCCTCAAGCTTCAGTTTAAAAGTCATTGCCTCAGAAGACTTTCCTGATCCACTAGAATTAATCAAATTATCTTTTCATAAATTTATATACCTCCCATATTTAAATTTTTAATACAGTTTTCATATTATACTTGTTTAATATCTGTCTTAACTACCAGACTCAAAATGCCTTTCAAGGTAGGAACAGTTTCTTTCTAGCTCACCTCAGTATCCCTTTGATTGAAAGTCTGAATTGACTTATCCTAAATTATTTACAGTCCTTATTCTATTGGGATGTTCCTGTCAGAAAGATGATGCTAGCTGGAAAGATTTTATACTTCAGGTACTCTGACCATTAATGCCTCAAGAGCCTTTTGTCTCATCTCTGAGACCAAGAAATGTGGCATTATAAAGCAGGTAAGTTTCGGTGAGGCAGCATAGAAAGTTATTGCTCAAGAGCACTGGAACGGGTTGGACAGACACCTGACCTGGGGACCTCAAGCAATGGGGATTCATAATGAAAGAACTGGGCATCTGAAATACCCAAACAGAACAAGAAAAATTGAGATAAGACAGCAACGTATGAATTTTTTCAGCTAAATCTGCCTTTCCCCAAAACCTTGCTTATCCTTCTCCCACAACAGTGGCACTGCATATGATTCTCAGCATGCATCAGGCCAAGATTGACATAAACAAAGGGCATAGGGGAAATTGAAGATTGTGTACCAGGAACACATTTTCCTTTGTAGTTAGCAAGGGGCCTGGAACATGGTCTTCGATCAGTGTGTATTTGTTGACAGAGTGATTGAAACTTCCTGAGACCCACTAGTTGGCAAAAGGTTATTTGATATTCTTTCATGGATATTGTCATTTAATTTGGTTTCTATAGATTTAGTAAACTCATGAGTTTATGTGTTTTAGAAGTTAATGTATGGAATTGAAATTATAAAAATGCTTGCCATTAATGTGTAAAATACAAACTGATATTTTCTTTTCTTGTTTAAAATGCTGGTTGACACATGCAAAATTGATTTCACGAACTACTAATGGATTACAAAACTCTTCCTTTAAATTTATTTTTTTAAATTTATTTATTTGAATTTATTTTCAAATAGATACCCATATACACACATTTTTGCATATACTGTGTCAATATGTACAGGGGTTACATGTCCTTTCACCCCAGGCAAATGAGTTTGAAAGGTACTATTCTAAATCAGTGCTGAATTCTCTTCCCGACTCCTTGTTTAGAATCATCTGGTATGTCCTGTGGCTGCAGACCATCTCATCAGGTCCCCAAGCCCATCTGTAGCCTGAAGGCAGATCTTATTTCTGCACAAATGGCAGGATTTCTGCACATATTGTTGACGGAGAGGTCTGTCTTGCTCAGAGGCATCCAGAAGATCAGCAGATATTTCCTTTTCTGGAAAAATACTCCAGGGCAAGGAGGGGCAGGGGATGAGGTTTTTTTTAACTAATTTGGATGGCAACTCTTTTTTTCTCCCTTTCTTTTTTGAGCATGGCTTATAAATGTAATTGTTCTAGTATTTCTCAAGCATCATGGGGGTGGAACTTAATACAATTCTGTTTTATTAACCAATTTCCCCTTTTCTTGTTCATTGTACTTTAAAAATGACTATGTGCAAGAACGTCTTTCCCAGATGGGCTGACGGGGAAAAGAGATTATTTCATCATTTAATTCAGCACTGTGATATCCTCTAAAGTCAGTTTCACTGGAGAAAAGGAAGATTGTGCAAGTTGTTACAAAAACACAATTTAGGCAGTGCCAAGATTAAAAGGTTAGTGGGGCTAGTTCACTGGAGAATTGATTAGGACAGCAGCCCACAAACTGCTTCTACCAGAATTTAAGAACTGTTTATTTTTGTAGGGCCACATTTCAAACCCCAGACTGTGAACAAACATTTTTCTTAGTTTTCTTTTTTTTTAAACTCAGCCATCTGAATGTTGACACTAACCTTGTTCCTTATGAACATGGTTTGAATTTGGCTTTATTATTCTGGTTATATTAAGTATTGGAATCATTTTATGTATTTTCAATTACAAGATTTCCTATGCTATGTCCAAAGTATGAAGACATATAGCGGGGAATTTGAACATGATCCTGACATCAAAGACCATCAGAGATGATAAATACTTACTTAAAACAAGGACTACCCAGGTGGCGCTGGTGTAAAGAACCCACCTGCTAATACAAGAGACAGTTGTGGCTGGACATTATAGTCACTCAACAAATTGCTGCAAAACACGGAGAACCTGATTCTCTCTCAGACCAATTAAATGTGAGATTCTGTGGGCAGAGCTCAGGCATTATTATTTCCTAAAAGCTTCTCAGGTGCAGGTGGCTTGGGATCTATCACTAGCCAGGGAACTAGATCCCATATGCCACAACTAAAGATCCCTCATGCCATAATAAAGACCAAAGAGCCCATATGTGTGGCAAATAAGACCCAGAACTGCTAAGTAAATTAATAAATAGATTGTTTTTTAAAAAAGAAATAAAGGATGAACTCTCCCATTGAATTTAGCAACTATAAGGTTAGTAAAAACCATGGTAATAGCACTTTTAGTGTAGTGATGGGAGTAGAAACTATATTGCAATGAGCTGAAAACTGAATGCAAGACAAAGAGGTAGAAACAAATGAATGCAAACTACCTGTCCCAGAATATTGGCTCTGTAAGGGAGGAGAATCTACTAGAGGGAGCGTTCAATTCAGTTCAGTTGAGTTGCTCAGTTGTGTCTGACTCTTTGCGACCTCATGGACTGCAGCATGCTAGGCCTCCCTGTCCATCACCAACTCCTGGAGCTTACCCAAACTCATGTCCATTGAGTCAGTGATGCCATGCAACCATCTCATCCTCTATCATCCCCTTCTCCTCCTGCTTTCAATATTTCCCAACATCAGGGTCTTTTCAAATGAGTCAGCTCTTTGCATCAAAGGGAGCAGTAGATAAGAAAGTTCAATTTTTAGAAGATAAATGCACTTGTTTATAGACAGAAGATCAGGTGAATAATAGACAGTGAAAGGCTGATGACATAGGATTAAGAGGGCATAACAAGACAGTTAAGAAACCAGAAGATATGCAATGCAGAGAAAGATGGAGGCACAGATGACAGATAGGAAGAAGCCACTCCTCCTATTGGAACTATACGGAAAGAATAGGTAACAAGTAAGGATGGGGATAAATTATATGTAAGGAAGGAGGGAATATTTGAAAGTCTTTGTCCAGTGCTTTTCTTATTGAACCTGGAGGTAAAATCTTTCTGCGCTAAGATAGGAATTGTGAGGGGTGGGTAAGAAGAATCAAGAAAGAGTTAAAATATTAGCTTTAGAGAATAAAGGTTAGTAAAGATGGGGAACATAAAGGATTTCTGGGCAGAGTTACAAGTCCAGGTGTTAATACAGTTTTGGCTGGATTTTAAATTGAATAACACTAGTCACAAATGCGAGATTGATTTTGAAAAGTGGATGACTTAGGCTCATGGGCTGCTAAAGCTAAATTATTGGGTAGTTATTAATGAGTGTTTGATAAGACTTTTCATTAGGGAGTGGTATGATCAGAGTCATGAAGCTTTTAGGGGGCGATATTGGTTGGGAGAATGGTGGATTAGGGCCAAAAAGGGACCAATTAGAAGGGACTATTTATATCATCTAGCAAAAAATAATTTCAACCAGTATGAGGAAAGTGAAAATTAAAAAAAAAAGAACAAGAGCAGACACAGACTATTTTTTAACAGTGATGTCTACAAGCTTCAATCACTGACTTAATGAAAGTAAGAGAAAAGAAAAAGTTGATGGTGAATCCAAGGCTTCATATCTAGATGACTGGGAGAATGGCAAAGGTCTTCAAAACAAGCAAGAGAGATAGTAAAGTTGGGGAGAGGTAATGATAAGTGTGGTACTGGTTATGTCCAGTTTGAGATGCAACCATGATATTCAAAGGTAGATGAACTGGAAATGTAGAAGTGTGATGTGACCATCACAATTTGAGGACCATTGACTTAAAATGATTGTTGAAGCTATGAGAAGGGCTGATGTCAATTGTGGGATGTAGATAAAGCAATGCACATAGAAATGGCTTCTTTTTATGGGAGGGGAGTTGGGCAGAAAAGGAATAAGTAAAAGATTAAGGGAAGAAGATGTTAGAAGAGAAATGTATAGAGACTTGGAAGCTAAGAAGGAAAGGGTATCAAGTTACCAATAACAAACCAGGAGACCAAATGTTTGAGGCCTAATGGGATAAAGGATGAAGAAACTCTCAGTAAGTTATGATAATTAGAAGTTCAACAGACCTAAAAGAAAATTATTTCACTAGGATGGTGGAATCTAAAGCCAATCACATGGTTTTAAATAACTTATAGACAGTAAGAAAAGAGAGGCAGGAGCTAAATTTTGAAAAGATGGATAACTATGATGAGCAACTTAAAGAAGGAATGAAATGCAACATCTGAAAATTTTTAAGGGGGGAAAGGTAACAAAACAAAAGTGATTGGACACAGAAGTCTAGTGAAGGCTGAATGAGCAAATCTGTAGAGATATATATTGGGTACACTGAATTATAGGAACAACTGGGAGAAGTTGAGATTAAGGGCATACAAAATTAAGGATGATCAAGTGTCAAAACCATAGGAGTATTTAACTATTAGGACTTCCCCGATGGCTCAGATTGTAAAGCATCTTTCTACAATGCGGGAGACCCAGGTTCGATCCCTGGGTCGGGAAGATCCCTTGGAGAAGGCAATGGCAATCCACTCCAGTACTATTGCCTGGAAAATCCCATGAACAGAGGAGCTTGATAGACTACAGTCCATGGGGTCGCAAAGAGTCAGACACGACTGAGCAACTTCACTCACTTCACTCATTTAACAATTAACATATAAAAGTAAAGGAGGGAAGGTCATCTCTACTATACTTTATTGAAACTGATATGTACATTTTAATGTTAATGTAACATTAATGTTACATTTAATGTTAATTTTAACATTTTAATGTTTCTGAAATTGGAATATAGTTTACAATCATTGTAAAAAGAAATTTGCTAATCCCAAAGAGGAAAAGTTAGCTTTAATATTGTTGCTCCTTTTCTGTTATGTGATAATTTAGCTATGTGTAGAAATTATCTGTTTCTTCTATTGCCCTTTTAATTATTTGCATAGGTAACTTCATATGACATTGAATTAAGTTTGAATTCCCAGCAATAACTATGAAGTTCTTTTAAAAGTTATACTTTTGCGGAGGAGGGGTGTGTGTATCCGAATGAATAGCATAAGTAGAGAGTCTAATATACATTAGGTGGTAGAAATAGCCAAATCTCTCAGAATACATCAAAGTATTTTGAAATCTGGGAGAAATTAATGTGAGCATTTCATAAATTTGAAGAAATATCACTTAGTATCTAACATTGTTTCTCAAGAGAACATTTTAAACTTCTAGAAATATAAAACTCAGTTAAGAAAATATAACAAGCATAATAAAATAAAAAATGCATATGTAACATTTCTATTATTCAATATGTTTTAAAAATAATGTTATTCTTAAAGATTCTACTGAACTTATGATAGTGAGCACAATTTGTAAAAGAAGCCTGTCACCATGGTGAAGTACATACCTGTGGATAGTCATAATTAATTTAGAACTATCTTTAGATTGTGTAAATGGTTTTGTTGTTCAGTCACTCAGTCATCTGACTCTTTGCAACCCCGTGGGCTGCAGCACACCAGACTTCCATGTCCTTCACTCTCTCCCAGAGTTTTCTCAAAACTCATGTACATTGAGCCAGTGATCCCATCCAACCATCTTGTCCTCTGTCATCCCCTTCTCCTTCTGCCTTCAATCTTTCCCAGCATCAGGGTCTTTTCCAATGAATTGGCTCTTCACCTCAGGTGGCTCTTCACATTAGGTCACTGGCTTAAATCTACTTAAACTTTAACCTGAGCAAGTCAGGGCTATTAACTGTTTGGTTTCATGTTTGTGAATATGATCGTAAGTGAGAATACATTTTATACATTAAATAACATAATCCATACNGGTGGCTCTTCACATTAGGTCACTGGCTTAAATCTACTTAAACTTTAACCTGAGCAAGTCAGGGCTATTAACTGTTTGGTTTCATGTTTGTGAATATGATCGTAAGTTAGAATACATTTTATACATTGAATAACATAATCCATACCCCAAAACTATTAATTATAGATGTAACTTTCAGTACTCATATTTAGGCAAAATTCAAGAAAAATGATGAAATGAATGAATTTTGATTAGACATATTATCTAATACCTTCTCAAGAAAAAACTACGTAGTGAATGAATTTTGGTTGGATATAATTTAGGAACTTTCTCAGTTTTAGAAATCTCTTTTTCCCAGATCCATCCCTAACCAGTCAAGCGCTAACTCACAACCTACCAGCTTCTCAATTGGTTCTACCCTTCATACCATTTCTTCATCTTTAAAATTGATCAAAATTTCCCTTTTGATCTAAAGTCCAATTCCTTTAGACTCTACAGACAGTAAAATGAAGGGATAATAAATTAACTATTATCATTCCCTCTGTTACTAAAAGCCACTCAAAACAGTCATGTGAAAGTTTGAGGCACCAAGTTACAAGAGTTGAATATCACAGGAATATTATAAGTCATCGGTTCTTTGCCCACTGTAACTGAAAGTGAAGTCGCTCAGTCATGTCCAACTCTNCCAGGTTCGATCCCTGGGTCGGGAAGATCCCTTGGAGAAGGCAATGGCAATCCACTCCAGTACTATTGCCTGGAAAATCCCATGAACAGAGGAGCTTGATAGACTACAGTCCATGGGGTCGCAAAGAGTCAGACACGACTGAGCAACTTCACTCACTTCACTCATTTAACAATTAACATATAAAAGTAAAGGAGGGAAGGTCATCTCTACTATACTTTATTGAAACTGATATGTACATTTTAATGTTAATGTAACATTAATGTTACATTTAATGTTAATTTTAACATTTTAATGTTTCTGAAATTGGAATATAGTTTACAATCATTGTAAAAAGAAATTTGCTAATCCCAAAGAGGAAAAGTTAGCTTTAATATTGTTGCTCCTTTTCTGTTATGTGATAATTTAGCTATGTGTAGAAATTATCTGTTTCTTCTATTGCCCTTTTAATTATTTGCATAGGTAACTTCATATGACATTGAATTAAGTTTGAATTCCCAGCAATAACTATGAAGTTCTTTTAAAAGTTATACTTTTGCGGAGGAGGGGTGTGTGTATCCGAATGAATAGCATAAGTAGAGAGTCTAATATACATTAGGTGGTAGAAATAGCCAAATCTCTCAGAATACATCAAAGTATTTTGAAATCTGGGAGAAATTAATGTGAGCATTTCATAAATTTGAAGAAATATCACTTAGTATCTAACATTGTTTCTCAAGAGAACATTTTAAACTTCTAGAAATATAAAACTCAGTTAAGAAAATATAACAAGCATAATAAAATAAAAAATGCATATGTAACATTTCTATTATTCAATATGTTTTAAAAATAATGTTATTCTTAAAGATTCTACTGAACTTATGATAGTGAGCACAATTTGTAAAAGAAGCCTGTCACCATGGTGAAGTACATACCTGTGGATAGTCATAATTAATTTAGAACTATCTTTAGATTGTGTAAATGGTTTTGTTGTTCAGTCACTCAGTCATCTGACTCTTTGCAACCCCGTGGGCTGCAGCACACCAGACTTCCATGTCCTTCACTCTCTCCCAGAGTTTTCTCAAAACTCATGTACATTGAGCCAGTGATCCCATCCAACCATCTTGTCCTCTGTCATCCCCTTCTCCTTCTGCCTTCAATCTTTCCCAGCATCAGGGTCTTTTCCAATGAATTGGCTCTTCACCTCAGGTGGCTCTTCACATTAGGTCACTGGCTTAAATCTACTTAAACTTTAACCTGAGCAAGTCAGGGCTATTAACTGTTTGGTTTCATGTTTGTGAATATGATCGTAAGTGAGAATACATTTTATACATTAAATAACATAATCCATACCCCAAAACTATTAATTATAGATGTAACTTTCAGTACTCATATTTAGGCAAAATTCAAGAAAAATGATGAAATGAATGAGTTTTGATTAGACATATTATCTAATACCTTCTCAAGAAAAAACTATGTAGTGAATGAATTTTGGTTGGATATAATTTAGGAACTTTCTCAGTTTTAGAAATCTCTTTTTCCCAGATCCATCCCTAACCAGTCAAGCGCTAACTCACAACCTACCAGCTTCTCAATTGGTTCTACCCTTCATACCATTTCTTCATCTTTAAAATTGATCAAAATTTCCCTTTTGATCTAAAGTCCAATTCCTTTAGACTCTACAGACAGTAAAATGAAGGGATAATAAATTAACTATTATCATTCCCTCTGTTACTAAAAGCCACTCAAAACAGTCATGTGAAAGTTTGAGGCACCAAGTTACAAGAGTTGAATATCACAGGAATATTATAAGTCATCGGTTCTTTGCCCACTGTAACTGAAAGTGAAGTCGCTCAGTCATGTCCAACTCTTTGCGACCCCGTGGACTGTGTAGCTTAACAGGCTTCTTTGTCCATGGGATTCTCTAGACAAGAATACTGGAGTGGGTTGGATCTTCCCAACCCAGGGATCGAACCCGGGTCTCCCACATCAGAGGCAGACGCTTTAACCTCTGAGCCACCAGGGAAGCCCAATTTCATTTGTAAGTGGATATAATAATCTTAAAATCTAATAATAAATAGTGAACACAGCTTTTGTGAATATCTGTAGCGCAGTCGGTAAAGAATCTGCCTGCAATGCAGGAGATAGGGGCTCGATCCCTGGGTCAGGAAGAGCCCCTGGAGAAGGAAAAGGCGACCACTCCATGATTCTTGCTGGAGAATCCCAGGGACAGAGGAGCCTGGCAGGCTAGAGTCCATGGAGTCACAAGAGTCGGACACAACTTAATGACAATACTACCCTGGTGGCTCAGACGGTAAAGCATCTGCCTATAGTGCAGGAGACCTGGGTTCAATTCCTGGGTTGGGAAGATTTCCTGGAGAAGGAAATGGCAACCTACTCCAGTAATCTTGCCTGGAAAATACCATGGACGGAGAAGCCTGGTAGGCTGCAGTCCATGGGATCGCACAGTTGGACACAACTGAGCAACTTCACAGTGTGTATATATTGGTTAAATTGTTTATTTTCTTCCATGCGTTAAAATCTACTTTTTATTTTCATACTTTGGGGGGCATGAAAATATACAGAGGAAAAAAGTAATCCAGTATTTTTAAAAATCTCTTCAAATACACACACACGTGTATACATACACATATGTATATACACATACATACATACAAATATGCACATTATATATTCCTGTGAGAATCCAGAAATACTCCCTTGGCCTGAAGACAGATGCTGGCAGCTTAGAGGAAGAACCATATCTCTGTAGATGGTGTTCTGGAAGCAATCTTCTTACCAAGGAGTGGCAGAAGCCAACCAAGCGTTCCAGTCCCTGGTATTTCCACCAACCTGACCATTATGTCAGGGTGAGGAGCATACTGCCCCAAAGCAATGAAACATTTACAATAGGGATTTCCCTGACTTTAAGCATTCTGTTCTACCCTGCTTTTTCAGAGTGTTCTGAGAATGCAATTAGTGCTTTAAGTAAGATAGAAAAGTAGTTTGTCAAACCTAAAAGTGAACAAGGACCCATAGAATAGAAGCCCTGTATATAAAACAATCAAGAAAAAGAATAAGAAATATTGGCTGGACTGTATCATTCTTAAACAGAAAACGTAAATCAATGTGAAATGCTAGTGATGGCTCTAAATAAACCTCAAAATCTGGGTTATAGTCTCTCTTATTAACCAACTATTAAGGTCTTGAGCCTGAATTTTCTCACTTTTGAAATAACGGGATTTGGCAGTGAAACTACTGAAATCTTTTTCCTATAGTATGATTTTTGAGGACAGAATATCAGATCAGGTGACTTTGTAAGTCACTAAACTATTTAGCTTGCCACTCTCCTTTTTTTTTCTCTGGTAGATCCTGATTTATCCTTATTTCAGCATTTTTTAATACGCTAAGCAATTTATGACAAGTTCTGGTTTGGCTTCTGTCTGTCCAAGTTCTCTCTGAATGTTTTTTCCCCCAAGATTCAATATATTAGATCCTTGTAATAGACTTTAAATAAATGGCATGGTTATAAAAAAATTATTAATTGCATCTGGAATCCTTGTCTTAGAATTGTTTGCATAGCAAAAGTCTTACTGGAATCTGTACGTGTATAGAGGAGCATAATAATGCATTTGGAATTTACTGATGATTTTACTTTATTTGGTTTGCAAAATGCATCCTTAAGTGAGCCTGGAGCCTCATTTAATGTGGGATCCTGTTCTAAGTGAATGGAAAATGCAAGGGAAAAATTAAATAAAAGAACAATATAATCAGCTGAAACCAAAATAGATGGGAATTGGAATTGAGACTGTGAGGATAAAGAGGGGCAAGCAAAAGAGTGAGGGCAAATAGCACCAAAGGCATTTACTAGCCCACATTATTTATTTATTTTTCCTAGCCAATCTGCCTTTCTGTGAGGTCATGGTAATAAAAGAAATAAAATCAGTCAGTCCTGCTTCCCAAGCAGTAATTCAAAAAGTGGCACAATCAGTTAATATTAGGCAACTGTGGTTGGCACAGAATGTAATAATAAAGTAGTGAGCTGGAAGGGGACTTAGGAAGGGAGCTGTGCCCAAGAAAAACCTAGACAAGCAACCAGTGACCAACGAAGCTTCCAACCACAGTTTCTGATTGAGATCCAGTGTCATTTTCACCGTGCTACTCAACTGAGAAAGAAATAAACGCAAATTAACTTGCAAGATGAATAACTTAAAACAATAAAATGTATAATAAACAAAGGAAACAGCTCAAAAGTAGAAGTCAGTGAGATAAAATGGGCTAACTGACAAAATAAATTTCTCCTAGGTTCGGCTCTGTTACTAATGGGATTGAATCTGGTCCTCACTGCCTGCGCATAAACCCCTTCCAAAAAAGCATAGCATGGTGAACCTCCTTACATCTTCCCTAGAACAATTTCATTTTTTTCTTGTTAGTCTCATATTTTATCCTACCTCCACCTTATAGTCCATATATATTCCATATATTCCTTGTGCATGTGCATTCAGTCGCTTCAGTCATGTCCAATTTTTTGTGACCTATGGATGGTAGCTCGCCAGGCTCCTCTGTATTCCTGCTAATAGCAGTGAGCCTAGACTGTCCTGCTCTTGAGCTGCAGTCACTTTTCAGCTGTGTTTCTTGGGCAAGTTCCTTAGTCATTTTAAGCTTCTGTGTTCTTATCTCTAAAATGAGTAATAATTTCATGGAGTTTTTAATCACAAGATGCAAGCCTTATGATATTTACAATATAATCTCTTTTACATAATAAATTACATGATAAACGGCAGCTACTGTGAATTTGTCATTAGTGGCTTAATTTTCATAGCCCATTGATCTGTCTAAATCTTTGCTTCAACTATTTTCTCTAATCTGCTTTTCTTTTTGTCCAGGTTGCTCACTAACATAGAACATTTAAATCAACAGACAGCTCTTCCTATGGACTGACTAGCTCCAAACCAAAGGCTTTCTGAACTTTTCTCCTGCTATAGCCCAACTAGTACTAAAAGTCCCATTTCAGTCTTATTTATCTGAAGATACAATATCTTATTATTATTCCCAAATATCCTAAGAAACAACAAAATTCTTTTCCAAACTCAATGTCTGTGCTGCAGAAATAAAACTTTATTGCTTTATTTACCAGTTGCCTAATGATGACTTTTTCCCCTTCTGTAACATTTGCTCTTACCATAAACTTCATGTTGATGTATGACAAAACCAATACAGTATTGTAAAGTAAAATAAAGTTAAAAAAAAAAAGAAAAAAGAAAAGAAAATGAAAAAAAAAGAGAGACAGAATCTTTCCTAAAACTTAGCACAATGCTGAACTCAGGCTCAGCAAATAATACTTGAGTGAATAATCGATTTATTTCCAAACTGGATAGATTGGTGTTATTTTAAATACTAGATGTCTTAGACTCTTGGTTTCTCTATCCAAAATCTTTTCAAATATCAGATTAAGGCAAAGTTACTATACTCATGTCCATTGCTGTCCTCATTAAAGGACACTAGGATGAAATACAAAGTTTTGGCTTATATTTTGAAATGGACTAATCAGTTTTCTGTATGAAAAAATGATGAATATGCTTCCCTTTGGAAAACAGACTCTAATATATCACATGTGCTTTAGATATATATTCAACCTTCATATCTACGTATCTATCCAGATAATGTGGCAGTACTTTTAAGGATAAACTTTAGAATTGCTTTCTCCTTATAGATAAGGGAAGCACCCAACTCTACTGTGTGTTGACTAGTATCTGATGGGCAACATTGCTCTAAAGCAATCTCTTCAGTTCATTGAAGTACTAGAAGCTGTTAATAAAATGATTCCAATTTTCTTAAAAAAATTTTTTTTTGCATTCAGATTTAGAAACATTTTGAGTGGGAAGTTTTTCTTCTTGGACCAGATCCAAGACTAAGAAAATAATTATACTCTTTTCTTTCTTTCTTTTTTTTTTTTTTTCACAATTCTGAAGTTAATGGTATACTTCTTGCAGTTGTGGGCAAGACAAGTTTCATGTTAGAACTTCAAATATTATAATAGGGTTCACTATTCTTTTTTCCATGGAGCTAAACTGTTATATTCCACAGAATTTTATTGAAACCGGAATCTATGAGTCACATTTGAATTCATCTCTTTAAAATACATTGTAACCCTCTATTATTATTTTTTTTAAACCATCTTCTCATAAAATAACCCTGGTTAGCCACTTTAATGAGCAATTTTGTCCTTACTTTTATTTCTTAATGAACTTTTCCCCTCTGGCTGAATCCTAGTCTCATGGTTTATTTTCATTGCTATAGTGACATTGGTCAGGGACAGCTCTGTAAAATTAATCATCACATTAGACTAGACTTCAGCAAGAATTCTTTTTTGGAGCAAGAGGAAGTTCCATAATCCCACCAGCATCCTTCTCTGGTGTTTTCTTTCTTTCTTTCTTTCTTTTTTTTTTT